>OZ021728.1:72373531-72973531 GCA_963978545.1 Linyphia triangularis
TTCCATCTTTCCAGTTACCCTTTCACTACTTAAGCTTAGCTTAATTAGTAAAAGCTTAGTTGGATAAGTTAAAATTCAACCTTCTTAGACCTAAATATCCAGTTACAAAAATATTTGAGATACTTTGGCAATTACGTATTCTTTTTGTTTGTTGTGACGCGTAATGGTCAAGTCGCACAAACGACAATTGAATCGACGCGACGGTTGAATTTTAACTTGGAGAAAAAATCTCGTTGTTTAAAATCTCAATTATTTTCATTGCCACTAATTTACATCAATGTTAAATTTGGCTGCACTTTTTACGACCTCAGCTATTACTTGAAGAACTTGACGTTGACAGAGAACTTGAACCCTTTTACAGAGTTTTTTTTTTTTTTTTTTTTTTTTTTTTTTTTTGTCGGGTTTGTGTTTAACTGCATTTAAATTATTTATCTTGTTTTTAGATGCTGATGGGACTCATTTGTATGGCATTCGTTCTGTTCGTATACAGAAATCTGAGAAATGGATTTTTCGTCCAGAATCTGACAATTCTACTGGAGGTAGTTTCAATTCCATGATAATTAAATTTTGTAAGATGCAATAGGCGGTTTTGTACCGATGATCATCCATATAAAAAATTGGTACGCTGTAATGATAGTAGTTACTTATAGTTATGCTTCTTTTTTAATTTTAATTGACCAAACATTGTTGTTGAGACATCGTTAAATTTTGTCTTCTAGATTCAGTTGATATGGAAATGAAATTAATACACTTGCAGCTCAACTTCAACACTAGACTAAGAAATTTAAACTAACTGAGAAGTTTATACAAAGACTCTGTACATCAGTATGAAGTCAGTGCACAATATTTCAAATGCATAGTTATAATAAGACGAGTTTCCAGTTGCAGACATGTGACATTTATCAGTTTAAGGGTATTAAAATTAGTAGAATTGCATAAAATTCAACAAGAAGGACATTAAAGTCAGATCATAAATGCTTCTTTACTAATTCTAAAGGAAATTCATATCTTTGCTGCAAACGGAGATAGCTAAGTAAAATTTTAGATTTGGTGACTAGTTTTCTCACCATCTTAGTGCCCAAACACACAAAAAAGCAGGTTTTTTTTATGACCTGTCAAACAGAGGGAATTTCAGTCATTAAATGTTGACAAATTGAATATACATGGGTATCTGAACCTGGTGTATCATTTAAAAAGATATATAGCAGCGGACTTTTAACAACAGTTGCTGTCACAATACCACTCTTGGTTTAAAATGCATGTATCGTTATACTTTATGATTTATTCTTAAGAAATACAAATAATAATAATAAAAAAATTTTAAGATAAATTAGGTAGTTTAAAAAATATGTTTTTTGGAAAACTTGTATTGAAGGCTTTTAATATGTTACGAAGGTCCTCTTCGTTAGCTTTAGCGGTATTCTTTCGTTAAGCCGGGTACCAGATGGCGTAGTTGTCACCAAGCCAAGTCTAAATGTTTACACATTTAAAAGACTTGTAAATGTATCTCCAAGCTTAAATGCGTTTATTGTTTGTTATAGAGTTGTAACAGAAACACTCTAATGATTTGTTACAGGAATTAATTATAAATGATTTGAAGATTGTTAGTTTGGATAAGTGAGGTCTGTAATTTGGCAGTTTTTATTTGGTACCCGTCTTACAGAATAGTACAGTATCGATATATCTAGATAGACTTATCTATACATTAGGGTGGATCGTTCTTCTATGGAGAAAAAAAAAATATTATTAATCAAAACCTACCTATGGGGAAAAGATGTTCTATGATATAGAGATTAGGGAAAAAATAATAAAAAAAATTAATTTTAAAATTTTGCACTGCCACAAAGGGGTTGAATTTTCGAAAAAAATGCAAAAAACCCTAATTTTAGTTAAATGATTTTACACTAAAAATAATTGTTTTTTACAATATAAATCCTAAAAAAGTTATGATTACTGACTAATTAGTAGTACAATGTACATTTCAAACTTTTTTTACCCAACTCCCCCCCCCCCCCCTCTCTTATCACCGTTGAATCAGCCCTACAACCCTATAGTGCAGTTGTCAGCGGCTTACGGAATTCAACGCCTAATCGGTGAGCGCTGTTCTTGTAAAATAAATTAAATAACAATTTTATTATATGACATTTGTTTGTTTGTGTACTTGGACTAATACTGTACTGTGGCGTTGTTAAGAAAAGAAATGATTTGCCCTATATTTGGGTCAGGCTGTAATATGCCCACGATTATGCTTCCTACGTATACTTAAAACGTAATAAGGTGCGTATATTGGCATTCAAAAAGAGAAGAAAACTACAGTGTATTTAAATACACTTTTCTCCACGTGTCAATAATTTGCAAGTAAGTTAGAAGAAACCTGGAAACGAGCTTTAATACCAATAAATGACCACTCCAACATTTGGAGAAAAATAAGTTCATACTACTACAAATATCGCGTTTTCAAAGCTAGAAAATTAACTGAAAGCTATTTCAAGGAAAGCACATAGTAATTTTGTTTATGCGTCGACTTGGTTGTTTTCAGATTATCTGGTGCCGTCAGCAACACGAGGGCAATAATGCGCCGAAACATTCGTCATTTGACAAGCCAACATACATTTACAAACATCCATACCTTACACGGGACTCGTAGCCGCAACTTCGCGGTCTAGAAGCTAGCACACTAACCACTATACCGTTTGGTCGGCTAGGTCATGCGTCGGTAATGACATAGATACAACAATGTTGGTTGCGATAATAGGTAGTCTGTCAACACAGGTATCAAAGAAGTTGTTATACGAAATATGGAACTGATTCTGAAGCGTCCACTACAATGGTTTGTGTGCCAGTTACAGCCAAAGGGTGACCGTATGCGAGATACTACCTGTAGTTTTATTCACATAAACCCAACCTATGCGAACTGACTAATAAGAAAGACTTAAATACTGATCAACTGTGCTTAATGGAAATTTGTGAAGCCATCACTGCTTACAAAGCAGCAAAGGGCTGTTGAAGTGAAACTCTGGAAAGATTCGCCACTCAAGGTGGTTTACAACCCCGAACAGAATTCTCATGTTCTATTTGGCTTAGAAGAAGTCCAACCAAAGCTTTATTGACATTAATTACCTTCATCGTAAAAGTCTAGGCACCTATGTGATTCAAGATCAAAACCAAACAATCGGTAATCTATGGTGCAGAGCATTTGCATTAATCAATCTTTCTATCGCGTTATTTCTCAATTGATTTGAAAAAAGTCATTGATCCAGTAACTTTTGAAACAAGGGTTTGGGCTTTCCTGAAAATATCCTGATATCAATGCTAGCTGACGACAAAAATAACACAAAGAAATCGGTCCTTCAAAGAATTTTGAATTTGCGCAAAGTCAAAAGGTCTGCTGCAACCCAAACCCTTTTAGCGATTAATATCCGTATCTTAAACAAACCAACTTTTCACCCTTGTGTGACAGATTATGTGAACTTGATGAAGTGGGAGAATGTGACAGAACGATTTAGTGATAACATGATTTCAGGAGCAATAGCAAACCCCGCAATAATTTCTACGTCAATACTATAGTATTACCTACTATCAAGGGGTATCCCTGTCGTACTCAAGCTACAGAACGAATAGTCACAAAAGCATTTTCTGCTGTAAGGGATCATATAGAAGAGATGGGTTAAAAAGAAATAGCCTAGAATCACGAAACCTCAAACCAGTTTTCAACACCAAACGTGATTACCGTTCACTGTAACTCCGAAGATTTTTTGATTCTTCTTGATTTAATTCTTAAGAAGCTGTAATATGTTCCTAAAGCTTTTTTTTCCTGTAACCATTTAGTATATGTCCTCTCATTCCAATAAACATTTAAAAGTACTAAAGGCCTGTTTCACTTAAATAAAAATCACTTTGACATTTTACCATTAAAAAGCTTAAATACCAAAACTTCATCCCCCTTGCAAAGAGCCTAACATAAAATTTATTATTTTTATTTTATTTTTCACCTAATTAATGTACCTCAGAACATCTTTTCCGTACAGGTAGGTTTTGAATTCTTTATAAAAAAAATTTAATTAACTTTGACTTTTTACTATAAAAAAGCTCAAATACCTAAACTTCATCCTCCTTGTGGCAGTACTGAACTTAAAATTTAATTTTTTTAATTACTTTTTCCATGTATCTATATAACATAGAACATCTTTTCCCCATAGATCGGATTTGAAATTCTGAAAAAAAAAATTTCGATCCACCCTTCTATACATGACTTTGTAAAACAATAATAAAAAATTATTTGCAGTTCAATTTGATTTAATATGTTTTATTTTAGGAATGTCTTCTGGTGGGATTGCAGCACTTGTATTGATAATCATCATTGCATCTGGATTGGCTGCAGTTTTTTATGTATACAGAAAGCGACAGTAAGTTAGTTAGTTATATATAACTCAGGGATGCTGATCTAATATATTATTTATGGACGGCGTTTTTTTTTTTTTTTTTTCTTCCTCTCTCTCTCTCTCCTTATACAAAACCGATATTGATAAATGATTTACCAATTTAACGGATAATATCTGACGAATAGTTTATTTACATTAAAAATACGAATATAAGAGGACCATATTAAAATAACTCTTGTTTTTATTCAGAAGTGATAAAATAAAAAGAATATAATTTCTATTCCAAGAATTTTTTACTGTCAATAAATTTTAATAAGAGCAACTTTTAATCGAATTTAAAAATTGTTCACGGCCATCTCAATGTACTAAATCTCATATGTACCAAATTGTATCTCTAGGTGCAAAACTGTGGGCCTAAGGTACAAATGGACAGAAACTTAGTTTTATAAATATTAGGGTGCGTCTTTTATATGCCACTAAAAAATTTAATTTTTTAATGGGACACCCTTACAAATGATTCATTTTGGTAATAAAACACATGCGTAAAAATTTTGGTTAATTTAAATAAAATTTAGGGGTCGCTAGCGGCAATTAAAATTACTACTATAAGGGAATTTTTTCACTTTAAAGTATAAAAATGTGAGAAAAAAGAAAAATCTCCATTGTCAACTTTTTTTATTGTTACATATTATCATTAATAAACTTACTACAAACATATGTAGTCAGTACAATGTACATTGTGTAATATTTTATTATAAAATGTTAATAATGAAACTAAATTTTTAGATCGTGAATTTTTATTTTCAAAACAAAATTGTGATCGTTTAAAAGTCATGGAATTTTTTTTCGTCATAGGGTATGAACCCTGATGTACCTAGATACACTAACTACTTGACTTCTTCAAGTTTGCCCAATCACGAAACACTTTTTTTGTTAGAGCAACCACATATTGTTTTAATTTCGTTCAAACTTTAGCCCACTCCTCCATGACATGTATAGCTGTTGTATGGCAAGCATTTTTAATGTTTTGCTTGAAAATCTACTTGAAAGGGAAAATAGACATGGTTTCTCTTTTGGATGGAAGTTCTTTTTGATTTACTGAGGATGATATTTGGCCTATGAACCATATCATGGTTTATTTACTTGTAGTAGGTTTTATCATTAAAGGCAATGAAGCCATAATGAAATTGATGATTTAGAAAACGTGTAGATAATTTAAACTAATCTCACGAATAGTGAGAAAAATTAAAATACATCAGTATGACACCTGTTTCAGTGAACAGCAGCTGATTAAAATCATTGATAAGCAAAGAAAAACCACATGCATTTGCAAGAGAAGAAAGTAAACATAAACAACGCAATGGTTGAGTTTACAGTTAAGAAACAGTTAAATCGTTACAGTTAATGCAGTTTTACAGATTATGGTGTAGTTTTTTAATTATAAAAATTATTATAAATGCTATTATAAATAAAGAGAAGAAAAGAATTAATTCATCAATTAAAGAGATATTTTCAAAATATCAACTTTATTACTTTTTCAAATTTTTGTTCTTTATTTAAAATTAATATGTTACTATTAAATTGATATGAGTTACTTCATCTAAAATCAATATAAGCTACTTGAAGAATAATATGAATAGTAATGCAATAACTACTGTTGTAATAAACCTGGATTCTTTCTCAGAATCCAGGGTTTCTCTTTTGCTCGGTTTGATCTCCGATCTGATAAAATAGAGCTGGAACTAGGAACCACGCCTCACGATGAACTAGAACCGGAGGATGAACCCTCGGCGTCTTCTGCAGAGCAGAGCAAAGGATTCGACAATCCAGTTTATGGAACGAACATAACATCTGAGGTAAAATAACTATACACATATTTTTAAAAATTAACTTGATAGCAAATATAGTTTTTAGATTTATAGCTTATGCCTACAATTAAGTAGAGAGCAGCTAATATATAAGGAACCGGCCTTTCTGTCCGTTCTATGTCAACTTTCCCAGACAAATCTACAAATACTACATTAGACATATGCGATGTGTAAGGGGAAAAAATGCCCTGGGGCTTAAATCCAAGCCCATTACTAGATCTTATTTTTATTTGAGTTTTATAAAACATCGATACATCAATTCAACTGCACAACATCAGCATATTCTATTTCTGTTTATACAAGCAGGCGGGGCAGGCGCATGCCCACACAATGCCTTTCTTGTGCATTCCCAAACATTAAGAAGAGACGGACTCTTTTGACTAATTGAAAACAATACTCTTGGGCTATAGCATAGTGAAACACCTAACATGTTACAGTTATCTTGGAAATTGACCAACTGGAAGTGGTATCATGCATGGTACATCCGATACCACCAACGATCATAATACTTCGAGACGAGTCTAACGACACTCAACATGCCATAGCTATCTTGAAAAGGGACAAACCTGAAATGGTACCACCGACGGTATACTCGGTACCACCAACGATGCTAATAATTCAAGACGAGTCCAACGACACCCAGCATGTCATAGCTATCTTGAAAAATGTCAAACCGGAAATGTTACCCACAGACGGTACACTCTATACCACCAACATGTTCAACTCTTCTACAACATCCAATATGGCATAGGTATCTTGATTATGAACAGATCTTCCGAGCGTAGTGTGCCCATGTTTGGTCCTTGCATGCGCATAGCCAGACGCCCCCTCCCCCCCCCCCCCCGAAATTTTTAGATTGTAGAAAAAGCAGTAGAAAATTATAAACCAAAATAAAATTGACCAATCCCTCCCAAATTCTCTTACTAAAATCTAGTGATAGTGTCCCCTTCTATGTTGAGAACCCCTCGTTTTAGGGGAGACTTTCCAGGAATTGGAGTTGAAAAACCTCTCTCTCTCTCTCTCTTTTTTTTCCCCTCTCCTTTTTCCCTTTTTTTTTTTTTTTTTTTTTTCTGTTTCTGTCTGGGCTTGTCACTTGGCACCATATTGACATCTGACCTGATTCAGAAAGTTCCTGACCGACCGCATATTTTCCTACAGAAAGTGCAGTACTGAGAGTTGAGTAATGTGTTGCATTGCCCTCGAGGCTTTGCTTGGAAAACTAACTATATTCTTAATATTAACCCTTTGCACTCGAGGCCTTTTTCACGCGAAGGGACCAGCAACTCGAGACATTTTAGGTTCAGTTGGCGTTTATGAATTTTCTTCATAGAAACTAAGCACAGTCATTGGCCTTGAATCAAATTTCCGCATCAAACTTAGTGGTCCTCTCGTGTTTCGATATCCAATCGTGTGGCGCCTGAGAGGCGCCGCTCGAGTGCAAAGTGTTAAAGTAAGTGCCGATGTTTTTATATTGAAAAGAACAAGACACTTCGTTAGCTAAATCCTTCATAAAAAAATAATGACCCATTTAAATTAGGCACCATTGATTAGTATTTGGTCAGCAATGTTTAAATATTGTTTGTAAGTGGAAAATAGTATTGAATACCATTTTTTAAGTATTAGCTTATTGGAAAAGAAAACAGAACTAATATTTATTCAATATAAGAAATTATTTTATGCACCTTTGTGGCTTCAATTTTTTACACAGCTCTTTTTTAAAGTAGGCATGAACATTACTGTTGTACAACAGTTTTTGTAGCATTGTGTAAACTCGACATAGCTTTTGGTATCGACATTGTAAAATATATTGCATTCTTCACAAGTACTAAACTGTATTATACAATGTGTAAGAAAGAGACGTTTAACTAATTACATTTTAATTAGCTAATTATCTAGCTAAAATAACTCAATTGCGATAATTTGATTTTATTTACGCATAAAATACAATGATGCGTGACACTACGGTAACATTATAAACTTCAATAAATAGTCAATAATTTGATGAAATTTATTTCCAAACAATTTATAAAAATAATTTCTAAATTTTTTTTTTTTTTTTTTTTTTTTTTTTTATCTTCTCAGATTTTTTGTAATTGCAATAAAAATATTGATTTTTTTCCATGCACATTTTCTTCATGCGTATTTATGGTTGAAGTAAAAAAATGCGAAAGAAACTAAACAACAAATATTAGAGTATTTATGATAGATGTCTGTAGATGAATTTAAAAGTATTTTAGTTTAATTTAGCACAAATAAAAATGAACTAATTTTATGATGTACTCAATTATTTAATATTTGCGTTTCATTCTTGTAAAAACCTTTCAGTCACTATTATATGAACACATTTTGACCACTCTAATGAGCAACTGATTGGTCAAAGATAAGTTTGCCATGGACCTCGCAAACTCTAAAACCACACTGTGAATATGAATGAGTATATTTAATTATTTGGTTCTACCTATTCTTAATGCATCAACCCTTCTCAATCTTGAAAAATTACCTGAGGAATTCTACTTCCCAAAATCACTTAAATGTTTTGGATTTCATATCCATCTATAGAGAAATTGCCCATTGACCAAGAAGTCCTTAATAAACTTTCCAAAAAGCCTCGACAGTTAGGTTTTCTATTACAAATTACGAGGCAAAATATGTGTTTAACTTAATTTTCTACAAATTTTGTGTGTGGAGCAAATTAATAAAATTTATATTGTTTTTATTTACCAAGAAATTATGTGTCACTAAATAGTGCCGAAATTTAATTGACTAATTAGTTAAGAGTATTTAATTTAAAAGTACTATTTTTGAGTTTTAAACATACCATTATTACAAGCAGTTCTTGAATATTGGTGAGCATATCACCCCCCTGAAAAAAAAATCCTGGCTGCGCCCCTGGGTCCTTGCACCATGGAAAAGCAGTCAGTATGGAACTTGCACAATTAAAAGTTTCAACTGTACGATCAGTGTAGTGATACGCGCAAACTTTTTCCTCCAACTACCTCCTTCGGGAACCTGCAGGGGCTGACGTTGATTGAAGCCTTTTTTGCTCTAACTTTAAAAAGTACGGATGGAACACACTTTTGACCAAACGAAAACAATACCATCAGGCTTAAGGCCCAGGGTTAAAAAAAACCGAGTTCAAATATAGAGAGGCGACTGTAAGTTTAGGTAATAGTTATCTCATCAAACATTATTCTGAACTTTTTATCAGACGAAACGGTCGTTTCGCCTCCAACCTTAAAAAGGCAGAAACGACAGTAAGTATCTATTCTCTGCACAACTTCCAGCGAAAAAGCCGAAATTGACTATTTTCTAGCGCGCTTACGAAACTTCACATAATTATACAAAAAATACCATAGATTTGTCTCGGTGATATCTTTCAAAGAAAAAAAAATTGCGTACCTAGGATAAAAGGCAACGAAGAAAAAAAATATTGAAATTTCCAAAACGAAATAAAAAAACGAGTTCTAGCACGATTTTGATGTAAAAATTTAGACAAACGTCCAGCCCTAACTAAGCTATAGATCTTCAAACGGATTGAATTATAGGATGCGGAATGTTTCAACTTAAAATCCTACGCTGGTTTGAACTTCATTAAATAATTCTTTCTATTTTTAATTAATTTAAAATCACTTTTTTCATTTCCTAATTTGGCGACAAATAAAGGTGATCAGCTTGTAATTGAGGTTCAGATATATATGCCAAAAGTTGCAAAACCGGTTTGCTATCATTTCGAAGTTAGTTTTTCCGACATGTTAGGCTTAAGTGAGAATTAACGTAATGTTAAAATATAGGCAGAACGAATTGGACTATAACTAAATGGCTTATAATATCTTTAAAATTGAAATAATTTAATTTTTCAAGAGACAGAATTAAAGACAAATATGTATTCTTCAAGTTGCATGTGTTATTTGAACTGTATGACAATTTAGAGAGAGTTAACTTTCAAAAACATTTTAATTTCGGGAAATCTCCATTGAAAAATGAAAACTATCACATTTGGTTGTACGATACTATGGGCTGAATACAAAGTATAAATGTGGAGATTATGCGAGCTGACGTCACAGTCAATTCATTACAGAAGACTAAATAAACCACGCATTTCGAATGGCTAATGGAATTTGCAAAAATGTCATTCGTTTTCAAAAATGTGTTGATTTTGTTTACTTTCCGTTGGAAAATGAAATCGTAGAATCATATATCATCAAAACTGTAATTTCATAGTGAATTTTAAAATTGTTGTTAAGAAGATATTTAAAATTTTGTCAAATATCAATGGGTTATTATGTGAACCAAAATAATGCTTAGTATAATAAAAATAATTTATAACGCAATATTTAGGCTGTAAAAAACTTGTAATATTTATTTGTAACAATTTATTAGAATAAATTTTCAGTGGAATGTATGTTAAAGGTGCCGGAATTGATTCCTGGGTTAGGTGTGGATACTCGTTGTGATTTGGAATCCAAGTTAAGCTGTGGGTCCCAGACTGATTAGTAGTTATTTATGTACTAAAATAGGTCGTTGTGCGTACAAACTAACCAATCGAGCTGAAACTTGGCAGACAGGCTCTTTGTCGATGGCAACGTATTTCTTTAAGTTTTGGGAGTTGAGTTGCCGTACACAAGTTTCTATTACTCGTTCGTAATCGATTTTGATGGTTACTGCCGTCCGCATTCAAACAATTTGTCAATTTTCAAGTAGATTTTGGCATGTAAGATATCATTGAACTCAACTTAAAAAATTATGAATATTCATGGTACCAGGTGTACAATAGGTGGTACTATTTCTGGTTTATCAATTTTGAAGATAAATATGGGGCATGTTGGGTGTCGTTGGGATTGTCTTGAAAAATTATGAATGTTTAAGGTACCAGGTATAGCATAGGTAGTACCACTTTCGGTTTATCAATTTCCAAAATAAATATGGCATGTTGGACTTTTGTTTTGATGAATTATGAATGTTTAAAGTACTAGGTATGCTATTGGTACCACTTCCAGTTTATCAATTTTAAGGATAATTATTGCATGTAAGGTATCGTTGAACTCAGTTTGAAGAATTATGAATATCCCTGGTACCAGGTGTACCATAGTTGATAAATAGAAAAACGATGAAATGGACAAATTCAAAAAAGAGAAGTCGCCAGTGTTTAAAAAAAAGTTATGATATCCCCCAAAAAACACTTTTGAAAAGTAGAAGAACCACCAACCTCAAGAACACAAAAAACTTTCTTGCAATAAAAAAAATCATAAACATGATGAAAATTTTCAGCCACAAACACAGTGATATAAAAAATGGCCAACCTCTGATTACAACTCTCGGTTGTGACTCGCTTAAGAATGTATGCTTACTTAGTTTATTTTTAAAATTTAAGTTCCGCTCCCATAAAAATTTACGCTGCTTGAGGTTGGCTCCCGTCTTAATTACTAACCTTTGAAACCCCCCCCCCCCCCACACACACAATAAAAACTTTCCAAAATGTATGTATCAACCAAACAAAAGCTTACCACAAGCACTTCAGTTTCCTACTTAAAAAATTCTTAATAACGATTCAAATGCAAGCGTTTGAGCACAGTTTCTCTATACTATTTTGAAAATTACATGAACATGAAGATTTACATCACTTTGTATTTCCTACCCATCCAAATGAAATCGTAAACTCGAATATTCGTGCAAACAGCCATAAATTAGATTAAACAACGCAAGCATTGTTAATATTCCTATGACGGGCGCCAACCTCAAGCAGCGTAAATTTTTATGGGAGCGTAACTTAAATTTTAAAAATAAACTAAGTAAGCATACATTCTTAAGCGAGTCACAACCGAGAGTTGTAATCAGAGGTTGGCCATTTTTTATATCACTGTGTTTGTGGCTGAAACTTTTCCTCATGTTTATGATTTTTTTTATTGCAAGAAAGTTTTTTGTGTTTTTGAGGTTGGTGGTTCTTCTACTTTTCAAAAGTGTTTTTTGCGGGATAGAATATAGAGAAATACTCGAAGATTTTTAATCTACTGGTCTGCTGGGGGGAAACTGGAGGAGACTGATAAAAAAATTGGCTTTGAATAAGTTGAATTAAATCTGATCGTCAAAGATAACATAACTTGCCAATAATGAGCATTCTTTTTCGGCAGACGATTCGATTTCTTTGATGACCGTCTTATCAAAAGGCGACCCTAGGTTTATTTTTCAGGGGGGGGGGGGGGCATTTTAAACTTTAAGTTCGTAAAATGTATGCACTATATAACCTAATTGTAATAAACTAACTGCTGATTAAATGCTTGATTGCAATGATAAGTGTAGAATTTTCTAAATTAGTAATTTTCATTTGATGCAAAATTAAAAAAGTTAATTTAAGCTTGAATTGCTCTCCTGAAAAATAAGAAAAAAGAAAAACAAAGAAATGAAAAAAAAAATAGTTAATAATTGTTTTACAATCACACTTCTTTATTCTTTAAAAGCCTAAAAAACAAAATCCAATTTCCTCTGCTTTGTTTTGGCAAATCTGTCTATGACACAGCTCACATCAATGTTTATGTCTCTGTGAGTGTGCAACAAGCAAAGTCCTGCTAACCTTTCTTCTCCCATTCTAGTTCTTAGCCACGTTTTCAAGCGTCGAAGGGTAGTTGGTTGGTTGTTTTCAGATTATCTGTCGCCGTCAGCAACACGAGGGCTATAATGCGCCGAAACATTCGTCATTAGACAAGCCAACATACATTTGCGAACACCCATGCCTAATACGGGACTCGAACCCTCAACCTCGCGGTCTAGAAGCTAGCACGCTAACCACTACACCGTTTGGTCGGCGCGTCGAAGGGTAGAGAAACTTCTTTCAGCAGAGGCAACGCTAACTAGTAGTGTTGCCAAAATTTTAAGTAACGCGTAAATAGTAGGATATACATCTTTGTCACAAGCTCTCATTGCATCTATGGCAGAAGAGGGGAGCTTTTCTTCTTTTTTCCATTTTTCTCTCCATAGTGCTAGCTCATTTTCAATCAGAATAACACTCATTTGTATCAATCCTAAAATTGGTATGGACTTCTTTAATAAGTTTTGAAGCTCGTTGCTTTCTGATTCTGTTGGTTTTTTCCATATCGGGGGTTGGAATCAGTAATCGAAGGCCAAAACAATCCAAATTTTCTTTTGGAAATCTTCCTATTAGGTCTTCAATTACATTATCCAATAAAGGTATGTAAACCGAGATTCTAAAATACTCTTCTGGTATTTGAGTATTGTAGTTCTCAAGGTGTTTTTGACGTCTGGCTAGGCGTAAAAAATTCACATCAACTTCAAGCTCCGAACATATATCTTCAACCTCACTGAATAGAATAGAAAAAGATTCCACGCAGTCTTGGCGCTTCTTCTGCAAAACCGAAATTGTATCTTCAACAATGGACGCAGCTTTTCGCAAATCGAGATCAGGAGCCTGAAGTTTTCTGCTTAGTGGCAGAGTTTGCTTCAAGACATCAATTAATGGTACTAAAGTTGAAACAAACTGGACACTGCAAAGTGAGCATAGAAGAGAAGACGCATTAGAGGAAGTGGTTAGGTCCGATCAACTTGAAATCGATTCAAGCGCTTCAATTATGTAAGGTAGAGCTTCGCAGAATTGAATAACACCATCATGCCTTACAACCCAGCACACACTAGTCCAGACATCACGTGTGGAAAAATAATTACCCTCGGTGCCATGGTTGCTTAGAAGAGCATAGTTGTTCCAAAAAGGGGCAGAGGCCCCCGGGAAAAAGGAAATCGTCGTTTGGGAGGGGGATGGTCACTACCTGAGTACTTGTTTTGTGTACCGCGTATTGTGTCGTGTGTTGTGTACATAAATACATTTAAAACCAGGGTTTTTTCTGAAGGGGGGCTATAATTCTTTGTACTGTAAAGAAAAAATTTACGTTAATGAAATTGTGCTTAAAAATCTGTATTTTCACCGTTTTTTAAACTGGAGATTCCCAAAGAATTTTGGGATATTCGAAAGGGCTAGGGAGGAAGATGGAACCCATCAGGGGGGGGGGGGGCATGGCCCCCATGCCCCCCCCCCCTTGAAGCCGCCAATGCGTCTTATACTCGCATCTTTTGAAAGTGAGCCAAGTTGGCGTTATTAGTTCGTTGAGCCTATTAAACAATTCGTTAAACCTATGTACTATAAATGTCTTAGGCCATAGATGTGCTATATATCAATTTGAAAGTCTCGATACGATAGTAAGACAGCACAAAGGCAGCTGAACTCTCTATGGAAATTTTATTCTTTTTCTTTCTTTTTTTTTTTTTTTTTTTTCAGATAGGGATATCGGAGGGAATTTATAGATACTCTGTGAAAAGGATATTCGGTAATTAAACCGGATGTATCGAAATACGAACGTAAATAGAAACGATTGAGTTTTTTATTGATAAATATTTTGATAAACAATCTGATTTTTGTTTTAATTTACATTTTGATAAACAATCTGATTTTTTTTTTTTTTTTTTTTTTTTTTTTTTTTTATGAATAACATTCTGTCATCCAAATCAGCATAGTTTTTTCAATTTTAATAATTTATTAACTCCTTAATTTACTATTGTTTTAAGCATAGCTCTAGTGCAATACATATTTTAATGGTTTTAACATTATTTTTTAGGCTTCAGCTCCTATGGAGGAAGTGCAGGAAGTGAGAGATTTTGTAGAAAATCCAATGTTCATAATTTTCGAAGATTCGTCAAAGGAAGACAAAAGTTGATTGAAAGTCAGAGAACAATTTCTGTTAGCGAATATTTTTTTTTACAAAAAGGCCTTTAAAGTTGTGTGAACTATACTGACTGTCCGGGGTTATTTGTAAATCTAATAAAAGTTGCAATACTTCTCAGCGTCATTATATATGTTATTTAGAAGATTTTATTCCCAAATTATCGCTTTCAATTACACCTAAAATAATGAAAGTATTGTTTTCGGTCAATTTTTACGTATTGGAACATTCTGATTCCAAAAGAGCGTTTTTCAGTAATTGCTAAAAAAAACGGCTCAGACAATTTTGATTGAATCTAAAAGTCCTCACCCCTGAAATTCCTAAGAAATGCAATAAAAGCAAAAAAAAAAGTTGAAAAACGATTTCCTTTAACACAGAGCTCTCTGCCCTTGAGCATCACCCATCAACGAGATTATTTTCTGATTCACTCACAAGAAAGGACCTCTATCGAATAACATCACCATTTAGCCGTTTTAGTGTGCGTTTTTTCGCCAAAAATATCGCTTAACTGACCATTTTTATTTAAATGAGTGAAAAGATGAAAATCGTAATTACTACCACATCAAATATAAATACAATGACCAATATTCTAACTCTTCTTTTTAAGATGAAATAGGTTTTGTGGGTCAAATATTTGAAAATCATTAAATTGATTAAGCAAAATGTGTTGAAGAAATTTTTATTGAGTAAGAACTAAAGCAAGTTTCTCGATTGGTAGTTTTTTAAAGGAAACTTTTCTGATCAATTATGGAATACAATGTATGAAACCTGCTCATTCAATTTTGGATTCCAAAATGCTCGAATTACTACACAAACAGTATCAACAATGTTTGAAAATAAGGGAAATGTCCTCGTCAAACAAATTGCCTTTTAAATGTTGTCTGATGTCCATGAGTTCTCATTTATCTTCTTAAATAAGCTTTTCCTAATCCAAGTAAATTATTACACTCCTTCCCCTTATACATAATCACAAATGGTAGAAATATTAAAATATTCCTGATTGGCAGTGGTTTTCTGAAACAATTATAGGAAATCAATACAGTGATAAATCTAGCATTATCACTTTACCTTTTATTACGGCACCTCTTTCAGATCTTGAAACTGTATATACAGCTTTAGTGATGGCAATTGATGCTGAACAACTTCCTGGTTTGAAAATTATTTTTGTAACTTTTGACTTGCCTTTATATATGAAGGTATTGGATAACCCTATTAATTGGCATTAATCCTATCAGTCCTACCGGAATCACTACTACAGAAAGTTGTGGTGAGAATAGGAGGATTTCATTTACTAATGCCCTTCCTTGGTTCATTCGGATACATAATGGGGGATACTGGACCGTAAGAGTTGTTGTCTGTTGTGTATTCTGAAAATACTACGAAACGTATACTTTCAGGGAGCGCTTGTTCTCATACTGTCAGAGCACACATTTTGTTGGCTGTAGCTCAGTATAATTTACATCTGAAGGACATATACAAATGGTCGAAGAGTGGACGGGCAGCGAAAGGAGCGATAGGGTATTTCAAAAACTCTATCATAACAAGAGAAACAATTTCATCAGATTCTAACATTATAAATCTCACAAAAAAAGTGTGGGAAATCTTGGAACGTATCAAGCAGATAAGTTCCACAGTTAAGTTGTTTATCCAGTACCTTGAAATGACAACACTGGTAAGAAAATTCATACTAGCAGAAAGGACTGGTACTTAGGAGACGCATTTGATGACTGTTAAACATATGGTTCCATATTTTATTGCCAGGAAATGCATTTACTATTCAAAAGCATGCCTTATTTATTTGCAGCAAATATCTCAGTTGCAAAAACACATGCTTCAGTCTGATTATTATAAGTTTACAAAAGGATATTTCACCATCGGGAGAACCAACACATTTTTCCTGATATGGTCATTGATCAACTTGTTAATCGAGAGTTCAAAGTTGTGGGAGTTATTGTTCAAAGAGGGTTCACTGAGGATGTCTTGAGCTCACATGTTTTAAGGAAACCGACAACGTCACACATTACTTGAGCACTTGAAGATTTTTTAGACACCACATTTTTTTACAATATGTAGATGTTTGGGAAACTTGTGTAAAGGGAGGCAACAATTATATTACAAAAATACAGAAACAATCGAAATTAAATAATCCTTTTTCTAATTCAGCTACAGTTGTAGTATCTCTTGGGAGAGTCATCACTAGTATAGACTTGATTAACTGTCACATGTCAAAAGGTATTGGTCTGAAGATTATTTCACAATTCGTTAGGAAAAAATTTGGAGATGTAAAAATCAAAAGAAGCGATAATGTGTGATCTCTTGCTACAGTAAATCCCTTGAACCGAATAAATGAAAAAGTAATCAACAATGCTCCAATGACACTGATGTTACTGTTTTTATCAAATTCACAGAATTAAAAACAGTTAATCAAGATGCTCACACTTGTTCTTCAAAGCAACAATATTGATGTGAAACAGGATGTTGGTTATGCAGATATTCTTATTCTTTGAACAGCTTTAGAGAAATATGCCAAACTTCAGCCTACTATCGTCAGCCAAGGTTTAATTCCAAGGCACCCAGTGTACATCTTAATCATAATGATTGCACTTGCCTCAGAGAAGAAACTTAAATTGCTATTGAATCCGAAAATAAGACGTGTCAGGATACAAATTTATCCCTCAAAAAACTTACAGCCGTAACATCCAAATGTTGAAAACTACATTCTTCTTGCCCATGGATGCGACATCGGTCGACGTGATACTACAAGTGCAATCTATAGAAAAGGGAAAAAAAGTTTTGAAGTTGTTTCAAACTAATAGCATATTAATGGACTGTATCAAAATATTCTCCAAATTGAATGCCTACCGGGAAAGATGCTGGAGAGCGTTTTTAATTTTTTTTGTATGGAGCAAAGGATCGTAACCATGACCAATTTCGCCACAGTTTTTCCGGAGATCACTTCAGAAGAAGACAGCTAGATGGGAATCCTTAACCTCCACTTCCGCAAGAGGAGCTCAGCACTCATATCGAGTGTACTACCAAATACAGAAATGGCTCAGCTATCAACTATACTTCCAGAAGATGGGATTAGATTCATAGGGATAGTGAACTATACCCTGAATAAACAACTTTATAACTTGCCACTGATGCAATACACAAACTGATGTTTTGTACATGTAAAGGATATTGTTCAACCCAACAGTGTGGTTGCGTTAAAGGTGGCATGCGTTTGTTCTGCTTTCTGCAAAAACTGTAAAGGAATGACCAGCAGTAATTCTAAAATGGATGACTTTGACAATGATGATATTGGACAGTTTTGCATCCATAATGAAATAAACTCATAAACTGACTCTGATGTTGATATTTTATGTAAGATGATAAAAATTAATAATAATTGGTAAATTAAAGTCTTTTTGTACAATGAAATGTATGTCGGTGTTTCTATGTGGATTTTCGAATATTGTACCCATAAAACCCATTATATCTTAAAAATTAGTGTTCCGATCTCTCTGAAAGTTATTTCATTCAATTCAGCGCAAAAATTGCATAAAAAACGATACCTTACTCGACCAATATCGAAAAGTTTAACTTTGGAGACAATTTAACCCCCCCCCCCCCCTTAAAAACAGTGCTCCACCCCTTTAAATTTTGGGGACTCATCGAATCTTGTATTCTACTGCCAAAAAGATGTTATAGCCGAAGTTTCAAGAATGAACGAATTTTGTTTTTCAAATATCGTATTTTTCCTGTACTATATGAGTTTATGTCAAGTCACATTGTAATATTGTCACTAAAGATTAACTTCTTTTATGACTTTGATTTACGATGTAAAGAATTTTTTTTTTAATTATTTGAAACAAGAATCAAACATCAATTGTTATTTTATTAATATAAAAAAATTAAATTATTGTTTCTTTTTTCAAAATAGTTTTATATAGTTGAATCTTTAGTAATTATCACATTTCCAACATTGAACATATGTAATAAAGCAATATATTCATTGGCGTATTCGGTATAAATCTGCGGCCCGTGGAAAGTCCCAACATAAGTCATGCGGCCCTATCTCTATAAGTTAGTGGCGAACGCTGCTCTAGAGCTAGACTGTCAGAATTAATTTATCCAGAAGTGTCGGTGACTTTTATTGTTCGGAATTTCAGCAAGAAATGTTTCGATTTAATTAACTTTGACACTTTTATTTTTCTTCAAATCACAACTATTAAAGTTTCCCAAAATGTCTACAAATCAAGTGTAAAAATTGATGAGAAGAAATCGATCAAATTGTGAACAGTGAATGAGAAATTAAATCATAGACATAAATCGAGATATGTGTGAAATCAGTATCAAAAAGTGACTTGAGCATAATGATTTTAAAAGTATTTTTATGCAAAGCCATTTTTAAGAACAATGAAAAACAAAGTAAAAAAAAAATCCTTAAATACAGAGACTAAAAGTTTTTAAAAATTCCTCTAATGAGATATGCGAAACTTTGCCTAGTTATGTCACTTGTATGTCATTTAGTTACGCGAAATTTCACGAATGAAACTCATTCAGATTTGAGTTGAGTTACATGAATCTAACGGTATCAAAACAAACTCGAACAACCCAAAATTTGTAATTATAGGTGGCAGTTTCATAAAAAAAAAGGGGGATAAAAGGAAAAAAAAGTGCAAAATGTCCCGTGCGTCAGCCAGATAATTGCCCACAAAACGAAATTCTTGTTTTGCTATTTCAGATTATTGGGAATGAGCTTATGTGCAAAAGCACAATGGGAGAAAAGGGAGAGGGGAGGGGGATGCCAGAAAGAGTCTTTCAATTTTTTCAAGTAGTATATTGATTTTTGAATGTTTGGTGAAACTGAAATTTCAAAACTGTTTTCTTAATTAACACACATTTTAAGTAATCTAAATTTTTAATTAGTAAATGAAGAACAAATTAAACAAAGAGTTACGTTATTTTTAAGCGATATTTAACGTACTAATTAGTTGTTTCTAGCTTTTTTTGTAATTTTATCTAGAAGCATGTCATCAGTAGACCTGGGCGATGTTAACATTTCTGCATCGCTCCCATGAATCACGATGTTAACAATATTTTTTAACAAAAAAATACGAAACAACGTCGTTGGAACAGTAAAGCACGGAGGAGGATGCTTGTCAGAATCAGAACTTGGTAATTTAGTATTTAATATGGTAATTTGGTATTTAATGATTTGGTAAGAATGAACCTGAAATTGATTTAAATATTTTGAATGATAAATTAAATTTGTCACCCCGAAATTTGAGTATAACAAATAACTTTTTTTTATCAAGATAATGATCTGAGTATACATCAATTAATGATCACCTCTTTTACCTCTATAATTGCCCACAAAATCTAAAAACACCACATCAGTCGATAGATTTGAACCCCAAAGAACAGATTTGGAGAGAATTATAGGCCAAAGTAAGAAGACATGACATTAACATAAAAAGTCAACTAAAAACCAGAAATGATCGGAGAATAGGGGAACATTCATATAGAAATTTTTAAAAAAATTAATGAAATCTATGCTTAGAGGCTGAAAAGTTGTTGTGAATTTTCGAAATTTTTTTTTTTACTCTGCATTAAAAATATTTTATGTAGTTTTATTAGGATGAAATTAGCGATATTATTAAAAAAAAAGTCCTTTTCTGGAATATTAATATTTGAGACCTTATAATGTAGTAATTGATTGAAATTTGTAATTATATGAACACTTTTGTGAGCCACTATATGTACGTTGCATTTCTTGGAGCGGGAAATTTCAGCATTGTTGTAAGATATTACAACACCTTTTATCCGGCAAGTAACCCTTAGGGGGGTTAAGATATAGTAATTTTTATAAAAGGGACTTCCTCCCACCAAGTGACGGAAATGAGTCATTCCCTTGACCTTCGTCGCTCTCCTCCCACGCTTAGCAACTGTAAATATTTAAATTCATTGGATTAGAAAGAAACAGTTTTAGGGTTTTAGCCAATCAGACTTGTTGGCGAAGGGGGGTTAAGATATAGTAATTTTTATAAAAGGGACTTCCTCCCACCAAGTGACGGAAATGAGTCATTCCCTTGACCTCCGTCGCTCTCCTCCCACGCTTAGCAACTGTAAATATTTAAATTCATTGGATTAGAAAGAAACAGTTTTAGGGTTTTAGCCAATCAGACTTGTTGGCGGGTTTTTGTCGAGTAAAGCTTATACAAAAATCTGCCACTTTCTTCCCTGACACCCACCTAGATAGAAGGTGTATCGTGCACAGCTAGCACAAATACATAAAGATGTTAGGTAAGTCCCTTTTTTATATTCCTGCGATATACGCATCTCTCCGCCAGGCTAATAAATAAATAAATAATACTTAAATATTGTCAATCTTAAATGATAAATATATGTTCTTAAATAAATATCTTTAAAACTTTACATGTCTTTTGTTCTATTTCTTTGGAATTCTAGTGTTTTTCATGTACCGAACCTCTAAGCGAGAGAGTTACTAACCACATAGGGATCACGAGCCACTTTATGATTTCTTTGAAATCACCCTCCTCCCTCAGCTTAGAACAAGCATTTTTCGAGATTTCTTACAAATTACTGTTTTCTTTAATTTAATATTTTCCCTTTTTTTCCCAGGGGAGGGGAGGGCGGTTGCTTCTCCCTGGTTCCTCTCTAACGGTGGCCATGCGCCCAAGCCTTTTTTATTTCTCTGTGAATGAACAAAAGCGCCAGTGCGTTAATTGTTTAGCTCATAGAATTTCTTAACGATGATTTTAATGATCGTTAAGTTGAAAAGCTTCTTTTAGCAGTTGCCACTAAAGGTGGAAAAATGCACAAAATTTTAATAGTTGACATTTACTTGGAAATATATCTACAGAACATTGCACGAACGCATCAATGATAGTGAAGACCATTCTAAACTATGGATAGAGCTACATTTTGTCCTCCACAATTTCCATTCTGCTTCGATGACGTCTTAAAAACCATGCAAAATTCTTTTATAATTTTTTTATCAGATTTGCTATGGTTGAAGATTCTGCCTGTGTTTATTGGTATCAGTTTTCTCTGAATGCTTTTAAAGTTTCTTCATGGGCAAGGGGTAAAAAATATATCTTCTGAAGATGAAATAATGTCCTCAGGTAGCTGGTCTGTAATATTCTTCAGCTGTTTGATGAGGAACATTTCTTCTGTGGCATTGTATTCCACAAATCCTGGGGATCGGCCCAGGGCGCCGAGTTAAGGGGGGCGCTTGCTTCTTTCTTGCAGTTGTAGTATGTTGGTTTTTGCTTGTTCGCGCATTTGTTGTTTATTTTGGACGAAAGTATGCATGTATTGTTATGATTTGTTTCACAGAGGCAATGATGGCACAGTTTTTATTAGATAAAAACTATTATTTATTCTCTTCAGAAAACACACAAAAGTTATTCGAAGAACAGTGTAATCATTATCAAGCTCCAACACAAGCTTCAATAACAACAACTTCGAATTCAGCGATAATTCAGGTCAGGCACACTCAAAGCGTCCAGCTTTCATCGAGTTCCAAAGTCAAACTGTCCATCGATTTTGGCTGCGGTCGAATTTATACAGGCGCGTGAGAACTTTCTTAAAATATCCAGCCAATTCGTCGAAAAAAAAAAACATCGCGAAATTTCCCGATTGCTTTAGGTGTTGCCACATTTTTCTAACCTGTATTATCGCTGTTAACAAATAAAATAAGATAAAATAATTTACAATAAAATTTTAAAATAATACGTCACTATTTACAACTATGTACAGAAAATGTGTGCAACATTTCCCCCTTCTTAAAGACTGCACGTCCCGGGCAGTGAAGTCTTTAAGGTCATTCAATCACTTCTGCCATAATATGGGGCTAGCCTATTCTAATGTACAACTCTAGGTTTACAAGAGGGTGTCCGTTGAATCCTTACCACGACGTCGTTGATCTTCTTAAGGACCACATACGGCCCTTCCCAGTTCGTCTGGAGCTTAGGGGAGAGTCCTTTCCGACGTTTAGGATTCCATAACCACACCTTGTCACCTTCCTGGAATGAACGTTCCGTGGCCTTGGCATCGTAGCGGACCTTCATGCGCTCCGTCATGATGTTGATTCTTTCTCTGGCGAACCGATGTACGGCTTCCAAACGTGCCTGGAGATCATCTAGATACTGGACAGGCGAGGAAGGGGTGTCCGGTGGTCGTCCAAAGAGGAGGTCGCAGGGTAGCCTAAGGTCTCTTCCAAAAATCATTTGAGATGGTGTATAGCCGGTGGTCTCGTGAGTAGCACTTCTGTAGGCCAAAAGGAACACTGGAAGTTTCTGATCCCAATCTTGCTGGTTCTTGGAAAAAAACAAGGATAGATGATTCAGAATCGTTCTATTAAATCGTTCGACCATTCCATCGGATTGTGGGTGCAGGGGAGTTGTACGAGTCTTTTCCATGTCGAGCAAGTAACACAGCTCAGTGAAGACGGCAGAGTTGAAGCTCGTCCCCTGATCGGAATGTATCAGCAGGGGTACGCCAAATCGGGAGATCCAATTCTGTACGAGGACTTCTGCTACGGTTGTGGCTTCCTGGTCCGGAATCGCGTATGCTTCTGGCCACTTGCTAAAGTAGTCCATGACAACTAGGATGTATTTGTTGCCATTAGTTGTGTGAGGGAGGGGGCCTAAGACGTCCAACGCAATTCTTTCGAATGGTGCTCCTACGTTGTAACGTTGCAACTTTCCACGAGTTCGGGTCTTCTGTCCCTTCCGCGAATTGCATGCATCACAGGACTTGCACCACTTCTCCACGTCGGATTTTGCTTTGTCCCAGAAGAATCTCTCCCTGACTTTCTGAAGAGTTTTCGTGACACCAAAATGTCCTCCAGTAGAACTGCTGTGAAGTTCTTCTAGAACGTTCGTAACTCTAGAACTTGGAAGGATTAATTGCCACCGGAAGCTTTTGCCATCATCGGACTCCCATCGACGGTAGAGTACTCCATTCTTCAAGTGCAAAGAGTCCCACATAGCCCAATATCTCTTCATTGTTGGGCCATAGCGTGCAATTTCCTGCCAACTAGGTTTTCCGGTAGCTGCTTCCATGAATTCAATTAGAGGTTTCAAGTCCTGATCTTCAACCTGACTCTTTCGAACATTCTGATCACTCCAAGGGTCCACGTCTGAAGTAGTTGACTTGGTAGTTATTTCCCGAATGGCAGATGCGTTAACCCCAAACTTAGACTCGGCATTGGAACAAAATCGACAGTTCTCCAGACATGGTCTTCTAGAAAGGGCGTCTGCATTCCCATGGAACGTTCCTTTTCTGTGATGGATATCCATGTTGTATTCCTGTAGGCACTGAATCCACCTCGCTATTTGTCCCTCTGTATTCTTGAAACTCAGCAACCAAGTCAGAGACGCATGATCAGTTCTTAAAAGGAATTTTCGGCCGTATAAGTAATGATGAAAGTGCTCAACGGCCTTCTCTATTGCCAGTAACTCCTTTCTCTTGACGAAGTAGTTCCGTTCGGATCTTGACAGACTCTTACTAAAATAAGCGATGACTTTCTCCTGTCCTTCAATTTCCTGGGAAAGAACGGCGCCCACTCCCTCATTGCTGGCATCTGTATCCAAAATAAAGTCCTTGTTAACATCGGAAAAAGCCAACACAGGCGCGGGTGTTAAAGCGTTTTTCAGTTGATTAAAGGAGTCGTCACAGTCGGCAGTCCACTGGAACTTCTGCTTGCTCTCTGTTAGTCGATGCAGGGGTCTGGCGATCTTGGAAAAACCCTTCACAAATCTACGGTAATACGTGCATAGGCCTAGGAAGCTTCGCAATTGATGAACGTCTTGCGGCCGAGACCAAATTTACACAGCATGGATCTTGGCTGGATCTGTACTCACTCTATCAGATGAGATGATGTGTCCGAGATTAGGCCTGGGCGATGTTAACATTTCTGCATCGCGATATATCGGGAAGCAAATATCACGATGTCACGATACATCGCGATGTGAACTATATATATTTTTTTACAAAATACTATAAAACAAACTTTTCATAACACGTTATATAGCTCGAAAGTTATGCTTACTTAACTAATTTGTTATCATTCAGGAAAGGAAAGGGTGGGGGGGGGGGAACAAGTGCACTTCATGGCAGTGCACATGTTACTTTAGTTATTGGATATTCTTAATTATTAAATCAAAAACATACTTTATCATGAATATTGTATTACTTACTAGTAAACAATAAAAATAAAATTAATGCATAACATTTAAAATTCCAATTATCTTTATTTTGTGCCAAAAAAGTAAGCATTTCTGCATTTTTAAGAAGCAAGTTGGATTGAATAATTAATCTTATAGAAATAAACTTTGTTTAAATTGTACAAACTGAAAAAAAATTAAAAAAGCATTTATTTACTTACGAGTCAGAAGAGAAAATCCTTCAACGTAAATGGCAAAAAAATCGTTTATAAGTATTTAAGCAATCAAACTAGAGAAACAACTGTAATCAGTCCATGCGCTAGTTTATATTGACTTTGGAAGATATAACAAACCATCATAGTAATAAATAACCTGATTATCTTAACTGGGTAAGAATTAGACATAAATTACTGCGCTGGAATACCGAAATCCCCTTGAGTTAATAAATAAAGCAAAGCTCTCAAAGGGTAAAAATGTTTGATAAAAAAAATCCTGAAGTTAATGTAAAAGATTTAAAGATACAAAAATTTTATATTTTATTTCTCCCAAGTTAGAGAAAAAATGGAAAAAAAAATCAAAATCAAAAATGAAACTCAAAAAGTTTAGGAAATACTCAATTGAATTCCGAAAATAGAATATCAAGGTCTTATATCTGATGACAAATTAGATAAAAATCAAAACGTTTTTCAAGAGTTGAGAGAACAACAAAAAAAAAATTTCAAACAATAAAAGGAATACTTCTTTCATCGAATCTCCAAAATTACTAGACTTCTGGCATCTGAAAACCACCTCGAAATTTCAATACTCAGCTGTTAAAACGAAGTAGGAAATTAACGCGAGACCTAAAAAAAAAAAAACATTAAACATTATAAAATTGAATTATAATTTCAAAATGTCATACGTGCTTTTTTTCCCTTGAAATATGCACTTTTCTCCACCTTTATTTGAAATTTTAAAAGGCAGGGGATGCAAAAGCGAATGCAACTTGTATGAGTGATTGAGTGCACGATGCCGTATGTGGTGCTTTGTTTCTATACAATCTTGTAAACATCGCACATACAGAAGGTGGATACGATTACCCCGATGCCGATGAAGTATCACCCTAGCAAAATCAAATGGAAATCGTCTCAAACGGCGCAGTGTTAGCTGTTACAGTACGTTTCTATACAGTCTTGGAGACACCGCGCATATGTAGGGTGGATTACTGCGATGTGTTGATTTATCGTGTTTCATACGGCGCGGTGTCGACGGTTTCAATACGTTTCCATGGTATCTTAGAAACCCCGCGCATCAATCGTGGCATCACGGTTCTTCGTCCTTGAAGTGCTAAGAAAGTACCGCTCTCTCGTCAAAAAAGATCGTGATGTATCGGTTATGCGAAAATAGCGACACCGGTTTGCAGATATTGATTTCACACCGGTTTTGGACGATGTATCGATACATCGCCCAAGCCTATCCGAGATAACTGACTTTCCGCCTAAAGAGCTTACATTTTGATGGGCTAAGTTTCAAGTGGTCTTCCTTAACCCTTTAAATCCCATGGAGTCAGCGTTGTGGGTTTCACAAAACCCCAATGACTTTCCATTCATAAAAACTGGAAATGAACTCGCCCGACTCGTTCTCCTGTCTGCCACACCTGGAATTCCTGTGGGGGGATCACTGTCGACCATTAAAAGATCATTACTATATGTCTACAACCTGCAATAGGGTTGTGCGTTGGGTCATCTGCTTGATATATCGGAGAATTTAGTTGGCGTCTTATCAATGAAACAAACACCACACCTAAGTACATGACAAGGTTCGCATAAAAGAAAAGTCCCTGACTATCTTACTCCTTGTCCAAAGGGTGGGGCGGTTTGACATTGAGTACTTTAAATCCATGTCTCCCCTCTACCTGTCCCACAATAGCCTATTGTTGAGGACCATCACGCTTTAAACAACTACTGCAGGGCAGTTCCCCTTACTTGGAAATATACGTTTACCCCTGCACCCGCCCAAAAGGCGACTAGCTGGGAATTTCTCTACAAGGCGGTATAGGGCGGGTTGGGATTTAAAGTGTTAAGCTTTAAGAACACGTTCTTTACGTTTTGCAAGTGCTGATCAAAACTCATCTCGTTAATAATGATATCGTCCAAATATATCAGACAGGTCTCGTAGGAAAGTCCTCTATGCACAGTCTCCATTAGTCACTCGAACGTAGCCATGTGCATTACACAAGCCAAACGGCATAACATAGAACTGCTATAATCCTTGTCCGGGAGTGAAGGCAGTCTTCTCACGATCGTCAGGGTGTATCTCCACTTGCCAGTATCCGCTCTTCAAATTCAAAGTTGAAAACCACTGATTCCCCGATAGAGTGTCCTAAGTGTCATCAATTCTTGGCAGATGGTAGCTGTCCTTTTTCGTAATTTCGTTCAGCTTCCGGTAATCCATACAAAATCTAGTGGAACCATCCTTCTTTCGAACGAGTACGATTGGAGAGGCCCATGGACTTGAGGAGGGTTCGATAACTCTATTATCTTCCATCTCATGTAACAGTTTGCTAACCTCCTCTTGTTTTGCAAATGGAAGTCTTCGAAAATGTTGTTTAATAGGTAAATGGGTCCCAGTGTCAATTCGATGCTGTGTAAGCCTTGTTCTTCCTACATCTTTCGATGACATGGAGAAATCGTCCTGAAATTCTTTCATAAGGTTTCCGACAATCTTCTCTTGACTTCTTTCCAACAGGGTATCCCTGAAAAGGTGGTCCACTAAATCCGAGAAGGGTGGGGTTGAAAGCTCCTTCGATCCTCGTTCGATGATTGGAGCATCGCTAACGTTGGCCATTCTCACATGCATCACCTCTTGAGAGAGATCCGTCGCTCTTACTAGCACTCCTTTCGGGACGCTATTCGATGATGGGAAGTCCGTCACTCCAAATCGGAAGGTCTTCGGGAGCTCTGCTGAACCCTTTACGACTAAATCATCTGTCATGGAGGGGATGGAGATGTCTTCAAGAGCTACTATTCGATACGCACACGGCTCTTTCGAGTCTAAACCGAACAATGGAACTTCTTCTTTCCCTGTTTGAAGCTAGCCTTTCTCGAAATTTAAAGTAATTCCATTTTCCTTTAAAAATTCCAGTCCAAGAATGCATGGGTCAATAATTTCAGCTACGTAAACTGTGTGCGTGTAGGTGTGAAATCCAAAGGAGATGTTGAAATTTAATTTCCCACGCACAGAAATTTTGTCACCAATCACAGTCTGTAGTGAAACTGAAGGCGCCGTGTAAAGAGGCTGGCTGTCCAGGCGCCGAGCTACATCCGTCCTTACGATGGTTACAATTGCCCTTGAGTCAACTATTAAACGACAGGGAGTTCCATTGATCTTGCCCTCAACGAATAAACCATGGTTTGCTCCTTGAAGGGATGAGATGTGATAGAGGCTGAGTGGGACACCACCTGCTCTACATGGTGACCTCTACCCCGCGAGATAGCCGATTCCTAGTTTAACTGCTGAGGCCCAGAGATGGAATCATCCCCTCTTTTGTCCAAATCCGGGCAACTACGTCTAAAATGTCTTTCACGGCTGCAGAGCCGGCAAATAACTTTACTCTTCCAATCCTTTGCTCCTGGATAGCTTCTAATCATTCTATCGATTTTGCTTTCCAGTTCTCTAAGCTTACTGGTGACAAGGTCAGAAGAATCCTCGGCCGATGGAAATCACACATATCGTCGATCTTTTCTTGAAGAATTTTGAACCACCTCCACTCGCATGGCATAAACGATAACACTCTTGAAATCCTTACTATCCGACATTCTAACGGCTTGAGGGATGTCAACGTCCGTCAGGCCATCCACAAAATATTGTTGGGATAATAAAAAGGGCAAAACTAGTAGTGTCAACATTTCAAACTCCGAGGCGAATTCCTGAAGTAATTCCGCGATCTTCTGCTGTCTTGTTCTGAGTTGTTGCCTGCTATATTCTTTCATATGTTGCTCACTGAACCGCAACTCTAAAGCAGATGTTAGGGCAACTAAATCTTCTCTTTTGTCCTTTGGGAGTATTTGCAGAACGTCAGCAGCTTCTTAACGGAGTGACGCGGCGAGGTGAAATACCTTTGTAATGTTGTCCCATCCATTTGCAGATGCAATCATTTCAAACTGCGTTTGATAGACACTCCAGAAAGACTTTCCATCAAAAGTGGCCACTTTGATGTTAGAGCGTGGTGCCATAAAGGGGATGGAAGCATTATCCCAATTAGGTGCAATGGCCACAGCTTCACGAGTTTCCATTTTTCGCAGCCTTTCTTCTACATCGTCAATGAATTGATTTTGCTCTTCTTTCAAGGTGGAAACTTTTCCCTCCAAGTTGTTCATTTTCTAGTTAACTCTTTCTCGCACGATGGAAACCTTTTCTTCAACTTCATTTCTCATTATCTTAAGATCTTCTTTGACATCCAAAATATCCGTTTTCATTGATTAAAGAGCACTCTCTAGGCTCTCTATAAATCCATCAATGGACGCAGAAGTTGATTTTTGTTTGGATGCTAAAGCTTTAACATCTCCAGTAATCACGGCAGCAAATTCAGTATTTGTAGCTTTTTAGCGGGCTTGACCGGCGGCAATTGTAGCGGCGGTGGTTTCTTGGCAGGCTTTCAATTCGCCTGCGGTGGTTTCTTGGGATGTTTTAATTCCGGTAATTATTTCCGTGAGTTGCTTCAGTTGATCCTCCATCATTCGTCTAGTAGTTGGCATTCAAGCTGATAATATCCCACTTCTGACACCACTGTTATGAATTTTTCCACAGAGGCAATGATGGCACAGTTTTTATTAGACACAAACTATTATTTATTCGCATCAGAAAACTCATAAAAGTTATTCGAAGAACAGTGCAATCAATATCAAGCTTCAACACAAGTTTCAATAACAACAACTTCGAATTCAGCGATAATTCAGGTCAGGCACACTCAAAGCGTCCAGCTTTCATCGAGTTCCAAAGTCAAACTGTCCGTCAATTTTAGCTGAGGTCGAATTTATACAGGCGCGTGAGAACTTTCTCGAAATATCCAGCCAATTCGTCGAAAAAGAAACATCTCGAAATTTCTCGATTGTTTTAGGTGTTGCCACCTTTTTCTAGCCTGTATTATCGCTGCTAATAAATAAAATAAGATGAAATAAATTACAATAGAATTTTAAAATAATTCGTCACTATTTACAATTATATACAGAAAATTTGTGCGACAGTATTCTTCCTCGAGGATTTTCTTGATGTTGTGGTCTTCTTTGTTTTTCATTTTAATCCCTAATAAGAACTCGAAAGATGTGTACTTTGTTCCTGAAGAAACGGTGCTGTTTATTACGCGTTGGACTGCTGACACTTGTTTAAACCATTTATTGGGGTCATCGAGGGATAACTTTGTGATGACAGGGATAAGTGTTCCATGAAACTTCTCTACTTGCCCATTTCCATGAGGTTGACCTGTAGTGATTGTGACATGTTCAATATCCTCATCTTCGAAGTTTTCTTAAATTCTATTATTGTAAAAGCTGATCCGTGGGCTGAACTTATTCGTTTAGGATTTCCGAAGGTAATTTGTTGGAGTTGAAGTTTATCCAAAGCATCTTTTGTTGACGTCGATTTAACAGGATATATCCATACGAATTTGCTAAATTAACATATCACGGTAAAGATGTATTTGTAATTTTTATTTGTACTTAGAAGTGGGCCGAGAAAATCTATATGATAGGTGTCCAACGGGACGTCGCCTTTTGGGATTGGGTGTAGAAATCCTTCTTGTTTTCCAACTTTACGTGAAGAAAGTATGCATGGAATGCAGTTGGATATTACTCTTTCGACGGTTTTTCTTATGTGCGGGAACCAAAATTGTTTTTTCACCTATGCTTCAGTTTTATTGATCCCGAAATGGCCTTTATTGTGTTCTATTTGGACTCTTTGTTTTTGCATATCTTGTGGTATAACTAACAGTTCGTGGTCATTGACCAGTTTGTAAAGAATGTTGTTTTTGTATTTGTATTCTGTAGTTGAAGAGTGATCGATTAGATTTTTAATGCCGTGTGTGAATTCATCCTTTAACTGAGCATCGCAGATTTTCTGGGTTGTTTCATCAACTTGGATTGACATGGCTGGGTAACGACTGAGAGCATCCACATGTCTCATCTGCTTGCCTGGTCTGTGTATTATCTCGTAGTCAAAATCCTTCAACAACATTGCCCATCTGGCAATTTTTGGTGGCACTTCTTTCCTTGACAAGGTCTTTTGGAAGGCTTGGCAGTCTGTAATAATTTTGAACTTGATACCTACAAGGTATGTGTCTGAATTTCCTTAGTGCTTGAACTATGGCAAGAACTTCTAATTCTCTTCTTGTGGTGATGTCTTATGGCTCATATAATGTATGGGAACTACTGTCTTTCAGTAGTAAGAAAGACATGCATCCAGCACTTCTGAAACAATTGGCTTTAGAAACAATTCATATAGTTCCCCATTAGGGGCAGTTCGGATATTCACTGATGGAAGTAAACACGATAATGGCAGCACAGGCAGTGGAGTAGTAATTGTAACCCCCGATGGCGTTACAAAATTTAACAAGCGAAACCCAAACTTTTGTTCAATCTTTAGATCTGAATTGATAGCCATCGACGAAGCTCTACATTATATGATTTCCAATAAGTTCTCCTGCGATATCTGGATTTTCTTGGACAGTAAGAGCTCCATTCAATTCTTGAGCAAATGGCGAAACATTATCGACAAACTCGGCATGGACATTGTGAACAAACTAAAGATTTACTCTTCGCATAGTGTCATTCATCTGCAGTGGATACCCTCCCATGTAGACCTCTTCTTTAATGACTTGGCCGATGAATTGGCTAAGGAGGGCTTTGCTGTAACATCCGAAAATTGTGGTCATCTTACGTTTAGGGAAATTTTCTCGAAGGTCAGAGCCGACAACAGCAAGACATGGAGGATTCCACCAACTCATGACTGGTATGAACAAAAACGTCCTGGGGCTGCCCTGGAGTTGAAGGGCGACAGGAAATTACAAACCACCATCACCAGACTCATCACCGGACATACTCGCACACTTGCATATGTTCAGGGACAAAAGGAGTACCCTGTGTGCCTCAAGTGTGTTTCCCATCAAGCTTCACCGGACCATCTACTTTCCTGTTTGGATTTGGAGAAGAGCGATCTCTTTAAAAACCCTGAGCTGGTTCAAGACTTTCTTTGGGCGTACGGTCTCTTGGACTTGGTCTAGACTTGTTCTAGATCAAGTGGAATAAGAAACAATAACAACAACATGGGATGCAAGATGTTATCCGAGTCTGCTTGAAGAAGAATAGCGCCAAATCCTTTTGAGGATGCATCACAATGTAACTGTAAAGGCAAGCCTTGTTTATATAGGTGTAGCACAGGTTCTGTTGACAGTGCCTGTTTTAGTGTTAAATAAAGCTTGTTTTTGGTCTGAACCAAATGAAAAGAAGTTTTGTCCTGTAAAAGAGAATGATTAAACATCTTTTGTTGTTTTGGATTGTAGAAAACTTAAAACAGCATTTGTTTTGGCTGTTGAGGGACGAATTGTACCCTTTTCTAAAATGTGTCCGAGAAAATTTATTTTTCTTTGTAAAAAATTGCATTTCTTATAGTTAAACTCAAGTCCGTAGTCGGAAGCTACTTTGAAGACTTGCTTGAGTTTTTCAACGCCCTCTAACTCATCAGTAGAGGGAATTATCAAATCATCTAATTATAAGATTAGTATATTAGCTTCCAAAAAATCTCGAAAAACAATCTGTATAAATCTTTAAAAACAAACGGCGAGTAGCAAAGTCAAAAAGGGATTTTATTAAATTGATATTGATTATCTGGTGTAATAAAGCTGGTATACATGCGGCTTGCAGGGTCTATGTCTACTTGGTAAAACGAGTTTTTGAGATCTAAATTTGTATACACTGTAGCCCCTTGTAGCCTGTCAAAGATGTCGTCTATAATAGGACTTGGAAATCTTTCTTTGATTACCACTTTACTTAAACATCTATAATCAATACGTATGCATGTTGAACCATCTTGTTTTATGCACAAAATTATTGGTTAGCAAAAGTTAGAAGTATTTTCGGAAATAATTCCATCGCCCAATAGTTGCTTAATTTGTCTGTTAACTTCTATTTTCTTGGTCATTGATAAACGGCGTGCTAGCTGAAATATTGCTGTTTGGTCTGATAGAAAAATACTTTATTTGAAAATTTTTACTTTTTATTTAATTTGGTTTATAAAACTTGACCATATTCGTTACAGTATTCCGTAAATTATCGTCGTTAATGTGCAAGAAATCCGCTTCGTTTAAACTCACGCTATCCCCAATTGTAAAGAAAAGACAAGTCGCTCCTGTTTGTTTACATGCTCCACCACGTACTTCTGTTGGTAAACATAAGCCACTCGCTTTTTCTCCGTCTTCTATTTGTACACAGACTCCGCCTACTTCCTCAGAGAGAGGACTTGATTCTTCCAATGACCGCTCGTCTATTTTTATGGGGACATTAACTCTGCCTTAGATGAAGTCCCGATATTTTTTGTTGAAGATTCACGTTTTTGTGACCTCGACACGTTTCGATTTGTTCTGTTTACGCTTTCAGAAACATTTGAAATTTTGTTGTTATTACTTTCTGCAGGAAAAGTGAAGTGAAAACTTTTTTTAAAAAAAAGATCGCAGTTCTTTTTACTTGGGATTTCGGATTGAGTCTTTTTTTTTTATGCTTTCGTATACATTAGGTGGTATTATTAGGTTAGACCAAATGTCATCGCAGGCTACTTCAGTTACTTGAATTCAATTTTTGTTCTTTAGATTAGCTAGTTTTATTTTTTCTTCTAACTGTGCCACTTTTTCAAATTCTAATTTATCATGTTCGACTTGTTTTTGTATTTCATACTTATCATGTTCGAATTGCTTTTGTTTTTCATTAGCCTCTTGGGCTTTTTATCCTCTACAAGTGTTGTTATTAAATCTTTAATGAAAATTGGATATCTTTAACGAAAATTTCACTTTTTTCAATTAAGTCTTTTAATTTTGGAATTGTGGTACCGTCCGGTACAATGACACAAAAGCGACATGTACAAGATCTTCCTTTTTTTTTTTTTTTTTGTATTTTTGAACATAATTATTAAGATGAATTCTACCTGCGTTTCTTGATTTTACTTCCCTTTTGGAGTGGTATCTGTTTTATGTTGTTGCTCTTTCGAAGAGTACTCGTTACTGCTGGTTTCTGGATTCTATTTCGCTCTTTTCTGGCTTAGTTGGTCGATGCGGAATAACGATGCTGGCTTCGTTGAACTTCTGCTTGACGGCTGAAGTGGGACTTGTTCAGCGAAGCGAGTACGTTATAGTTGCAGATTTGATTTGCTCAGGATGCTAGTTCCTTGCTGGCTATGTGGTAGATGTGGAATAACGATGCTGGCCTCGTTGAACTTCTGCTTGACGGCTGAAGTGGAACTTGTTAGACAAAGCGAGTGTGGTGTAGTTGTTAAATAGCGATGTAGAATGACGATGCTGATTGATGAGTGAAATTTTGAAGTTTCGTTTCGGTTTCGAAAACTTATTTTTTCCGTCGTATTTCTGCGGGTAAAAAGCACGGCGAGCCCCCATGTTGTATGAGGAAGGGTAAAGGTTTTTTTTACTGATTGTGTGATTTCAGGTGGCTGGTCAGATGCTCGCTATGAAGGTTTTTGATATTACTTCTGCGGATTTACGGCTCCACCAAAGCCTAGAGAAAGTTTATTATTCATAGTTGGTTTATTGTGTGCTTTCCCAACCATCACAGATTCCAACAACGGAACACCCTCTGTTATGAGATTTGCAAGAACTTAAGGGGACTGTTAAGGCAAAAATTTCAAAAATTTCGATTTTTATATTTTAGGAGGAAAAAATAGCCTGAAATTCTAGCTTTCAGTAGATACCTTACTTTTGCTGATCCGAGAAGAATTAAGAATATTATTTGAGTTTTTGTAAGCGCGCATATCGGAAATCGCCTGTTTCTCATTTTCTTAAATTGCATTTTTCTCTTCATGTGTATTTTAAGATTTTTAGGGTATTCGATTTGCTCCTTGCGATTCAAAAGTGGATGTATTTTTTTTAAACTTGGAGATATTGTTTACTATACTATTTTAAACACAATTGTGCATGGATTTTGGAATCTGGTATTTTTTTATTGTTTTACAGCAATTTTCGTAATGCTTCTATTGAAAAAGTTGACATTTTTTGCCGTTGTACCAAAGTTTTACTTTTAAATAATTAACCAATGAGTCAAATTCAAAACCCATGCACAATTATGTCAATATATATTCGATTAGCTTGTACAAAAAAAATTGAGACAGATTGCAAAAAATTTGAATTGCAAGGAGCGTTTTTAAAATTACGGAAAAAACGCTAAATTTTTCAATAAAAATTTAATTTCTTGAAAAAAAATCAATATAAATTTTTGAAATTTTGGTTTGTGTTTTATCTAATTGCTATTGAACTGCACAAAAAATTTCATGAATTTTGAGCAAAAATTGAAGAATTTTAATTTTTGACTTAACAGTCCCCTTAACCAGTTCTCCTTTCTCCTAAATATCTTAAAACAATTTATTTATCAACCTTTCATCATGACTGCCAGAAAAGAACTCTACAAAATTCCAAGTGATGCCACACCCGGCAAGCAAAACATGTATAATTTAAAACACAAGATATTTAGCAAATAGTTCAGAGTTGATGTCGTCACATTCTCCCACCTTTTGATTAACAATTACCAAAATTAATCAAAACAAATATAATTTTACTACAAAGGAATGAGTTTTAAAGTCAAGGTTCTATATAAACAGTTCAGTCCAATAGTCTTGAAGGAATCTTAATGGTTCTGCCAAACCTAGTCACAACAGTTTTAGTTGGAAAGTCAGAAACTAGGCGGTTCATCTTAGGAGACTCGTCTCGCTTATCCATTTTTGCATCTTCGACTGAACAAGATATTTCAAGGGGGAAAATTCTTCGAACAGGTCGAACTATCATCCCAGAAGTCGTTTTAAGACGTACAACCCGGATGTTGCCATCTTTTCCAGGATACACATCGACTACTCTTGCCATTGGCCACAGCACTTTGCGTTTGTTGTCACACTCAACGAGAACTATATCCCCAACTTTTATCTGTTGAGAAATCAGCACTGTAGATGGACGTTGCACTAGCAGGCCGAGATACTCGCTTCTAAACCTTCTTCTCAAGCGCTCTCGTAGGTTCTGTAGATGTCTCAGCCTCTTGTTGAAATCAACTTTATCCAGGTGGTCCAAGTCAGGGACTCCAAACACTGGAATTTCACCTAAGAACAGGGACGGTGTCAAAGGGATGAGATCATCAGAGTCCTCAGACACGTAGGTGAGTGGTCTGGCATTCACAGTTGCTTCGCAGTCACACAGCACACTCATTAATTCTTCATAATTTAGAGACGACTGGCCTAGGACTCGACGCAAAAGTTTCTTAATCATTTGAACAAGACGTTCCCAAAAACCACCCCACCATGGTGCTGCGGGTGGACTGAAATTCCATTCAATCTTATTTGTGGTAGCTTCGATCTCGATAGTATTCCAGTCAATTGACCTCAAGAGATTGTTGGATCCGACAAAATTAGTGCCATTGTCGCTGTAGATTACCGATGGCCTTCCTCTACGAGCAATGAATCTTCTAAGACCAAGTAAAAATCCCTGAGTTGAAAGGGTCAAAATCAATTCCAAATGTACCGCCCTGAAAACAGCACAGGTGAAAAGTATAATCCAGGCTTTCCTTTTATTCTTCAAAATCAAAGGACCAGCTAAATCAACTCCAACAATTTCGAAAACATGAGCATCTCTAACTCTATTTTCTGGTAGGGTAGATGGCGCAGTCTGTAATCTTTTACTTCCATGTTTCCTGCACATGACGCATCCATGTAAAGCTTTTCGAATTGTAGCTCTGCTTTTGACGATCCAAAATGTCTCTCTAAGTTTTGAGATCAATACGTGTATACCGGCATGAGACATAGATAGATGCTTATCAATTATTAATTTCTCCACAATTTTATGATTTTTCGGAAGTAACATAGGATAAATAAAATTTTCATGATCTTTTATCTCAGTTAATCTAGTCTTGACGCGTAAAATGCCTTCGTCATCTTGGAAAACACTAATTGACTTCAGCTTCTTAATATCCTCAGATGAAAAGGAATCATGTTGAATAATCTTCACGAGAGATTTCTCAGCTCTTGTCAACTCATGAACTTTTAACTCTCCCTTTTCTCTTTCTTCTTTTCTCTTTCGGACATTACCTATGAATCTATGTATCCACCCGATCATTCTAAGTATCTTCGTGTACTTTGAAAAATAGCCAAAGATTTGAGAAGAGATATCATTGACATTGCTTAGCGATACTATTATTGCTTTACGCCTTTCAGTATCCACCTCTTGTTTGTTATCGATTTGGACAGAACGAGGCCATTCTTCTTCCGGCAATGCCAACCAAGGTGGACCCTCCCACCATTTGGATTCAATAAGTTTCTTAGCAGAACATCCTCTTGAGGGCAAGTCGGCTGGATTTTCTGTACCTGGTACATGATACCAATTTTCACGGTCTGTAAGGCTTCTAATTTCTAAAACTCTGTTATTTACAAAAGTGCCCCAAGCTTCTACGTTCTTTATCCAGAAGAGTGCTGTTGAAGAATCAGTCCAGTAATATTCCTTTGAAATTTCGATCTTCAGGTTCTTCTTGATAAATGAAACTAATCTCGCTTCAATGAGGCAAGCAAGCAATTCGAGTCTTGGTATACTTATTTTTCTCAAAGGAGCAACTCGCGCTTTGGCTTGCAGTAAAGTTACTTTGACTTCTTCTTCATTTTGACTTCTCAAATATACTGCACATGCATACGATCCCTGTGAAGCATCGGTAAACGTATGTAGACTAAATGATTGTCCTTCTGCAAGCGTAGCTAGTCTGGGAATCTTGATTGATGATAACAACGGCAGTTCTTTTACCCACTTCAAAAAATTTCTCTTGATGTCTTCAGGTAGCTCTGCATCCCAGCTCAGTTTTGTTTCCCAACTCTTTTGCAAGTATAACTTTGGGAGAAGGGTAAAAGGACAAGTGAAACCAATTGGGTCAAAAATCCTCTGTGCAATTGATAGAACGTTTCGTCTTGTAACAGAGAGATCACTTAAGTCGACATTTGGGATATCGCAAAACAATGAATCTTCAAATTTGTCCCATAGAAGACCAAGTACTTTTAATGGTACCTCCATTGTAGTTTCCACACTGTTCAGCTCTGTTTGCTCCCACCCTCTCAAGTCGAAGTTAGCACTTGCCATTAATTGAGTTGATTTTCCAATAAAGTATTCTGCTTCTTCATTCGAATTGACCGAAGTGACACAGTTGTCAACATAGAAGGACTTTTTCAATTTTGTAGCCACTTCCTTTAAAGAAGATTCACATTGGTCTAAATGAGTATCGATCACTGCGGCTAAAAGAAAAGGACTGCATTTTAGTCCGAAAACTACTCTACAATGACGAAATTCTGTGAGCTCTTTTTGTTCTGAATTCTTCCACCACAGGAATCTTAGGTAATCCCGATCACTTTTTTGAATAGATATTTGAAGGAAAGCTTTTCTGATATCTGCGATAATCCCTATCTTTCCTTGTCTAAAATCAAGAAGCAATCCAGGAATCATTTCAATTAAATTTTGTCCTTTTGCTAGACAGTCGTTGATTGACAGGTAATCCTTTTGCTTGCATGAAGCGTCAAATACAGGTCTTACTGCTGTAGTAGAGTTATCTTTGAAGATCGGCCTGTGGGGAAGATAATGATTGTCGATTCGTTTCTCCTCTTCTGGTACTTCTTCTATTATTCCAGATTCAAACCATTCTTCAAACACTGCATTATATGCTTCAAATTTATCTTTCAGCATCAGCTTCTTTGTCGTGGAAATCAATCGTTTTTCAGCAACCTCTCTATTACTTGGCAAAGTTCCTTTCTCGTTTATCCAAGGCAAACTGACTTCATATCGATCTTCCACTCTTTTTAGTGTCTTGTGAAAGTGATCCCACACCGCTTCTTCTAATTCTGAATCAGATTTATTTTCTTTAGCATCTGTAATTCCCAGTGCTTCTAGCTTCCACAAGTTTTCTATGTTACTACTGTGAGTCAACATGGACGTTATCATTGACGACATGGACAAGAAATTCCTTTCTGAAGTATAACCATTCATCTTTCCCATGATTGTCCATCCGAGTAGTGATTCCACAGCAGTCAGTCCATTTTCTAATATCTGAATTTTTCCTGTTAACAATGTACCTGCGACGTCAGCTCCAATAAGGACTTCTATCTTCAAATCCCCTCTTCCTATATCAGATGCATAGATATTTTTCTGCTTTAGTTCTTCGATCCATGATCCGGGCTGTAAACTGATCACTGATCCACAAATCTTCGACTGTTCCAACAGGACTAGTCGTCTAGAAAAATTACCCTTTAGGCTTTTAACGTTTACTTCGTAGCGTTTGTGAATTTCTCTTTTCGTTGTTGCTCCTCCAAAAAGCGTATGAATCAAAGATTCATATCCCTTAGATTGGCACCCTATTTCGACGGCAGTCTCCTTTAAAATGTACGAACGCTGCGACCCTGTGTCAATAAGTGCCCTTACTGTCTTCTGCCTTTTGTTGGCTTCGATGCGAATTAATAGCGTTTGAAGAAAGACTTCATCTAGGCAACTAGTACTCGCAAGTGATAAGTTTGGTGTTTCTTCTTCTTTAATCTCCTCAACGTCATTTCTTTTCTGATTGGTTTGTAAATTCGGACACATGACACCCCAATGTCTTTTCGAGCAAATCAAGCATCTCACATTTGACTTGCATTGTTTGGCCCTGTGTCCAATTTTAAGGCAGAAAAAACAACCCTTCTTTTTCTTAATTTCGTCATTCTTTTGACTTGAAGTCATCTTCTGAGCAACAAAGCAATCTCGACTTTCATGGGGTTTTTCACAAAATATGCAAGAGTCCTTCTCACTATAATTGGCGGTTTTACTATGGCCTGAGAACAAATCATTCGCTGTAGGCACGTAATGATCACCCTGGTACCTTTTATCCCGTCGACCTTCTTTCTTTGCACCAAAGTCATTTAACTTAAAGCCGGATTTTGCCAAAAAAATTCTCTGCTCTCCTTCGACTTCATTTCTTAAAAACAACAACAATTGTTTCAATTTCTCAGAGTGAGAATTTTCGCCTGGAATTATTGAGGCATGATTTCTTAGCCAAACTCTTAATATTTCCTCAGGAATACAGGATTCAACGAGCGGAAACAGCATTGCCGCATACTTCTCGCTGGTCATCCCTATTGACTCCAACGAACGTAAATACGATTCCAATTTGTCATATAATTCAGACATACTACCTTTTCCCCTTTGATCTGTAACATTTCTAATAATTAGACCCAATAATTCCCGAACATAGAATTCCACCAATAATTCTTCCCTGCCGAACCTATTTCTTAAGCTTTCTATAACCTTTTCATAATTTTCGGCAGTAGCAGGGAAGCTGTTTACAATGTCCCGTGGTCTAGTGCCGGGTATAGTCGCTTGAACGAGATAATGCATTTTGTCTTCATTTGGAATTTCTTTATCTTCATGTATTCGCCGAAATTGTCCCCAAAACGGCAACCAATCCTTTATGTCACCGCCAAATTGTTTTAACTCAATTTCAGGTAATTTTAGTTTTCGCTTATTCGTATTTGGCGACACAGTTCCAATGGATTGTGTGGTTTGGCGATTAAAAAATAATTCCGTTTTCACTCGTATCATATCTAGCTTTTCTTTGTACTCTTCAACTTTTGCCCATTCACTTTCAAACTGATCACTCGAAGAATATTCGGCATTCAATATTTGAGTATCAAAAATATTAAGCTCATTAGATAAACGTTCTAAAGTTGCAAGTTTCGTTTTCGCAGTTTCTTCATCAGGAATTTCTTTATTTAATTCCTGCAAAATTATATTTATTGTTCTTGTAAAAGAAGCTCGGACAGGTTTTCGTTTTTCAATTAACGATTCCATTTCAATAAAATAGAACTCAATAGCAAATTTAAGCTTATACGAATAAGAATGTTCTACGATCGAAATACCAACCGTTACGAAAATAATAAAATGACTAACCTTGACCTCTTTTTTTTTTTGCGATTAATCTACTCTTCACGTTTGGGCGCCATGTTATGAGATTTGCAAGAACTTAACCAGTTCTCCTAAATATCTTAAAACAATTTATTTATCAACCTTTCATCATGACTGCCAGAAAAGAACTCTATAGGGATGGGAAACAAAAGAACAGTCTGCTATTTTGAGCCTGTTCCTTAAAAAGAGCCGGAACACCCTGTTCTCTGATCACACCAAAACCCTGTTCTTTTATATTCTTCGACGATACTTTTCCCACTCGGAGGCAGGTGCTTAGTCACAAAGTCCTTCCTTTCCACCCTCTGCTCGGGGGTTCAACCAACCAACCATTTCCCACTCCGATTCTATGCGTCACACCTCTGACGTTACACTTGAGGAAGTAGGTTTTGTTTCCCCCTCCCACTCCTCACACACGTATCCATGTTGTGTGTTCTAACAGCAGGGCTGTGTTGCGCAGGCGCAGAGTAGATGGCAGGTTTGTTTCAAAGAGCCAGTTCTTTTCAACCAGCTCTGTTCAGAACAGATTAGTTGAGTAGCTCTTTCCGAACGGCTCAGTTTGAACTGTTCCGTAGAGTAGTTCATTTTGAGCTAATCCCGCTCACTTGCTCTCTGCTCCCGCTCTGTGGCGGAGCGGGATCTATGGGAAAGAACCAGTTCCTTTTTTCTCGAATATACTGTTGCTTTCAAATGAAAGTGGAAGCTATCGTAAGTAATTTTGGACAATGTTCGTGCCGGGAGGGGGGGGGGGGGATCTTTTAAATTAATTTCAGCAGATATAATGCTTATATGTTTTTGTTTGTTTTTTATTTTATTTTGAGTATAAATAAGAATAATAAGGAAATTATTTGATTTCTCGTTCTATATTCAAACTTTCAATGCATTGGAATGAAACCGACTTTTTCTTATATTATGATGTGTTTGTTACAAGTGTGTTTTTAAATTAGGCTAACTTAATTTTTGGTAAATTTGGAAAAAGGAAACATAATTTATGATAACACAACGTTGTGGAATTTTTATTTTCCAAAAATATATATATTTTTTTTAAATTTATTAGGTCAATGTTTCATTGGTCCGGTAAATCCCATCCGCTAAATAAAAAGTTCGAGCTGTTATGTATTTACTCATATGTATATATACATAGGGTAATGAAAGTATATAGCATACGGTCAAAAAAAAAAAACTATATTTTTTTGCATTTCTCCACGTTTTGAAACATCCTGATTTCAAAAAAGTTATCTAGAAAAAATGTCTGTCTGTGTGTGTGCGTGCGTGTCTGTGGTCAGCATAACTCCCGAACAAATTGACCTACTATGTTCAAATTTGGTATGCGAGTTGCTGGTGGCCATGGGACCTACCATTAAGGTTTTCGTCAAAATCGCGTATGGTCATAAGGTAGCTGCCATTAAAAAAATCATGTTTTTCAATGATTGCTAAAAAACGGCTCCAACGATTTTGATCAAAATCGCTGTGGTAATGCCTAGTAAGGAAAGATGTACTAAACATCCCCACCTCCGAAATTCCAATAAAAGTGCTTTAATTGCGTAAAAAGTTGAAAAAAGAATGCCTTCAACACAGAGTTCTCTTTCCTTGATCATACCTCATCAACGATCGTTTTTTCTTTCCATTCAGTTTCGCTTATAATAAAGGATAATATAAGGATTATCGGAAAGTATATCGCCAAAATCACCATTTTGGCGAAGGTTTTTTTTTTCTTTTTCTTCTTCTTTCCCCTCAGTTTCACTTATAATAAAGGATAATATAAGGATTATCGGAAAGTATATCGCCAAAATCACCATTTTGGCGAAGTTTTTTTTTTCTTTTTAGACCCACACAAGAAGTATCGCCAAACTGGCCATTATTCTAAATGAAGGATATAAACATATAAACGGTAAATGGCACAAATCCACGACAGTATTATAGTGTAATTGAAAGTTGTGTAATGTTCCACACCCCTAGTTTTAATTTTACCTCGATTTAAATTGAAATTGTGAGATTTTTTTAATTACATGTGTATGTAACAAATAAAAGTTCATTTTGAAACAATTGCAAAAATAAATTTGCGGAGTTTGTAATAAATTTGTAAAGAACATGTTCTTTCATAGAATCCTCGGCATATGAGGACTTACAAACAGTTCGACTTTCTTTACTTGCGTAATATACGCAAAGCATAATAGGTCTTTAGTATATCCGTTTTATTCTCGTAGCTCTCAAATGAAATGTAAAAATGTTCGTTATAAAACTCAATTAAAGAACTCGATGGATTGTAAAATCTCGATTTATTAAATAAGTGCGGTTCCACAAAATGACCGCTTAGCGAATTCTTCTCGTATCGAACCAAACGACTATCTCAAACAAAAAACTACATCATAAATCTACATATTGCACATGAACACAAGATATTTCATCATCTCTTTTCCAATTATAAAAAAGGGGATAATCCCTTTTTGAAAAGACCTTGGAGGAATTATGGAACAGGGCCCCCACATTGGCGAGATATAGCGCAAGCTGCGGAATTTAGAATAAATCGAAACGGCGACAACAATAGGAATACATAATTGAAAATACCGAATTCTGCAAATTCAGTACTTTCTGTTATGAATTCTGCATATTCGGTTTTGCAATTGTGTATTTAACAAATTCATTATTTTATTTTTGTCTAAACCAACCCTGCTGGATCATAAGCCTCTTGTTGTGCTTCAAATTAGTATTAATATAGGTAAGAAAGGAAGTGTAGTATTTTGTTTAAGGCAATTCCAAAGGTTGCTTATCATATTCTAAAGGTGCTAGGTTCGAATCCTTGACAGGCTGAGTCATTCGTTGTGTTTCGAAATCCACTGTAATGAAGGTTGTATTTTTTTATACAGTGTGCAATAAAACTAGTGAGTCCAATAATTGCATCTATTGTGAAATATTATTTTGGTAAAAGGAACTCGGCTGTCTCTAAAATTTTTGCTTCAAGTTAATCTTTTCTACACTACATTATCACCGTGAGAATCTTTCACAAATTACTCATTCTCTATCGCCCCATCGGGCCAATGTAATTTCTACTATCCAGAAACGAGTAGACACGACAGTGATTGTAACAAATTATCTCTCACTAATTGTGAAGTGTTTTTTTTTCTCTCCAGTATAATAAGTGTTCTATAGAGAGAGATAGTTATAATACTATAAGAATTTTGTCTTCAGAAACGAGTATGCTCAAAAATAATTTAAATTTTTGAGTTACTTATATAAAGTTTTAACTTTCTAGAAATTAAAAAAGAAAAACTAAAACGTTGTTCAAATGGCGCCGATTAAATACTTGTTTTTAGCATAGTTTACCATTGAAATGAAAACTAGGGGTGTGGAACATCGCACAACTTTCAATTACATACTGACGTGGATTTGTGTCATTTACCGTTTTTATATATTATCCTTTATTATAAGTGAAACAGAAGGGAGAAGAAAAAACGATCGTTGATGAGGTATACTCAAGGAAAGAGAACTTTTGTTGAAGGCATTCGTTTTTCAACTTTTTATGCCATTAAAGTATTTTTATGGGAATTTCGGAGGTGGGTATATCTAGAAAACCTTAAGAGGCATTTCCACAGTGATTTTGATGAGAATCATTAGAGCCGGTTTTTTAGCAATAATTGAAAAATATGATGTTTTCAATGGCAGTTACCTTGTACGCATGCGCGATTTTGACGAAAACCTAAATGGCACCCATGGTCGCCACATACCCACATACTAAATTTGAACATCGTTGGTCAACTTTTTTGGGAGTTATGCTGACCACAGACAGATATTTTTTCTAGATAACTTTTTTGAAAGCCAGATGTTTCAAAACGTGGAGAAGTTTTAAAACAAAATCAATTTTTAATGACCGAATGCTATACTTTCATTATCCTATATATACATATGGGTAATTCAAGCTTTTATCCAGAAGGGATACGGGGATATATCCCTTCCCGAAATTTTTAGGTTTGCCGTTAAAACACAAAAATCAATTGATATTTTGTTTAAAATATTAAATTTATTTAAAACTAGCTGAATACCCATGCTTCGCTACGAAATTTTCACATGTGCAATATTTCAGCTAGCTGTGAGGCCTTGCGTTGCGGAAATCTGTCATTCGTGTATAGGACACAGTTTTTGGCGCTTCGCTCGTAGGAAGGTTCATCGCTACGCAAAATCAAGCTCGCTTCGTTGGCTGAAAAGTTCATTGACGCATAAACACGGGTTTACTTCACCCGTTGAAAGGTTCATAGCAATGCAAGCATAGGCTCGTTTCGCTGGCTGAAAGGTTCATTGCTGAGTAAGCATAAGCTCACTTCACTCACTAACATCTAATTGCTACCTAAAGCCTTAATATTGGAAGCCTCTCCTTTGTCGGAAAAAAAAATGTCCCTTTAATAAAATAATACAACACCCCTTTAAGATTATTTTAACATGTGTTTGTGGAAAGCAGAATTAGAGGCCAAAACTACTTATATTGAAACTTTCAGAGCTCTATGCCTATTCGAAGTCGCTTTTTGTGAAAAAATTAATTAAAAAACAAATTAAAATTTTAACATTCTTTTTGCCAGTCCAATTGGAAAGTCAAAACTACTTGTGTTGAAAATTTCAGAAATGTAGCCTTGTTTGAAAATGTTTTGTAAAATATATATTAATTATTCAAAAAATTAATTAAAAAGAAACTGAATAAAAATTTAAAATTCTGTTTTTCAAAAATCCAATAGAAGGCCACAACTATATTTATGTTGAAAATTTGAAAGCTGTAGTCCTATTTGAAATAATTAATTAATAACGAACTGAACAAAAATTTTAAATTCTGTTTTTCTAAAATCCAATTAGAAGGTCAAAACTACTTACGTTGAAAATTTTAGAGCTGTAGCCCTATTAGAAATCGTTTTGTAAAATTTTAATTATTTAATTAAAAAAATAACTAAATAAAAATTTAAAACTCTTTTTTCAAAAGTCCAATTAGAAGGCCGAAACTGCTTATGTTGAAAATTTCAGAGCTGAAGCCGCATTAGTAATCGTTTTGTAAAATGTTTATTAATTAATTAAAAAAATTAATTAAAAAAGAACAAAATAAAAATTTAAAATTCTGTTTTTTAAAAGTCCAATTAAAAGGCCAAAACTACTTATGTTGAAAATATCAGAGCTGTATCTCTATTTGAAATCACTTTGTAAAAAAAAAAATTAAAAAAGAACTAATTAAAATGTTAACATTCTCTTTGACATATATGTACAATTAGAAGGCCAAAACTTTTTATGCTGAAAATTTCAGAGCTATATTCCTATTTTAAGTAGGTTTCTGTAGATCCACCGACAGACAGACAGACACACAGCTTATTTTATTATTATAGATGTTTTTGAATGTCTAAGGATACAAAAAAAAAAAAAAAAAAAAAAAAAACTATTATCTTGATTACTTAATACATGCGGCATTGATAAAGCGGATTGTATGATTTATTGACATGATTTCATATCCCTTCCAGAATTATTTTTTTTTTGGCTACGTCCTTGAGGTAAATGAAAGTAAAAATAATAATAATTTCTTGTTTGTCGGAAAAAAATTATACAAAATTCAATATCGTTTGTGATTTTGTATACCTCCATTAATTTCTAATTTAGAGTTCTAATTCATTTATTCATCTCTTTTAATAAATTATATACTAAAATGCAATAATATTTATTTGTATTTGTCCATTGAGGTTTTGAACATTCTTTAGAGTCCCATTGTTTTGGAAACTTTAGATATTAAAAACTCCATTCATTTAAAATTCCTACCTTATAAATGCTAATATTCAGCCTAAAATTATATGTAGAGCTTAAAATTTAAGGAGTGTGACTGTCACAATCATATTTTCGAAAATATAAAAAAGTCTCTTTTAATTTGTATTTGTTATTCTGACGCAGTCATTTGAAAACCACACAAAAACTTAGTACTTTTCCTCTCATTCTCTAAAACGCCACGTCATCAGAGCAGAGCAGTGTGGAGAAAGATTCGTCCTTGACCCTAGTGACCTACCCCAGAGACCGACCGAAGATGCACTCAAGGACTATGATTTCGGCAATTGAAAAAAAAAAAAGAACTAGTTCTTCAAAAGAACGGGTTAATGAGTAGTTCATTTTAAAAGAACGGGAGCAGAGAACACCTGTTCAGTAAAAAGAACGTAAATATCACATCTCTAGAACTCTACAAAATTCCAAGTGATGCCACACCCGGCAAGCAAAACATGTATAATTTAAAACACAAGATATTTAGCAAATAGTTCAGAGTTGATGTCGTCACACCCTCAAGATCACAGAGATAACATCGAAATGTACCATTATGGCTTCAAGTCGTTAATTCGTGCGCCAACACTAATCCTCAGCTGTGAAAAAGACTGCACCACCAGACCCCGTTCATCTCGAACATACGTGGGTTAGAAAAGATCCGACAAAAAATTCTGCAAACGATAACCCAAAATGGCAGAATTGTAAATAAAGCAACTGGAGACATAAAACAAATCGAAGTGGATTATTGAACTAAATCAACCAAACAGTTCATAAGGTAGGGTTTTCACAAATAAGGTAAGAAAAAGACTAGAAAGTCCGTACCATATTCACAAAAGATATATTAACCCCCCCCCCCCCCAAGAGGTGTTGCCAAGATCCAAAATATTATTAATTGTATAAATATTTCAAAGGCATTGCAAAATTCGATAAAAAATATGGGTGTGGAACATCGCACCGCTTTCAATTACACTATAATATTGAATGCTACATTTCAATATGACATGGGGTGGTATAATTTACCTTTGTGGTGACTTCAAATAACAGAAAAGCTTCTGTGCACTGGAGTACTCTTTTGCACAGCGGTAAAGTATCTGCCTCGAGAACATAAGGTCTAGCGATCGAGACCCTTCGCCCACAATGAAAGCTTGCTAACACTTTATTGGTGACACCGGACAATTGAATCATGCTGCCATCTATCGGCACCTTCTGAAAGGAGAAACTTCATTGTAACAAGCAATCAGAAACGCAACTAGCGTACAGCACTCGCACAACTATGCAACTAGCATCCCAAACCTCCAACTCCGATTAGCACTACAGTATCGCTCCTTTCTCGCTGGGAGGTGGCTGTGTGGCGACTTCAAATAACAGATAAAGCTTCTGTGCACTGGAGTACTCTTTTGCACAGCGGTAAAGTATCTGCCCCGAGAACCAATGGTCTCGCGATCGAGGCCCGTCACCCGCAGTGAAAGCTTGCTAACGCTTTACCATTATTGTTTTCAAATATTCATTTATTTAAAAAAAAAATTGACCAGTAGGTAATATTTTTGTTGATAATTAGTATAGTGTACAAAAAGAAATGAAAAAGAAATTATTATTACATTACCTTCCAGGTATTAAATGAAACTGAGGATGACTGTCGTTGATATGTGGGCAATACTAAAGGTTAAGAGAACTCGGTAGCAAGAGCATTCGTTTTCTACTTTTTTCGCCTTTATCGAAATTCTGAGAAAATTTCGGAAGTGGGAATGATATTTTTAGGGCACCTTAAGTGGTATCACAGCGATTTTGATGAAATCGTTAGTCATTTTTTACCAATTGCTGAAAAACATAATTTTTTTAATATAGCGCAAGCGCTATTTTGACGAAACCTTTAATGGCAGGTCCCATGGCCACAATTAACCCATATACGAAATTTGAACATCCTATACAATTTGTATAGGAGTTATGCTGACTGACAGCGCCGGACGACCAGACACACAAACATTTGTTCTAGACAAATTTTTTTTCAACTTATGTTCCAAAATGTGTAGAACTGTTTAATAAAAAAATTAAATTTTTTTTTTTTTTTTTTTTTTTTACTAAATGTCATTTTTCATTACCCTAAATTGCATATAGGATCATTGAAAATAAAAATATTTTTGAAAATTTGAATTGCTTATGAAAGAAAATTAGATACAGTGAAGGTAAAATACATATTAAAAGATGGCTTTTCTTATAAAAATACTAATTCGAAATATTTCATCAATGATAGTGATTGCGACATTAATCTCTATATATATTAGACAAAGCCCTCACTCACTCATTTCCTCACTTACTCATCACTAATTCCCTCACTTCCCACATGCCCACAACTCTGAAATTTTATACAAATAGCAACAATGGTAAACATAAAAAAGCAAGCTGTTACTATTGTTATAAATTTTTCCGCTGAGGCAATGATGGCACAGTTTTTAAGATAAAAAAACTACTATTTATTCACTTCAGAAAACTCCCAGAATCTATTCAAATGCAACAGTATAATCACTCTTAAGCTTCAGCACAAGCTTCAACAAAAACAACTTCGAATACAGCCTACAAGCTCACTCCAAAAGGTAAAAAAAGCGAACAGCTTTCATCGGAGTCCGAAGTCAATCTGAAAACTTTCCCGATCTCCGGTCTTTATATACTTGGCGCGAGAGCATATTCGCGAAATATCCAGCCAATTCGTCGGAAAAGAAACATCTCGAAATTTCTCGATTGCTTTAGGTGTTGCCACCTTTTTCTAACCTGTATAATCGCTGTTAAAAAAATAAAATAAGATAAAAATAAATTACAATAGAATTTTAAAATAATACGGCACTATTTACACTATATACAGACAATTTGTGCAACACTATCTTCTCTTGCAAGTTCGTTCATCCAAGTTCAGATAGAAAAGGTCAGCACTTTAAAGTATCTACACACTTTATTTACCGAAGCTGCGGTATTTAACTATTAATACAACTAAGGCACACATGCGCATTAGAAACTATACAATAACTTTGAATAGGGCGGAAACACAAGCTATTCCGATCTCGATTAACCCACTTTAAGGGATCGAAAAGGGGTTAAACGTTCCAAACGAGGGATATTCGAATGTCCCACTTCCCATTTGGTCATAACTAAGAAAATTGGTACAAATATTAACAACGATAAACATGGAAAAAGTAAGTTATTCCGATCTCGATTAACCCACTTTAAAGGTTGGAAAAGGGGTTAAGCTTTCCAAATGAGGGAAAATTCGAACTTCCCTCTTCCCACATGGTCACAACATTGAAAATTGGTGGGAATGACAACAAAGACAAACATAGAAAAAGTAAGCTCTTCCGATCTTGATTAACCCATTTTAAGGAGGGGAAAAGGGGTTAAATGTCCCAAACGAGGGATGTTCGAATGCCCCATTTCCCACATGGTCACAACATTGAAAATTGGTACAAATGACAAAAAATCAAAACATAGAAAAAGTAAGCTATTCCGATCTCGATTAACTCTCTTTAAGGGGTGAAAAGGGGTTAAACGTTCTAAACGAGGGATATCCAAATGGCCCAATTCCAAAGTTGTCACAATTCTGATATTCGGTGCAAATGTTAAGAAAGGCAAATATAAAAAAAGTAAGCAATTCCGATCTAGATTAACCTACTTTAACGAGTGGAAAAGGGGTTAAACGTTCCAAACGAGGGATAATCGAATGTCCCACTTCCTATATATGGTAACAACTCTGAAAATTGATACAAATGTCGACAAAGACAAATGTAGAAAAATTAAGCTATTCCAATCTCGATTAACATACTTTAAGGGGTCGAAAAGGGATTAAACGTTCCAAACGAAGGATATTCGAATGTCCCACTTCCCATTTGGTCACAATTCTGGAAATTGGTACAAAAATGTCAACAATGGTAAACATGGAAAAAGTAAGTTATTCCGATCTCGATTAACCCACTTCAAGGAATGGAAAAGGGGTTAAATGTCCCAAAAAAGGGATATTCGAATGCCCCACTTCCCAACATGGTCACAACATTGAAAATTGGTGCAAATGACAACAAAGCCAAACATACAAAAAGTAAACTATTCCGATCACGATTAACCCTCTTTAAGGAGTGGAAAAGGGGTTAAATGTTCCAAACGAGGGACCCATTTCCAATGCTTTCGCAATTCTGATATTTGGTGCAAATATTTAGAAGGGCAAATATAGAAAAAATTAGTTATTAGTTAAAATTATTAAAAAGAACCAAAGGGGGTTAAACGTTCTAAATGAGGGATATTCAAATGTCTCAGCCGACCAAACGGTATAGTGGTTAAGCGTGCTAGCTTCTAGACCTCGAGGTTGCGGGTTCGAGTCCCGTGTTGGCATGGGTGTTTGTAAATGTATGTTGGCTTGTCTAATGACGAATGTTTCGGCGCATTATAGCCCTCGTGTTGCTGACGGCGCCAGATAATCTGAATACAACAACCAATCAAATGTCTCAATTCCCGTAAATTCTCAATTATAAATTTTGAAAAAAATTTCTACGAAGGAAAGTTCCTAATTTGATAATTCAAATTGTCGGAATCGAAATGGAAGCAAACGTTTGAAGTGTATAATACATGAATGTCTTTTGATTGCTAAAAGGCACTTGGTAAAATTTCGTAGTGCAGCACGGGTATTCAGCTAATGAATTCTGGGATTTAGAATTTGATCCGTTACAGACGAAAATACAGATAGACGAACAGAGATTATCGAGACTTTCGGATATTGGTGCACTCGTGTCATAAGCAGAAGCAGATCAACATGTGACAATGACTTTCGAGGGGGCCCCTGGCAGTATAAAACAGAACTATTTAGACGATTTTATAAGTAGTGATTTTTATTATCTACAAGCAAATGTAAATTTAATAAAATATTCGTAGTTGTACTAGATAACTATTAATACTTTTCCATGCAAAATAATATCTATTCCACTTACGATTTTGAAATTGGAAGCTAAAGTAAAAACTAAGTAAAATATCATTCCCATACTTGACTTGGGAACAATGAAAACAGCTCGTGGAAATGCTATCCCAGAGATCCACGGGCGTGACGTCAGGATTCGACAGAGAAGCTACCAGCTGAGATTCTGCTATTGGCTATGTTTACAAAAGTTGATGGTGGTGTCTGTGTAATAGCGAGCGCGACGGATGAGGTATTCGATGATACCTTGATGGATTTCGTGTAAGGTCCGGAAAACGAAATCAAAAGTGGATTTTATAAAAAGTCGCATTTCAAGCAAGCCTGGCATCCAGTGCAGATTCCGACGACGGTGGAGTATCTCCCCCACCCTTAAAAAAGCAGCGCCTTTCCACAGACAGTACTAACATGCAAGCCAGCAATGGTTGTCATAATGGTGAAACAGCTTCAACTAGTAATGACTTGCAAAACGGTACTTGTTCCTTTGAAGACAATGTGGAGATCAATGGGGACGTTCACAAGACGATATCCACAAAGATAAGATCTCAAACAGATCAAGACATAATACGTCTAATTGGTCAGCATCTTCGAGGACTGGGTTTGAAGTACGTATATATAATTCTTGTTTCTTAAATTTAGTTTCTTCATTTGCTCTGAGAAAGTGTTTAAAAATATCCAGAGAAGCATATCGATAATAGTATATATTTTTAGCACGATCTTGTCTTGTTCCAAGGTTGCATTTTTCAGATGTAAACAATCTGCATAGTACGCATCATCTCAGTTAAAAAAACATTGAAGATTGGGTATTTTCACTTACATGGTAATTAAATAAATTGTCAGAACTTGAAACTGTAGTTAGATGAATTTTTAGCATTATTTACTATTGATATTTTTTGTTTGTTAGTGTCTTTCAATTTTTCATGCATAAAAAACTTCTAAAACGAACCTTCTAATGTTATAAGAAGTGTTTTTTAAGTGTATATTATATAGTTATTTATTGTACGTTCTAAGAATCTGTTTTGCTTGTATATAAATTTTAAATTATTCCATTGAATGTCTACAAAAGCATGTTTCTTTTGTTTTGTAAAATCTCCAAAATAGTGAGTATTAAAAATTGAACCTGCATGTTATATAATTCTATTAATGAATGAGTTCTTAATTCAGATCTACAAGGGATTAACTTTTCTTAATTTTTAGTCGTACAGCAGAGCAGTTGATGAAAGAATCTGGATGTAGATTAGATCATCCTTCTGCAGCCAAATTTCAAACTCATGTTATGGAAGGTGACTGGATAAAGGTAAATGTTATCTAAACCATTCCATTATAGGCACCATCTGTAAAGGTCAAGGGCCTACTCTTGCACATTCCTGTCAATTGTCAATTAAAAGTTAAGTGTAAAATCACGGTAAAATTCACAGGGTAATAGATTTTATAACATGTGTTTTAGATTATTTGAGTAGAGTTTTAATTATGGATCATCACATTTAACATTTCACTTAGGAGTTCGACTTTTGAAAAATCAAGGTTTTAAACAAAAACTTAACCACCTTGCATTTCCCTACATAGGCGTTTTGTAACTCCCTAAAGTATCCTGATAGTTCACATGCATTCCTTGGTCATCCACTAATATTTAAAATAATATATAATTTCTAAAACCATAACTTGGTTTAATTATAATTTACGCAGAAGCTAATTGCACACCTTGATATATTGCTTTGTTAACTATGCTTTCAAATTGAACAGAGAAGATAGGCTCATGTGGATTGTACAATTTCCTGTATAAAGTATTACTAATCAATCGAGACCATCAAACTAATATATTACCAGAGTTCATCCTAGAAATGAAAAAGGGCAGGGTGCTATTTTCCAAAAAAAGGGCACTTTCTGTTTATGAGGGCACTTTTATGGCAAATTGCAGAAATACGCGTTTTCTGCCACAATTTCAATATTGTTATACTTTTCTACCACGATAAATAATTTTCAATGTTCTGGAAAAAAAAATTATAATGCAAAAATCCGTGAATAAAAAACTCGCTCAGAAACTTAAAAGATATCAAAATACTGATAAAATGCTTCCTAATTCTACTGGAATGAGACTGAGAAAATTATTAAAATTAAAGTGCAATATACACAGTAAAATTTTCATCAAATAGTAATTTTTATAAAATTATCAATTTAAAATACAGTAAAATTAAGATAAGAATGTTTTAGTATAATGAAAATGTGTTAAGCTAATAACTTTTCACTCTTTCAAAATTTTCTAAAGTTTGAATGAATCAACCTTAAACTTCATCTCTTAGTTTTGCTATTGTTAGATAGAGAATAGAGTTTCTCCAAATTTAACATTATTCATTGTGGGATATCACAAGGAGTATTCTGACTAAAGAACTTGGACTATGTCCTGAAATTTTTGCATTTTTTTATTTTCAAAATCGGATCAAATTTAGCGTCAAAACAGCGATTTTTTTGCCGTGCATGCCCCTATTATGCAAGCTATAATAGAAGTTTTATTTTTTTAAAAATCGGAAATAATCTGGGATTTTGGTTGCATTTCTGTTATGTTTAATTTTAAATATGAAATGGATGTTTAGAAATTAATTGGTAACATGCAAATTACCAAAAACACCCCCTAAATTTAACAGGAGGACATCGCGATTACACGTGTCCAAACGGAAATATTCTTTTTAAATTCTTAGTGTAAACATTTGATAGTTATAAACCTTAAACTAAGTTATTCAAGTCTTTCAAATTCCTTTCTTGACTATTTTGAAGGAGGCAAGGTAAAAATCCAACGAAATACACTTCATCAAAACACTTACGAAATGGCCATCGGAGTTTACTAATGTGCACTTGGGAAATTGTTAGACGGCACCCTACAATCCACCTACTAATGAAGCACGTTATATAGACATCTACTCAATAGTTTCAGTCCCTGATATATACGTTGGGCGTTTGAACATGAATGCGCATGCGCGACAGCCGATTTCAGTAGGGGTGATCCACATATTGCGTACTGTTGGGAGAGAAAAAAACGAAAGTTTTTCGAATTCTTTCAGGATGAAATTTTTTCTGAAAAAAGGCAGGAAGGGCGCTATTTTTATATAAAAAGGGCAAGAAGGGCACTATTTTTAAAGAAAAAGGGCAGGCAGGGCGCGTCGCCCCTCGAAAAATGCCTAGGATGAACTCTGATATTACACATCTTGAGCAGTTATAGTTTAGGTATAATGAGTTACATTGGCACAGATTTTCCAAAATAAATGTTTAAAATTAATTACGAAATTGTTTTGGCCCAATATGTATACAATACAGATGAAATGCTACTGTATAAAGCAAAATTAAGATTAATTAATAAGGAAATAAAAATTGGATGGCACTTAAATGGCCATGTCTTAAGAATGAATTCAAATGAAGCTAAAAAATTGAAGGGTTTGCCCATACTAACCTGGTGCAGCATATTAGAGAAGGAAAGAAAAAAATCTGGATGGATGAACTGGAAAGAAGGGAAGATAGCTATAGATGATAGGAAAAGACTGGAGATGTGATTTGAAGGCCGTATGTACCCCTGGGCACGACAAGAAAAGCAAACGATTAGCATGTTGCAAATTGACTATTGGTTGCCATTTCTGGTACTTCCAATCATGGGCACACCCAGGAATATTTGCAAGGAGGTGCAAGACTTGATTTTTATCAAAATCATTAATTTTTTTAGAAATGTTAATTAATAATTATGCATTATAAATTATACTCTTTGAGAATAGTAAAAATTCATGGTATATATTTTTGAAAGCGCAACCCTGTTAAAGAGAAGAAAAAAAAATACAAAACAGTAAAATATATATTTGTAACGATTTTTTTATCATTCAACTAGATCTCACGGCATTCAAGAGACAGTTTTTAAAATAAAGGAACTCGAAGATGCAAAAATACAGAAGAGTAACATTTTTTTTATTTCTTACAAGTTTGGGATATGATGGGAAAAAAATTCAAAATGAAACACAAAGGCAGTATTGGAATATGTTCAATTGAATTCTAAAAATAGTTTTCAAGATAGTATATCTGATGAATTAAAAAACAAAACATTTTCCTAGAATTTTTTGAACTACACAGGAAATGATTATACAATAAAAGGAATAAATACTTCTACTCATCAGCCTCTAATAATCAAAGACAACAATCGCCAGAAAATCATCACGCAAGTAGCTATAAAAACGATAAAGGAACGAAACAAAAGACTAAATTAATAGGGAAAAAATGCTCATTGTAACATAAAAGTATAAACGGCAAATGTCCTTTTTTATCTTGGAATTTACATCTTTTCCTTCATTTTTTTTAAAGTTTTCATGAGCCAGTGGGTGCAAGTGCACCTCTTTGTACCCTCCTGGGGGCACCTATGCTTCCAATTGAATTTTGGTATGACGACTTGTGGATCTACTAGACCCGACCCTTCATTTGTCATTGCACACATCTTTAGCATTTTTAGTTTTCTCTTCAAATATTGACAGATAAATTTTTTGTCTCTATATAAGTTTTTTACTATATATTGGTTTAGTTGGAAGCCAAATTTTATTTTAAAAGCAAACAATCTTCCAATTGACCCAAATAAAGTTTGTAAGATGTGGTAGATTTGTCCGGTCTAGACAACAACAAATATGCGTGACAGTCTGGTATGTTTGTTCTAACTTGCTTCCCAAAATTTCTTTTTAGTGTGCATTTGTAGAAGGTTAGATGTGGTACTAATCCACAAAGTGGAAGCATGTAACCAACACCATAAAAACCAACACAGGTGATTAAAGCCCTTGCTATCAAGACATTATGATCATAGTCTTAACACAATATACTTCTACAGTATTTTTTGGAAGCTTACAAAAGCTTCCACCAAACTTGATACATAATAAATTTAATGCCCTTGAGTGGTTGGAATATACAATTATAGATTGAATGAACCTTTGGCCAATGTTGAAGATTTCTCCCCTATTTTAAAAGCTCTTAATCTTATAGCTCCTATCAATTCTTAGAAAACAAATTTAGATAAAACAGCATATCTCTTGCTATTGCTCTGCAAAAAGGGGGAACATTGTCATCTTCTAAAAAAAAAAGTCATTGTGAGATGTTTTTGTCCATCAAAACTGTTACATAGCTTAACACTAAATTAACCCCTTTAATATATAGCCATTCATTATCAAGTAATACTCTTCTAACTGACTGCAATCGAAGCAACCCTCTCTGAAAGATTTTTTTTTTTAATTGTCAGTTTTATCTGATTAATACTATTTTACCCTATATGTTTGTTTTTTTACTACAATTGTTTCTTCTGCTTTTCAGGCTGAAACAGATCTTGTTGATTTAATGTTGCTACTGGAAAATCAACATTCCCTAACAGTAAGTTTTTATTTAGAAATTTATAACATAATTTCTTCCTATACAATTTGTTGCAAATGTGTTGCTATAATTACTTATAAATAAATTGATGTCTAGGAAATGAAATTTTTGTTACTTGAGCAAAAATACCTGGAATTCCTTGAAGATGGCCATGTTTTGGAAGCACTTCAGTGTCTCAGACACGAACTAACTCCTCTTAGGTTTAATACAAATCGAGTGCATGAATTAAGTAGGTGAGTAAATATAAACATTCTTTCACAATCTTTTTGTGATAATCATGTTTCATAATTAAATGTGAATCTGACTTGAAGCACATTTTTTGACAACTTTGTTAGGTGCGTATGATTTTTATTTCACCTATATGGGCAGTGGGAAAGGAGAAAAAATATCCCTCTGTTTAAATAGAAATTTTTTATTTATAAATCACATTAAAATTCATTTAATGTAACACTTATATATTGTTTTACCTGAAGCAAAAAATATTTTTTAACTCGGGAACTGCTTTCATTAATTTTGAACATTCTTTATTGTAGATATTTCTTATGCAGTTAAATCAGGGGTTGAAATTAAATTTTTAAATTGGATGCATAATAGGGTGAATCACTTTTTCTATGGAAAAAAAATATTACTGATCTGAATCTACCTATGGGGGAAAAGATGTTCTATGGTATGGACATAAAGAGTAAAAAAAATATATAATAACTAGCTAAATAGCAGTGCTTCGCTACGAAATTTTAACATGTGCAATATTTTAGCTAGCTGTGAGGCCTCGCGTTGCGGAAATCTGTCATTCATGTATAGGACCCAGTTTTTGGCGCTTCGCTCGCAGGAAGGTTCATCGCTACGCAAAATCGAGCTCGCTTTGTTCGCTGAAAAGTTCATGGACACGTAAACACAGGCTTATTTCACTCGTTAAAAGGTTCATTGCTATGCAAGCATAGGCTCGCTTCACTCTCTGAAACGTTCATTGCTGCGTAAGCATAAGCTCGATTCGCTCTCTGAAAGGTTCATTGCTGCGTAACCATGAAGCTCACTTCACTCACTAAAATCTAATACTTACATACTTAATATTGGAAGCCTCCCCCAGTCATGCAAAACAAAATTCCCCGTTAATACAATAATACAACACCCCTTTAAGATTATTTTAACACGTGTTTGTGGAAAGCAAAATTAGAGGCTAAAACTACTTGTGTTGAAACTTTCAGAGATCTAGGCCTATTCGAAGTCGCTTTTTGTAAAAAAATTAATTGAAAAACAAATTAAAATTTTAGCATTCTTTTTATCAGTCCAATTAGAAGGCCAAAACTACTTCTGTTGAAAATTTCAGAAATGTAGCCCAATCACAAATCGCTTTATAAAATATTTGTTAATTAATAATAAAAAAAAAAATTTAAATTCCGTTTTTTAAAAATCCAATTAGAAGGCCACAACTATATATGTTGAAAATTTCAAAGCTGTAGCCGTATTTGAAATCGTTTTGTAATATATACATTAATTAATTAAAAAATTAATTAATAACAAAACAAAAATTAAAAATTCTGTTTTTCTAAAGTCCAATTAGAAGGACAAAACTACTTATGTTGAAAATTTTAGAGCTGTAGCCCTATTAGAAATCGTTTTGTAAAATATTAATTAATTAATTCTAAAAATTAATTAAAAAGAAACTAAATAAAAATTTAAAATTCTGTTTTTCAAAAGTCCAATTAAAAGGCTAAAACTACTTATGTTGAAAATTTCAGAGCTGTAACCCAATTAGTAGTCGTTTTGTAAAATGTTTATTAATTAAATAAAAAAATTAATTAAAAAAGAACAAAATAAAAATTTAAATTCTGTTTTTTAAAAGTCTGATTAAAACGCCAAAACTACTTATGTTGAAAATTTCAGAGCTGTAGCCCTATTAGATATCGTTTTGTAACATATTTATTAACTAAAAAAATTAATAAAAAAGAACTAATTAAAATTTTAAAATTCTGTATGTGATGCATAAAATTAAAAGGTCAAAACTACGTATGCTGAAAATTTCAGAGCTCTACTCCAATTTTAAGTAGGTTTCTATAGATCCACAGAGACACAGACACACAGCTTGTTTTATTATTATAGATTTCAAAATTTTGTACTGCTGAATTGAAAATGAAATTGAATTTAAAAAAATTGAAAAAGACCTAACTTTGGTTAGATGATTTTACACTCTAAATAATTGTTGTTTACAATTTAAATAGTACTAAAAAAGTTGTGATTTCTAAATAGTTTGCAGTACATTGCAACCTTTTTTTACCCAACTCCTCTTCCCCACACCACCTCTGAATCAGTTGGACAACCCTTTAGAGCAGTAATATTAATACAGAGAAGCAATTCCAGCTTTTTTCTGTCTCTTGCTTTATCCTCCATAAAGTCAGAAGAGTTACGTTGTTGAATCTTCCACCCATGGTATGACACAAATGCTTAGTACTGCACTATGGCATTGTTAAGAAAATACATGATTTGGCCTATATTTGTGTCTAGCTGTGATATCCCAATGAATATGCTTCCTACTTACAAAAACCTAATAAGATGTGTATATTTGCATTCCAAAAGAGAACATAAGCAAGGGACAGTGTATTTACTTACACTTTCCTCCACGTGTGAAGAAGTGGCAAGTAGAAGAGTTGAGAGAGCTGTAAGAAGATGTAGAAGAGACCTGTAAACAAGCTCCAATAGCAATAATTGACTACTACAGCATTTTGAGAAAGGGGCTTTCATACCACAACAAATATTGCACTCTTCTTAAATCTTGCAAAGCATGAAAAGACTTTAAAAGTTATCACAAGCAGATGGACACTTTTTGAAAAAAAGCAAATGCACTATTTGATATATTGATATGCACTTGTAAATCTTTTGAAAATTGCTGCTGTAAGAAAAAACGGATTGTATCAATGAACAAGCGAGAATGTTTATTAGACCAAAAAATTCAAAGAAAAGTCCAGCGCCAATAGGTTCACTGGATTGGAAAGTCACTCCCCAAAAAACTATGACTGCAAAATGAAAATTGAAGCAAGAGGGATATGAGGAGTGATACAAAACACTGACTGATTCTTCCAGTTTAATGGATGTAAACTGAAGCAGGGGATCTGCAAGCACTCGTACTTTTCTACACCTTCAGCTATCATTAAAAACAGCCCAAAACGTTTAACGATGTCATACCTGTTGTGACAAAATTCGCAGCCGTTCCTAGAACATTGGACTGATTTGGCATTTCCGACCGAACAGATGTTGCTATCGTATCAGCTATGTTTCAAGATGTAGGCTTTATCTCACAAAGCAATATATTGAAAGTTGTTGATAGAAATAAAATTCTGTGTGAGAGAACAAAGGCAAGAACCATTGTATCATCTCAGTCAGTTGTAAGAGATTATGGCCATGGCCAGTTTGGTTTATATTTTGATGGATGAAAAGTCAGATCCCTATCATAGGAAGACAACAGAAGAAAAGTCATAATAGAAAAATACATAAGCTTGGTAAAACAACCAATCTCCAAGTACATCAGCCACATGTTTATAAATTCCAGGAGAACTCAAATAATTTAAAACACATTGCAAGTTTTTGTCATGCATTGACAAAGGACATAGATGTAGCAAGGTTGGTTGTGATCTGTTGCAACGGATTATCTGTCAATACAGGTATCAAAGGAGGTGTTATACAATACATGAAACTGATCCAGAAGCACCCACTACAATGGTTTGTGTTCCAATTTCACACCAACAAGCTTTCGCTACGTCATCTTTTCGCACACTTGGATGGAATCGCAACTGGACCCAGAAGCTTCTTTGCAAAATTGGAAAATCGTTGGCCGGATGCTTGATGCTACCTGTAGTTTCATTCACGCCAATAGAATGCATACTCTGTGAACACTAACAAGAAAGACTTGTTAAGTACTCATCAACTGTTCTTAATGGAAATTTTTGAAGCCATCAACTGTGGACAACGCAGTGATGGACGGTCGCAGAGAAACCCTGGAAATGTTTGCCACCCAATGGTGGCTTACAACTGCTAACTGAATTCTCTGGCTCTATGTAGCTTACGAAAATCCATCCGAAGCTTTAGTGACATTAACAATGTTCATCGTAAAAGTCTATGCCCCACCTAAATGGTTCAAGATCCTTCCAAACCATAGGTAATCTATGCTACATAGCATTTACATCAATCAGTCTTTCCATCGCATTATTTGTCAATTGATTAGAAGGAGGATGTCATTGATCCTGTTATTAAAAGAAATGGTTTTTATGGCTATTCTGAAAATATCCTGATATCAATGCTAGCTGATGCCAGAAAGAACATAAGGGAATTGGCCCTCCAAAGAATTCTGGTGATGCGCCAAGTCAAACGGTCTGCTGCGACCCCAACCATTGTAATGAATAATATATATGTATCTTCAACTTACCAACTTTTGACAGTGGTGGTTGTGGGGTATAGCCAAGCTGAAACTAAATTTATAAGTTCAAAACTAAATTCATGTATTTTACTAATTTTTTTAAATGGAGCTGAAATTTCTACGGCAAGTGTAAAAAAATCCGATAGATAGCAACCCTGTTGCTCAATACTCAATTCAGGAGAGAAAAAGAACCCTTTTAATCAACCCAAACGGACAATCTTCCACCAAACAGCATCCAATTCTAGAAATCCCATTTTGGCTGCAATGTTGCCATGAAACCAATGAACCCAATAGAACTTTTCCTTCCATGCAATGTATAGAGTATGTTGGGAGATGCAGCCCGTTCAGACTTTTCCAACTTCATCTGTACTTGCAAATTCGATGAACTGATTGGCTCTTTTGAATCGGTGTATATGTTGTAGGAGTAAGACTACATCTCAGCATGATCCTAAATTTCACTCATCTTGGTAGGAGCTTTTCCTGTAATTATGTGATAGTTTTTATTTGCAAAAGTTGTTTTGTTGGCCATGTTTGATCATCAAAATTAAAAAGATAGTTTGGAATAGTGCTGAATATGATGGATTAACCACATTCACACGTTGTCACACTGACCGATTCACAAGTTTAAAAGAAAAGAAGATTGATTTAGTTTTCAAAAAATCAGTAAACATTTTTTTTTTTTTACCCTAAGCCACTTCAATCTAAACCATTTAAAAATGCTGTCGTTTTCCAAACATCTAATTCTCTCGAACTCGGTTGTCTTTCTCGGTCTTCAAATAGCACCGCCATCTTTTCTTGTCGCAAGACTTCCTTTTCTCCTCACAAGACTTAACAATTACTGTCCACTGTAATTTCAATAGATTTTAGGTTTCTCTTGATTTAATACTTAAGAAACAGTTATATGTACCTAAAGTTTTTGCTTCTTGTAACTATTTAGTATATATCCACTCATTCCAATAAACATTTAAAAATATTAAGTGCCCGTTTCACTTTAACAAAAATCACCTAAGACTTATTACCATAAAAAAGCTCAAATATCTAAATTTCATCTCCTTCACGACAGTGCTTAACATAAAAGTTAATTTTTTTAATTTTATTTTTCCCCTAATCAATATACATCAGATCATCTTTTCTGTATTGGCAAGTTTTCAAATTTTGAAGAAAAATGTTTGATTGACTTGACTTTTTGCAATAAAAAGACTTGCATACTTAAACTTCATCCCCCTTGCGTCAGTGATGAATCTAAAATTTAATTTTTTTTTAATTTTGATTTTCTATTTATTTATTTACCATAGAACATCTTTTCCCCATAGATAGACTTAGAAGTTCTGAATCGATCCACCCTAGTGCACAACTGCATCCAAGTCTTGTGACTTAGCTGCACTGAATATATGTTACGTGCACATGTTTACTAACAAAATAGAAAGTAAACTTTGACATTAAAAATGGAAAAAAGTATAAATTCAGCAAGCTAAAGAAATACTACTTTTTAAAATAAAATAAAAAAGTACAAAGGGGTTTTTTTTTTGTTTTTTTTTATAATAAATTTAGAATGATTTTGAATATTTAGGTGCACTACATGCATCCAAGTTAAAAAATTACATGCACAAATGAAATTTTATACACACAGTGCACCTGTGTATGCACTAATTTTGAACTCTGAGTGAAATGTGAATTATTTTGTGTACTTTCACAGAGGGTAACCTGTAGTGGGGGTACATAGCAAACCAAGTTTGTTGATATGGATCAGTCCATTTGTGTATAGACCTTTGTGTACTGGCGCTTTGTGTACCTTGCATTAGAAACTAATTCTAAGAAGAGATTAAGGTCTTTTAAGAAGTATCTCTTATGGAGCGTTATTGGTGCTTGGATTTTGTTGCTTTTTCTTTTTGATTATTGGAGAACATTTGAGTGATTAATGAAATTTTAATTCATATTTTTATGTAAATTCAGTTATAACTTAGCTCTGTCCTTAGAACTAGTAAATAGTATATTAGTATTAATTTATAATTATGAATTATTTATAATGTTAGTAAATAATTAGAAGTTGTTTAACGAGAGAAACGTTATTGCTGATGTAGTATTGTTTTATTCATTAGAATAATGTGAAAAAAAATTACACTTGGATTGTTTGTTAATAAAAATGGAAAGTGCAGCTTAAAGGTAAATAAAATACAATTCTTATTTTGTTAAAAAACAATTGACATTTTTTTTCTGTAAAATTGTAGCTACATGATGTGCAGCACAGGCGAAGAATTGAGACGCATGTCGAAATGGGATGGCAAAGGAAATGATTCTAGACAGAAGCTGATGGAGAAACTTCAAGGTAACATCTTTTTACGATGTTCACTCTAAAACTATTATGTGTCTTTATTTAAAACTAACGTATATTAGAGGTTATGCTGAAGCAAAACCAAGTTTGCTAAGGTATAATTATGCTTTTTAGATAGAAATTATGCTTATAACTATTAATGTGGGGTAAAGGATTCCTATTTACTTTAATTATAATCCACCACATGAATGAAATTCAAACTTATTAAATTCAATACAGTCAAACCTCATTGAAACGAATCCCAAGAGACCTTTAAAATTAATTTGTTTGAATCGTAGTTCGATTTATCCGAATAACAGTAAAATAATTTTTTAAAAACTAAAAGAATTTCACACCATTTTGCGAAATACAATTTTAGTTCCAAATGCGTATTTAAGTAAAGCCATAAATTTCGAATTTAACAGAAAAATACAACAATTTCTAGATCTCTATTATAAAAAGTTTTAAAACTAAAGATTTAAAAGAAACAAGAAAAGTAACAGAGGAGGAGACAACATTCCAAGGAGAGATGAAAAGGAAGGATTGATATAAATCAGGATTCCCCGAAGGAGAGATGAAAAAAGATGATATTCCAAGGAGAGATGAAGGGTTCAGCCCTGTCGCAGTGTTGACTGTAGAACCCTCTTTGAACCCCTGGAGATCTGAACAAGTTCAAAACCTATGTTTCTTTGAAGATATTTTTGGGAAGACGAAGTTGGTAACTATTGGAAAACGACTTTGTTCGTTTTACTTAATGGAAGTTTGAGTGTTACGATTTTCAAATACGAGTTAGACTAATCCGAGAGTTCGCAATGAGCGTGTTCGTCTTAAACAATGAAAATTATGTTATTTGTGCATACAATAGGACAGGGATTATAAATGTAGTTCATTTTAAGCATATTCGAATCAATGAGGCTTGACTGTATTTGAAAGTTAAAACACTTTTCTGCTTTTAACCTAAATTTTATTATTAACAATACACCACTTCCTTTTTTTTTCTTTCTTTCTTTTTTTTTAAAGTTTACTGCAATATGCTATTAAATACCCAAAATCTTAACTTCAGAATTAATCAAATTTAATGAAAACCTTGTCTCGCAGTGTTTTTTCTACCAGATTATGCTTTCACTTCAATTTTGTTATTTACATTTCCCCAAGTAAAGAAATAAAGTATATTGCAACTTTTTCAAACATGTTTTTATAGTAAAAATCATATTTGTAGTTAAATTTTTATTTTGTTCTCGTGCAATAACAAAACCCATAATGATATCATTATTTGAAAATGTGATCATTGTAACTTAAGATGAAGTTAATTTTAGAATAATAAAAATAACTACATTCATTATGATTTGAAAACTAATTTAGAAATAATACAATGAAAAGTAAATTTGTACTTAAATGAAATAAAATTAATTTTTCCAAAAATTTCTTTCAATAAATAGATATTCTTAGAAAATAGAATCTATTTACTCCTTTTCTCAAACGTATTCACGCTTTGACTTTAGTATCGAAACTTGATTTGGTAAAATAAAAATCTTATTTGCAGAAACCAGTTTACTTTACTTGATATTTATTTTAATTTACTAAATGAAATGTTGATTAATATGCATTGTTATTATATAACTTCATCAATGATGTAAAATGAGTTATTTTAGCTTATTATTGGTGTTATTTTTTTTTAAATTACAAATTGATAATTTACATTTTTATTGTATCTACAAAATTATTCCTTAGCATTTTTGCCTCCATCTGTCATGTTACCCCCTCGAAGGCTTCAAACGCTTTTGCACCAAGCTGTTGAACTTCAAAAAGAAAGATGTCCTTACCATAATGCAAAGTCTGAAAATAATCTGGATAATGTATCTTTACTCACTGACCACACTTGTACAAAGTAAGAAGCAATATTTTGTTTAGCATGTTAATTTGTATCGTTCTTTGAATTTGTTATCTTTTCTCATTAATGTATGTATATTTTTAAAAATGTTGTAGGGAAGAGTTTCCGTGTGAAACAGTCCAAGTCCTTAAAGATCACTGTGATGAAGTCTGGTTCTGCCGTTTCTCAAACGATGGCAACAAGTTGGCTACTGGCTCTAAGGATACAACAGTTATCATATGGGATGTTAATCCTGTAAGTTGAATTTTTTTTACTTATATTTTAAGACGTACCAAATAAAATATTTTCACATCTTGGAGTACATAAGTAGTTTTGGCCTTCTAATTGTACTTTTAAAAACCAGAATGTTAAAAATTTTAATTAATTTTTTAAAAAGGGACTTCAAATAAGGGTACAGCTCTGAATTTTTCAACATAAGTAGGTTTTAACCTTTTAATTAGACTTTTTAAAAACAGAATGTTAAAGTTTAAATTACTTTTTTAGTTAATTAAATTTTTTTTTACAAAACAACTTGTAATAGGACTACTGCTGTAAAATTGGCATCTGAAGTAGTTTTGACCTTCTAATTGGACTTTTGAAAAACAAAATGTTACAATTTTAATTAATTTTTTTACATAGTGACTTCTAGTCAGCATAAAGCTCTAAAATTTGTAATATAAGCGATTTTGGCCTTAAACCTTTCAGCGAGCAAACTAGTCTGTGCTTGTGTGTCAATGAACTTATCAGCTAGCAAAACAAGCTACATTTGTATAACAGTAAAACTTTTAGTGAGCAAAGTGAGCTTGATTTTGAGTAGCAATGAACCTTTCAGCGAGCAAAACGTGTCTGTTTGTTTGTAAAGCTTCAGAAGCTGAGACTTATAGACCAATGACAGATCTCTGCAACGTGGTGCCATACAACTAGGGCCCAATATTTTTAAGATTCTAGGAATACATTCAAGAAAATAGAACATTTTGGAGATATTGGTGTATCAAAATCAATTTAAATGCTTTTGTGAATTTTCATTTTATTTTTTGGTTTCCTTTTTTTTTTTACTATTTACAAGCATAATCCAATAATTAATAAAGATGGCACTTAATCAAAGAAATTCTATGATTAAATGGTTTAGGGACATTCATAAAGCATTTTGTGTATTAGCATCATAATACTATACCAATTCCTTCCTAAAACATGCTCTGCAGAGACATTTTGCTTTTCACAACCTTGTTGCACACTGGTAAAATATTTTCTGCTACTAGGTCTTTCATAGGTTTTACAGGGTTCGTACTAGACTTTTTTAGAGGGGCAGTGTGCCCTTTTTTATTGAAAATAGCGCCCTTCCTGCCTTTTCAGAAAAAAACTTTTGTTTTTTTTCCCCCAACAGTATGCAATATGTGGATCACCCCTACTGAAATCGCCTGTTGCGCATTGATGTTCAAACGTGCAACTTACAGACCAGGGACTGAAATCATTAAATAAATGTTGATATTACGTGCGTCATTAGTAGGTGAATTTTTATAGGGCCGTCTTACAATTTCCAAGTGCTCTTTAGTTAATATGGATGGCCATTTTATCATTTTATACGTGTTTTGATTAAGCCTATTTAGCTGATTTTTTTACCATGCCTTCTTTAAAATGGAGAAGAAAAAAATTTGATAGGCATGATTAACTTAAAGGTGTATAACCATCAAATGTTAACACTAAGAATTTAAAAAGAATGTTTCCATTCGGACACATGTAATCGCAATGTCCTTTTGTTAAATATTGGGTGTTTTTGTTAGTTTGCCTGTTACCAATTAATTTCTAAACTTCCATTTTATATCTAAAATTAAGCATCACAGTATAGCAATCAACATCCCAGATTATTTCCGATTTAAAAAAATAAAACTTCTATTATACCCTACATAATAACTGCATGCACTCCAAAAAATCTTTGTTTTAACACAGAATTTGATCCCATTTAGAAAATAAAAAAATGCACAAATTGAAGGATATAGTCCAATTTTTATATTCTGAATTCTCCTTGTGATATCCCACATTGAATAATGTTAAATTTGAAGAAACCCTATTTTCTATCTGACAATGGCAAAACTTAAAAAATGAAGTTTAAGATTGATTCATTCAAACTTTAGAAAAATTTTCAAGGGATAAATGTGGAAAATTCTTATCTTAACATTCATTATATCAAAACATTCTTATCTTAATTTTACCGTACTATAAATTGATATTTTTATAAAAATTAATATTTGAGGAAAATTTTATTGCGTAGATAATTCTTTAATTGTAATAATTTTCTCAGTCTCATTCCAGCAAAAGTAGGACTGCAGCAGTTTATCAGTATTTTCATATCTTTTGAATGTCTTATTTAGTTTCTAACAAGTTTTTGATTCATGGCTTTTAGCATTATTAATTTTTTTCAAAAAATCAAAATTTAAAGTTATTTATTGTGATGGAAAAGTAAAACATATTGAAATTATGGCAAAAAAAGGTATACTATTTTCTGCAATTGGCCATAAAAGTGCCTTCATATACAGGAATTTTTTGGGAAAATAGCACCCTGCCCTTTTTCATTTCTACAGGGGTCGCAGACGTCCTATAAATCCTATATTTTTTTTAAAAACGTCCTATATTGTCCTATATTTTACAATTGTCCTATATTTCTATATTGATTCGATCTATATTTTCTTCGAATTCGTAATAACGGCGCCGATCGTTGTAATTTTTTATATTTCTGATTCTTTGGCGCGATCGTAGGTGAAAAAAACCTGACAAAAGCGATGTTTGTAACGACTGCGTTTTATCTCTTGTGACGTCACGTGCTACATAACCTACAACTCAACTCTACTGGACCGGCGGGAGTTGTAAAGTGTAAACATGTGAACTTTTCCATAGCACGCGGGTCGCGGTCTTGAATTTCTGATTTGTTTTCTCCTCCAACGTAGTAAATTAATTGATCATAATACATAGAGAGATGCAGCAACAAAATTCTGCCTCGAGAAAAACGGATGAAAACAACTTGTGGTTAACTTGCAGGACTACTATAGAACATTTTGATAGCTCAGTCAATAATTGATGAAGGAAACAAAAGTGTTAAGATTTACTGTATGATGTCGGATGGAGATTTTTTTATTCCAAATCCGATACGGATTCTGCGTCACGAATTGTTTACATCAAACCGCGCCTAATTATGACAACCATAGGCAGTTCTCGTGCTCTTAAAAAAATGGCAGGGCTGCCATTTTTTGTCAATCACCGTGGCGCAGAATCAGTACCGGATTCGGAATATTAGCCACGATTTTTTCATAAAATTCGTCAAAATTGAAAATGACGTCAATACGTTGTGTTGTCAAATTCAAACGGTCACTAGGGTTTCCGGAAAACCAAGTCCCCGGTTCGCCGCATTCGGCGCTAAATCTCCCAATTTTCGCCGCCAATCCAACCGACACTGAACACTAAATTTGAACCAACAAATCACTGCAAACAGAGATAAAAAGAAAATACTTAAAGAAATTGGAGCAGTTATAGATGCTGGAAACAAAAGACTCAAGATTGCAAAAAATGTAATTAATAAAACTTCATTTAGGGATGGAATATTGAGACAATAACGGATGACATATTTAGGATCAGGCGATTTCTTTTTTTAAAAGGTGTGTTTTGATTATCTTAAATACAATATAACGCGTATATAAATGCATAACGAGTTAATTTTTAAGTTCAGTAGCAACTGTGTGCAGTTATTTGATGTTTTAAATTGTCCTATATTTTTTTTTTTAAAAATCCTATATATTCTTATTTTGTCACTTTGACCCCTGTTTCTAGGATGAACTCGGATGGTTGTATTACAGTATGTTCTGTTAAAAGTTTACTTTCTATGCAGTTATTTGTGCCCAATATTTAGTGCACTTAAATCACAGAAAAAAGTTTATTTCACTATCCATTCCTCCCTCACCCTCCTCCAAATCAAACTGAAAGGAAGAAATTTATTTAAAAGTTCATAAATTATAACCTTTCCGTGTAAAAATTTTCAAATATTATCTGTGTGCATTTGTAAAAAAAAAAAAAATTTAAAAGTATTTTTCCTTGTTAGAACAATTTCAATAACACTTGATTGTTCACATTAATAGGAAACACTTGAGTTAACTCACAGAAAAACGTTCGAAGGACATCCTGGTGGTGTTTCCTATTTAGCCTGGAGCCCAGATGATAACTATCTCATCGCCTGTGGGCCGGACGATTCTGCAGACTTGTGGCTGTGGAATGTTGAGGTAGGTAATCTTTTCATAAGTTCTAAATAAAATGAATAATTAAATCTTTCACATAAAGTCCCAATTAGTCTGTGATATTGAGAAAAGGGTCATTGTATGAGATAGTGTTATATACCTCTTGGAAGAACACACACAATATTGTAATCGTAACTTAAAAACTGAAAGGAAACTGAGATAAATGTTTTTTACTTATAGCTATAGTAAAAATTACGTATTATTTTTAAACCTTTGACCTAAGCTATTAAAAGATGTCTCATTTTCCCAGTTATGAAGCACAGCTGTCTCATTTTGTTATCTTATTATTGGTATGAAAGAGTGTGCTACTTCAAATAGCTTGTTAAGACTTAAGTTGCTTATAGATGTACCTAGTTACTTCAGGGTTCAACACTTAATAATTCATTTTTTAAGACTTGAAAACTTTGGTCCTAAAATATTGTGAAATGTTTGCAATTTTTTTTTTTTTTTTTTTTTTTTAACTTATCAAAAAGTTTTTGTGAACCTTTATTGAAGCTCTCACTGATTCTTTTAGACTGGCTATCTCAAGACTAAAATGAGTCATGCTCCTGAAGACAGTATCACTACTTGTGCCTGGAATAAAGATGGAAAAAGATTTGTTTGTGGTGGTACTAGAGGACAGTTCTATCAATGTGTAAGTGAATTTCTTATTTTTACTTATAGTTTATTGATATTGTAAATTTTAGTTAATACCATGTGTGAATCAAATTAAAATAAACAAAAATAATTAATACATAATTAGGATTTGGCTAAAATGAGCACCTTCATTTTTCATGGTTTTAACAACAAATACATATCTATGCACACTAATAACTTGATGAATGTTTTTTTTTTTTTTTTTTTTTTTTGTAATGACCATATTATTATAACCTTCTATGAATCTTGTGCAGGTTTTTGAATCATTTTAAATTTATCTCAATCTTCAAACATTAAAGTCCCTAGTTCATTTCTACTCCTTGTTATTATTAAACATAGGGTTTCCGCGCATATGTGAAGTCAGGAAATGTCATGGAAAGTCAGGAATTTTGACATATGGTTAATTTTGTAATGGAAAGTCATAATTTTGAGCAAAAAAATAACCATAAGTCATAGAAATACAGTGAATTTCGTAGATTCCTAAACATTTTAAAATCGCTTAACTGTGACGTCATAAAAGGCATGATCGCTATTCAGCTCATCAAAAATTCATCTATGTTTTTACTTTCAATTACCCATATGTATATATATATACATAGGGTAATGAAAATATAGCATTCAATAATTTATTTATTTTTTTGCATTTCTCCACGTTTTGGAACATCCTGATTTCAAAAATGTGATCTAGAAAAATGTCTGTCTGTGGTCAGCATAACACCTGAACAAATTGACCTAAGATGTTCAAATTTAGTATGGGGGTTAGTGGCGGCCATGGGACCTACCATTAAGGTTTTCGTCAAAATCGCGCATTCGCATAAGGCAGCTGCCATTGAAAAAATATTATTTTTTTTCAATGATTGCTAAAAAACGGCTGTAACGATTTTGTTCAAAGTTGCTGTAGTAATGCCTCTTAAGGTGTTCTAAACATCCCCACCTACGAAATTTTCTTAACAATGCTTTAACACGTAAAAAATTGGAAAATGAATGTCTTCAACACAGTCTTCTTTCCTTAAGCATACCTCATTATTGATTGTTTTTTCTTATCTAGCCAGTTTCACTTATAATAAAGGATAATATTAGGGCTATTGTGAAGTATATCGCCCAAATCGCCATTTTAGCAGAGTTTTTTTTTTTTTTTTTAGACCCATACAAGAACTATTGCCAAACTGGCCATTTTTTCTAAATAAATGATGAAAATATAATAACGGTAAATAACACAATTCTCCTTCAGTATTATAGTGTAATTGAAAGTTGTGCGATGTTCCACACCTTTAGCTATTTACGTTTTGACGGAAACAACGGTCACAGTTAAAAACCACGGCCAGTGAAAACATTTCTGAACTCCAAACTTGTGACATCACACGAGCAAGGTCTTATAGGTTTAAAAAAAAAAAAAATCATAGTATGAAAAATGAAATGAACAGTTTTGATAAGCTTGTTTTTACATTATGATTTTTTTTTTTTTTTCTTCTTTTACTGTTTTGCATTGTTGATATCAAAACTTTTGATTTTTGATGATATAATTTATTATTATTGACTTTTTTAACACTGAAATATCAAAGAATGGAACATTATTTTTCCCTTTTATTTTCGATTTAAAAGTTACTGAAACAGATTTTTTTTTACTTAATTTAGAATAAAACTTTATAAAAATCATTTCATGGTACATTGATTTACTTATTATGTTCGTGTTAGTAAAATTCATGTAGGTTATTATTATTATTTTACTGTGATTCGATTTCTTGAGTCATGGAAAATTATCTGCTTCAGTCTTGGAAAGTCATGAAAAGTCATGGATTTGTTACATTTTATTTTGGCAGAAACCCTGTAAACATTCAACTGTTGGATTAGTGGTACCCACATCAATCAAGAGCATGAAAACTTTAAACAGGCATAGGTTTAGGTCATGATTGCAATGCCTTAAATATGATTAGAAACTTTGCATCAGATGTAAGAATATTATTAGTTTATCAACAGTGTTTTATGCCATTATCTATAAATTTTATAATTTAAAGTTGCACATATAACGCATAAAAAGCTAAAAAGCATTTACAAACCTTATATCAGGGATGAGATTCTTCCGCTTTTTTGTATTTTTGGGGAAATCCGTTTTTTTTTTTTTTTTTCTCTCTCTCTCTTGAACTTCCACTTTTCTTCTTTTTTTTTGGCAATTTTTCATTTTTTCTTCCTCTGCAGATTTTTGCTTTTTTTTCCAAAAATCCCTCCAAAGAAAATAAATCTTCCGTTTTCGAAAGAAAATTCTCGAAAAATATGCTCGACCCCGCAGCATAACTTTTACTGGCGAGGAAACCAGTTGATTCATCCTCATTAGCGGAAAAAGCATAGGATTCTCAAATCATCGACAGAAAATGCATGGAGTTATCAAATCGCCTGTAATGTTGGAATCATCTTCGGAAGGGGGAATATTTTTCTATTGCGTACACTATCACCGAGAATTACACTGTTGCATGATGATCATTTTCTTCGGATGTTATGACGATATAATAGTCGCTGATGTTAGTGCAAAGATTTGCACGTGTCAGACATGGTTCAGTTAAACTGAAATGCGGATTTCAGCTTTTTTTTTACTAAAATTTTTATAGTTCCTGAAATTGATGCAGATTTGCATTACAATTTTATTAGGCTTCTTGCAAGTTTGACAGCCTTTGGAACTCGTGTAAGTTCAAAACTCCCAAACCTCCGATCACTATTCCTGCAGATTGCCTGCCTCTATCGGCATTATTTACTTGATGCCGATAGGTACGTGATGGCCATTTTGCTGAAGTATAGTGATGAAATGTCCGCTATTTCCGAAATTATGGAGGCACTGTCACAGAGAATTACATTGTAGTGTGATGATCATTTTCATCATGTGTTACACCAATGTAATAGCCACTAATGCTGCTGCAGATATTCACACCTGTCAGACACTGTACAGTTCAGCTGAAATGTTTATTTTCGCTCTTTTCTTATTGAAATTTCGATCATTCTTAAGATTGATACAAATCTCAGGGATGAGTTTCTTCCACCATATGGAGGAATTCCGCTTTTTTAATTTTTTAGAAAAAAAAAGAATTCTGCTTTTTCAAAAAAAGTTCCGCTTTTCTAATTCCTGAAAAAAAATCCGTGTTTTCCTGCTTTTTCTATCCCACGGAAAAATAAACTTTTCCATGGCTAAACCGTGAAGCAGCTTCACTTCCGAAAGATTGGGAAACCTATCGCTCAGTGGTCGCATCCCATTCCTGCCTTATTTCTGCTCCAAGTACAAAAATCCACTGAAATGCATTTTTTTAGTCCAATTGGCACTCAAACTCACATTTGGTACATTTCCAACTGCGCCGAAATTTGATCCTTTTGTGTCATTTTTTTCCTCTGCTCAAAATGTAAATTCCTTCTTTACGATTTCACCTGATTAACTTATACTGATAATGTGCTTGCTTCGAAGTCTGACATCCACGGAACTATCGTTTATTTACGTTAGTATGTGTTGCTTGTTTTCGTTAAGTGTTACGCTGATGTAATGTCTGCTACTGCCGAGATTTGTGTGACTAGGACGTGCGTTATCGCTGTGATTTAGGTTGCTGTGGTGTCAATTTTCCCGGAGTATTACGCCGATATAACAGCGTTATTGCTGAGAATTGTTTCGTTATCTTCGTCGCTAACGCTGATATTTACGTTTATGTGATGGGCATTTTCGTTGAGTGCTGCCCTGTTATAAAATCTATGATTTGCACCGATGTTACCGAAAGAATGTTGATATTACCTTGACTTGCGCTATCGCAGAGATTTTGTGATGGTAATTTTTGTCGAATGTTATGTCCATACAATAACGTTATTGTTGAAAGTTGCTCCGATATCTTAGGTTCTAACTTCAGTTGGCGTGAGAGTTGTTTTTGTGGAATGCTGTACTTTGATAACATCCGATATTACCGAAATTTGCACTAGTATTGCTAAGAAAATGTCGATATTACCAAAATGTGTGCAGATATCGTGGACACTATTGCCATTTTCGTTTCGGCTGATATTTAGACTTTCGCCGGTATTACAAGCGCTATTGCTTTCATTTGAGTGATGGTCATTTTCGCCGAGGTTTACACTAATACAATACCTGCTATTACCAAGATTTTCAACACCGTTTTGTAGCCATTTGCCTAGACTTCTGTAAATGCGATAGCCGCTATATCCGTGATCAGTGCCTGTTTAAGGATTGATTTTGCCATTTCATGTGAATCTATACTGAAATTTTTATATCATTTTGTATAAAAATATTCTAAAAAGTAGTCCCAATTAAAACATTTCTAAAGAAGCTGTGTTGAAAGTTATTTTAACTGCAATTATATGTACAATTGTTTGTTGCTTTTTATTTTATTGAACTAGCTGAACGGTAGGAATAAAAATTTAAATATAAAGATTTTAGTACTTAAAATGTTGCTTAAAAATTTAGAAAACTAGGTTTAATTATATTCGGCCTGTTTGTCAATATAGTATAGTTGCTTAAAGTTGTTTGACTTGTTGAACATTTGAAGTTTTGCTGGATTCCATAGCTTTTAAAGGATATTTTTTTTGGAAGCTATACCATGCCTGATGACAGCACAAAGTATATCCCTACATCTGGGTGCCTCTATTTTGAAGCATTTTTCTCACGGACAGACAGAAAATGTGCAGTGTTATAAACACACATGGAAAACCAAAATTATTTTAAGTATAGCTTAAAATGTGTTTTACGCATAAAACGTTTGGAGTTTTGTTTTCATCTTTTTGATTTTTGGCCAAACTCATCCCTGAAATCTGCATTACAATTTTATTGGACTTGCTTGCAAGTCTCGCAACGGCGGAACCTATGTACCTTTCAGACTTCCCAAACTTCTTATGTCATGACCACTTTTACTTTAAATTGCCAACTTCTATCGGCATCATTTACGTTGGTGCGTGGTGATTATTTTTGCTGAGGATTACGATGATGTGAGGACTGCTATTGCAGAGATTTGCGCTATTACAGCGAATGCAATCGCTGAGATTTACATTGTTGTGATGTTCATTTTCGGCGAGTATCAAGCAAAAATAATAGCCACTATCCCAAAAGTTTGCATCTATAATTGTCGCTATCCCCGAAATTTACGTGATTGAGATATTAAATTTTGTAGCATGTTACGCCGATATAATCACCTTTATTGCAGAAGTTTCCACTGATATATTGGGTGCTAACCCTGATGTTTATGTTAGTGTGATAGTCAGTTTGCCGATTGTTGCCAAAAAATGATTGCCGAGATTTGCGCCAGTGTGGTGCCGCTATCGCCGAGATTTAAGTTGGAGCAGTGCTAATTTTCACCTAGGCTTAAACCATTTTAAAGCAGCTATTGCCTGGATTTGCAAAGCTATCGCCGAGATTTAAGTTGGAGCAGTGCTAATTTTCACCTAGGCTTAAACCATTTTAAAGCAGCTATTGCCTGGATTTGCAAAGCTGTTTCCACTGATTTGATAGCAGCTATGTTTTTGATTAGTATGGGTGATGATTGGGGATGGGTCCTTGAATTTATTTTTTTTGTGATGAGTCTTGAAATCCATGAAGTATGCTTTTTTAACTACTAATTTTTATCAAAAGGTTATTAAATATAATTCTTCTCATACTTTTTTTGAGTGAATATTACATCTCGGTAATGAACAGGTTGTAAATATGTTTTAATGCCTAATTTTAGATTTCTGATGGCCTTGATAATGTGTTAAACTTATTTCTTAATTAGACTTTTGATGTAAATGATTTAATATTCTTTTTCTTTTTATTACTTACTGAATAAAAAATAATTAAGTTATTAATTATTATGGCACAATTTTTTCATGATGTATTTTTTCATAATTTACTTAAAACATGTTTCACTTATAAAGTATAGTGTAATTTTTTCTGCTTGCATATGATTTGTCTTTTGGGTCTTCAGCCACTCACATTCCTGTTGTATTAAATATATACGTATTGCTAAGTAAGCATTTTGTAAATATGTCTTTGCTTGGATGATAATATATTGACCAGTTTTCAAGTAATTAGTTACCTACTATTTAATTTGGGAAGGAATTATTTATCGATGACACTCATGGATGATACTCATTTTCTCTTAGCCCTTTCAAGATTGATTTGAAGTGGAAGAAATATATTTTTGTTTAAATGACTTTAAATTTTATTACGTTTTTCCAAATCTTTTCTTCTGTGGAATAATCACTGTAATGAAAAAACATGTGCTCAAAGAAAATAACTGTGAAAAAACATTTTGCCTCACGCAATTTATAATTTAGTAACTTTAAAAATGCTTTGTCCTTTGATATGTACAACAGCCTAAATTTTCAAAAACATAATATTCAACTACTCTAGAGACAACCAGTTTTTCCATGACAAATACAGTTGTAACTACAAGGGTATGGAAAGTGTAAATGCTATTTTAATTGTCTTTTATATCCATGTATTTTCTTAGATTGTGTTCTCTGTTATAGGATTTGGATGGAAATATCCTAGATTCCTGGGAGGGTGTTCGCGTCCAGTGTCTCTGGTGTAGAAAGGATGGGAAAACCGTTCTCGCGGCAGACACACATCATCGCATTAGAGGATATAACTTTGACGACTTGTCTGACTTTAATATGTTAGTAATATTTCAAACTTTTTTCTTCTTTATTTAAGCTCAAATTTTTATTTTGATAAATTTTGTTATTTGTTTACAAAATTTACAAAGAATTTTAAACTATTGTTGTTTTTCTTCGATTGTAGATTTTTGTTTTCTTAATTGAAGTATTATTGTCTGTTGATTTGAAAAAAAGAATAAAGATTTATTTATGCTGTCCCTTTTCACCCTAATGCATTTAAAAAAGTTTGCATGGTTTGCAAATAATTAATCAAAATAGTAACTATTATACTGTCCCTTGATTGTGCTTAGCTATGCTGCATAAAAGATATAGAACAATCTGAAATGAGTTCCTGTCTCACTTGTAGGGATATATTTTCATACACTAGAGACTACTGAATAGACCACAAGAAACTATGCATCTTCCAAATGTATCTTTTGTGAAAACAAAACTTTTCTTCTAACAATTAATTCAAGCACGCCTATAATCTCCTTTGTAGATTCAAAATAAAAAGCAAATACTTATTTTTACCAATGGCCTGAATTTGTATGATTTTTTTTTTTTTTTTTTTTTTTAAATACTTGCTATTGAACATATCTTTTGCAATACATGATTACAGAATTATCCATAAATTTAAGGTACAATCTTTGCAAATCATGCTTCGATTTTGAAAGACACTGCATCACATGAAATTATACTGTTCTTCTTAAAAATAAGTTAATGTAAATTCTTTGGAATTGATCTAGAAAAAGACAAAAAAAATTAAGTGCATTCACAATTAGTTAAACAAGAGATACTTTTTAAAATTTCTAAAGTTTCGAATTAATAATATTTTATAAAGAATGAATTTTAATTCAAAACTAATAATTTTATTTTCTTCAAATCTATAGATTACAAGAAGCTCATTCAGTTATGTCTTTCACATGTGATGATTCTGGAAGAATGGCCTTATTGAATGTAGCAACTCAGGTACTGTGCATAATTCTTCAAACTGAGATGTTTGTATACAGAGTTCATCCTAGGCATTTTTTGAGTAGCAGAGCGCCCTGCCTGCCCTTTTTCAGAAAAAATTTCATCCTGAAAGAATTCGAAAAACTTTTGTTTTTTCCCCTCCCAACAGTACGCAATATGTGGATCACCCGTACTGAAATCGCCTGTCGTGCATGCACATTCATGTTCAAACTCGCAACGTATATATCAATGACTGAAACCATTGAGTAGATGTCCATATAATGTGCTTCATTAGTAGGTGGATTGTAGGGAGCCGTCTTACAATTTCCAAGTGCACATTAGTAAACTCTGATGGCCATATCGTACGTATTTTGATTCAGTGTATTTCGCTGGATTTTTACCATGCCTCCTTCAAAATAGAGAAGAAAGGAATTTGAAAGACTTGATTAACTTAGTTAAATGTGTATAACCATGAAATGTTTACACTAAGAATTTAAAAAGAATATTTCCGTTTGGACACGCGTAATCGCGATGTCTTCCTGTTAAATTTAGGGCAGTAATTCTCAACCTTTTTTTTGTCGCGACACACTTTTAACGATTTCAAAAATTTTATTTCAATAGAACAAACACTAAATTATTTAAATTCGTTTGAAATTTTTTGAAATTTTAACTTGAATTACTTTGATATTATTTGTACTTTTTAGCCGAATAGCTACGAATTTGGTTACAATTTTTGGTCTATGTATGTGTAGTGTATAGCCTTTTATTTTTAAAAAGGGCCCCAAGGGGCCCCTTTTGGTTTTTTTTTGTCAGTTTTGTGTATTATAATTTTTGGGGGGGGGGTTGTATATTTTATTGGTTTTTTTTATGTATTTATTTCTTTGTATTCTTGAGTTTCAATAACATATCTTGCACTCCTCTTAGTGCACAGGAATTAAAAACAAGTTTTGCATAAGCATAATTTGCAAACAAAACATTCCCATGAACTTTCAATCCTTCGACTTGTGGCTATTTTTTTCCCTTGTTGTCTGCATTTTACGCAAGTTCTTTTCCTTCCTTCTATTTTTCTTTTCTTATGAGTGTGGTCTTCATTTGAATCAGATGCAAAAATACTTCGTTTACGAAAGCAGTATTCGCTTGCAATTTGTTCAATCAGTTCAAGCTTGAAATCGTATAGCGATTTTCTTCTTTTGGGTGCTGGAAAGTTTGCTGCTAATGTAGCAATTTGTAAAATATAAGCATTATTTACAGAAGTGTCCAAAAGAAATGAAAAAACATAAGTCCACCATTTCATTGATTTCCTTGAAGCGGTATAATATTTCCTACGTTGATCTGCTAAATATACACCACCCATGAATTGATTATACTTAGCAAATGGTAATGGGCATGGGACATCTTTTTTCTCGGATCGCTTTCTTCTTGTAACTGAAGTTATCTCTCTTTCTGTATTTGTGGATAGCATAAATATTTGCTTTTTATCTATCCACGTTGTGCATAATAGGTTAGGATGTTCTTGACATTGCATAATCCTACTTGAACTTTCTTCTCTTAATTTGCACATAGTAATTTCTTTAGGAAGAAATTTTCTGGTTTTTATCAGAGTTCCTCAAGCCAAATGTCCCATCCGCTCCAATTCCAACATCAAAGGAATACTGGTGAAAAATCGATCGAAGTACAGTTCATGGCTTTGAGAAGTTAAAGATTTTGCCAAGTGTACCACAACATCATACCCTAGGCCCTTTCCAGACCTTTCCATTTTATCTTTTTTTCCGCAGTACAAATCAAAGGTAAGTGCATATCCATATTTGGATGTACAAAGCATCCAAAATTTCAATCCACGCTTTGCCGGTTTCAAAGGCATATATTGCACAATACCGAGCCGTCCTTCAAATTTCAGCAGGGCTTCATCAACTGAAACTTCTTTATACGGATTAAAACTCTTGCAAAAGTTTCCTTTTAAAATGGTATTCAAAGGCTCCAGCTTTTGACAAAAGGAATACTCTGGGTCGTCCCTTTTCTTTTCTGCTTCTCTGTCGGAAATGTGCAAATATTTCTTGATTTTGAAAAATCTGTCTCTTGGCATTAGTTTCTTTACCATCTCGTTTCCCAAAATTGGATTCTGGGACCAATAATCGGACAACCTCAGCATTTTTACAATACTCATTACAAACAAAATTGCAATGAAACTCCTAATTTCTCTTATTGTTTCAATCGGTGTCCAATCATCGTCCTTTCGTTCAGAAGTTTTCTCACGAAACTCTGCGTATTTATTTGTATTTACTTTGATGATCTCACATAAAGTGTCGGGAAATAAAAGCTTGAAGTAGTCCAACGCACTACTTTCGGGCTCTAAATTATGGTTTGGCCCAACAGGTGAATTGAAAGAATTGAATTTCATTTTTCACTTTTGATGTCCAGGCAAGCTTGTCAAAATCAACTTGTTCCTCTTAAGAGATAAACGAATCTTCTTCATTTGGCTCTTCAAACATAATCAAAGTATCGCCTGATTCTGGTACTTCGTCTGCCGGTTCTTCATCGTCGGACAAATCCCATCCGTCATCTTCATCAAAATCTGAAATATCCGATTCATCCGTATCTTCACAAAATAAAATGCTGTTTATCTCTTCTTGAGTCAAAACTTTCTTTCGCCTAGACATTTTCGAAATGTAAGTATTTGGAGAAAAATATAGAAGCAGAAATATAAATGCACGAAGCTGGAGACAAAATGAAATAAGCGTTCCGAAATTTGGAAGCAACTGCTCTAATAATGATACTTCTGTGAAGTATGATGCCAAACTGGTTCATATATACCCATAGATGGTCATTAACAATTGCCTAGAACACCTATGTCAACATTGAGGGCGCCATCTCCGACACAGACAATACTCAAGTCCCACTTCTCATATATCACTCTGACAAGAGGGGCGGTACAAAGTGTCTTCCTCAGTCTCCAGGCGTTCGGGTGGCCGTCCCGTACTCTGCTTGTAAAGCCGTCTGGGCCATTTTCGTATGGAAAGGGTTAAAAGTCATTGATTTTCATTCTGTGATTTGAGTGGGTACCCTGTTTAAAATTAAATGAAATATTTTGCTGTCTCATCAAATGCAGTACGATTCTCTCTCGCCCTCTTTTTTTTTTTTTTTTTTTTTTTTTTTTTTTTAATACATTGAGATTTATTAAAGTAAAACAAAAAATGTTTACTTAAATAAAATATCCAACCAAATTGAGCAAAATTTACAAATAAATTTGAATAAAATTGCCTGCGTAACAAAAGACTAACATTTACTAATACAATTATAATATTTTTAGAAATTTTCACAATTTAAAGGTGTAGAATTGGGGGAGGAAGAGAATGTATTAAAATGTATGTTTTAAATAAGACACATCTAGTGGCACGGCAGTGCAACCGCCAACTTCACAACCATCTTTTCCCCGAAGCCACTCGGCAGTATTTTGACCTCTCATATCTATGTATTACATTATGCCTGAGAACTGAATTTTTTTTTACGGTAAACTGTTCGCCACTTTAGTAAGACCCCCTAAGTTTCAAGTCTCCAATTATATTGGTTATCGAGATAATCAAATTCAAAAACGGTAAAAAACAACATATTTTGAAATTCACCCAAAACTCACTCACTTATCATCAAATTACTAAGGTACTTCTAGAAGAGATAGAACTATGAATTGGTATGCTTGTAAGGTTTAACATGTATGCAAAGGAACAAATCTAAAAATCAAGATTTTCCCCTCCGAATCTCCTAAATGGGACAATGTTCGAAAAATTTGAATCTTGATTCTAATACTAGAATTCTCAATTCTAATGTTAGAATTATAAAACTTAGAATACTAATAGCTCTTAGCATATATAAATAGAGGATAAACTCACCACATGCCGCAAAGCCAATCCATAAATAATAAAAAATGTGTCTTGGCATTATAAAATTGACCATTGGCGATATTTTATACAATGATTGCTAATTGTTAATTTTATATCATCGTTCATATTGAATGCATAAGTACGTCATGGACTGCTTCCCGATAGATTTAACTTTCTTAGAAAAATATTGTGTAATTCTTTGCAAATTGAATGTTGTTGAGAACGTTTTTTAAAACTTCCTCAAAACCAAATAATAATTAAAAGAATAAAGGAGTCGGCTAGTTATATAGTTCTTGTAGTTGACTGCCAACAAAAAGTTTGTCAACGGTCGACTGTGTAATAAGTAAGTACAAAAAACACATATGCTTAACCCTTTCAATTACAAGAACTTTTCTTGCAAGTTTAACAATTATGAACACTAAACATTTTAAAATTGGTTATTGTTGTGCAAATAAGTAATAATTTAAAATTAGGACATTAAAGAAAGAAGTGAAATCCCAACAACTCTGTAAAAAGACGCCAAGTTCTTCATGCAATGATTATGGTCGTGAAAAGTATTAAGACCTAAAGTAGAGCCAAGTTTAAAGTTGTCGTAAATTACGGGCAATGAAAATTAGTAAAATTTTCTTCTCAAAATCAAAATTCCCCTGCACAGGCCTAAATATCTAGCTACAAAAATGCTTGTGCGACTTGGTCATTACGAGTAAGTGAACCAAGATACGTAATGGCCAAGTGTCACAAATATTTTTGCTGCTAGATACTTAGACTTATTTAAGGGAATTTTGACTTTAAGAAGAAAATTTTACTAATTTTCATTGTCCGTAATTTACAACAACTTTAAACTTGACTCTATTTTAGATCTCAATACTTTTCACTGCCATAATCATTGCATGAAGAACTTGGCGTCTTTTTACAAAGATGTTTTTGTTGGAATTACATTTTCTCTTGCTTATTATTTTAGAAATGAATTTTTGGTTTAATGCCTTTGTTTCAGGGTGTGCATTTATGGGATATTGAAGACAGAGTTTTAGTAAGAAAGTTTCAAGGTGTTACGCAAGGATATTATACCATCCATTCATGTTTTGGAGGAGTTAATCAAGTTTTTATTGCTAGTGGTAGTGAAGGTATGCTTTAACCTTTGTTATTAGAGTAATTCATTTAGTTATTAAATGTTATAAAATATTGCACTCATTAAAGATTAATAAGTATTTTTGCATTGTTTAAACAAAATAGCTTGCTAATTTTTAGGAAAACATTACAAAACTGATTTTATAAACCATCGCTGTTTTGTGGATCCATTTTTTGCAAACAATTTACAACTTTGCATTTTGCTATTATCATCAAGACAAATCAGGATTCCTCAGAAAATGCAACTCATTTTATTGGCCTGATGCTAGTAGTATTTCCACTTTCAAACCTTGATTGTCACATTCAATCGTTAAATATGGCCATTTTCGTCTGCCTGTTTAATTCTAATGTTATATTATTATCTATCAGGCCTTTACTTTAGCATCATTTTCTTCTGAGAAAGACGATTATAGCGGAATTTTAAATTATTCCATTATTATTATATGTATTTGATAAAAAAATGAATGAATTTGCTGTGAACATTAGGATAAAATACCACAAGGATGTATGCTTTAGTCAGTTTGTTCTTTCACTATTAAAAACTTATGCATATATTTAAAATTTTCACCAAAATGTACTTATCAATGCCTACTTAAATGTTCGTTTAGGAATGCAGATGTTTTTTATTCATATTTTGGCAATGTGAGGCTAGAAGGTAAAAAAAGGAATGTTGCCACCAAGTCTATAGTGCATAGACATTCACGCTGCTTGAATGACATGATAACATCATCATAAATTGACTTTATTCTTCTGTTAAAAAAAATTGCCAAACTTTGCCTAGGTACTTGTATTAGTACTCAAGTACCATATAATAGCATATTCAGCTTATTCATCCTATATATCTTTACTAACTCACTGAATTTCATAATTTTTCTATCTATTTTAGACAACAAGGTGTATATATGGCACATCAAACGTGAAATGCCCATTGCTAATCTAGTTGGTCACACACGCACTGTCAACTGTGTCTCCTGGAACTCTGCCTATCCCAGTATGCTAGCTAGTGCCTCTGATGACGGGACGGTCAGAATTTGGGGTCCTGCTGAGAGATACCGTTCAAATAGTAAAGATAAAGGTATTTATCACAACAAAAACAATGAACCGTTTTTTATTGCAATTGTATCGTAATATAAGTTTATTATTATTTTATTTTTTTTTACTTTCTTTAATATCTTAAAAGCTTATTTTCATTTGTATTCTTTGCCTTATGTTTCACTTCTTGAGACATCAAAAAGGTTTTATGTTTTGCACAATTTAACTGTATAATAATATAACTTTCTGTTGATTTACTAAAGTTTATCCAAATCCATTTTGTCAGAGACAACTGCTCTAAACAAAAAGAAAATATGTTATCAAAATATTTTATACATATTTAATATGTATATATTTTCATACCACACTATGCTAAGCAGAAGAAGGTTTTTTTTTTTTTTTTTTTTTTCATTTGTCCATGTAATTTGTTTAATTCCCACATAGAAGTTAAATGGCTGAATAAGGTTTAAAAGAAATAGTATGTGTTTCTGCTTCTGATTACAAGTTATTTAGTTATAACAAATATCTTCTATTGCTAACATTAAGTGACATTTTGTTTGGCATGAAAATAAAAATACCTTAAATATCATCAACAATTGGTATAGAATTAAGGCATCTTAAAAGAATCTCAATTTTCAGATTATTTTTGCATAACTAATACATACAAAGAAAGCTTTGACAGATATCAGAGTATAAGTTTAGATTTTCGTGGCTAAGGTAAAAAAAAAATTAGACAACTTGAAATGTTAATTTATGGTTTATTAATACGTATTTCTTCTTCTAGGGAAAATGCAACTCCTTAGGAGATTTTAATAAATTGTTGATATGATATTTGGCATAAGTTATCCAGTGATCTTTCATGTTAGTAAAGCATCAGAGAGCCACTCTAACCTAAAACATGTTTTTTAATCTTGTTTTCTTTTTAGTTCGCAGTCGGGTGACCATATTTCGCTATGGTCCAAACTATGCAGTCGGGTTTTTTATTTTAATGTCTTGTTTCCTCTTTTTCAAAGCAAATAGTAAGTTTTTGGCCCTGTATTTAAAAAGTGTTTTGCAGATGTATTTTCTATGTTTTCGTCTATTTATTCCACTTCAATCTCTGAATACTTGATTCTTACTTTTACTAAAACTAGTTCCCGCTAAAGAATTTTTGAGGTTTTTTCATGTTATAAGCTAGAGAAATTTGTAACAAATGTAGGCTGGGAGAGTCTTGAAGTAGATAAAAAGTCTTTCGTCATTTGATATTTTAGTTCCTTAGTGATGTACTGATTATGAAAAGGAATTTATATGATTAACCACTTTCCAGTTTTGTTCGAACAACGCTCGGGTAACTTTTTCTTAAATGTCTTAAATGATCCACACATATTTTTCACAGTTTGCAGTTTAGAATGTTTCTAAAAAATTTCTGTGGGACAACTTATTTACAAATAATTTTTTGATAAACATATTCAGTAAGGCAATTACAAATACTTGGCTACTGATTGTGCAGTAAAATTATGCTCGATGTCTTTTTTAGACATCATTAAAGTTGATTGTTGAAAACGTAATAAATTAAGCACAAAATTTTGTTCATTTCCTTTTCTTATGTACAACAGTGACGAATAGTTTTAAAGGTATAGTTGTCCTCATTACCTAAAATGTTTGCTTTCCAAATAAATTAAATTATTAAATCTACTTTGATTATAGAAAGTGTACTTTCCAGTGTGAACAAATCAGTTTAAAAAAAAAATTGCAACTCTTTTTTTTTTTTTTCTGCATTAAAAATTACCAAAACTTTTTAAATATAAAGTTTATTACGGTTTCGATTTTGATTCTTAATGAAGTAAAAGGTGATTCAAAAGAATATTATTTAAAATTGTCAATCAATGTGGTGCTTATTTTTGGTCACAAATATATAAAAAAAAACTGGCTAGTGGTTAATCTTTCATATGCTTCAAAATTCAGCAGTTTTTGTTTCACTGACCTTCCTCTCTTTTCTTTCTTCGGCCTCCTTCTTATCAGCATTGTTATGTCTGTGTGTGTGGGGCTGAAAACCCCCTGGCTCCTGACACTGTAAAAATATGTTTTAACACCTCCAGAATACATGCAATTTGCATTTTTTATGAATACTGAAGATCTTTGAAGGTATACTGTTCTGCAAAGAAAATAGAAGTGTCTGGTACTAACCTGACGCATCATTTAACTTGAATCATTACAACTAAGACGTTTGTTTTTGCGCAACCTTAGAAACTTAAACAAGTTGGATTGAGACAGCAACTCTTACTAAAAGGAAGCTTTTGCAAATGTTTATATTGCAGTTTATTAAGTTCAAATACAAGCATGTATAAACTGGCTACATCTAATGTTAAAATCACACCCTGATAAGGTTGAGAGCATGTTAATAAAAGCCTGCAAATTGGGATTTTTTTTTAAGTAAATAAATTGGCAAGATTCTCAACCAACTTGGCCAGAAAACTTTATATTGTATCTATCTTCTAATCCGGTATTTTCATTTACAGCTATTGAATTTCTCATAGTTACTATGACAGCACTCTTATGGTTGATTTAAGTACTTCCAGATAGAACTTTCGTTCAAATTTTATGCATTCTACTAACCTTCTTGAGACATTTTAAATTCTTTCCGTCATAACTTCTATTTGAATTTTGGTATCTGAACTTGTCATAACAAGACCATTCATTGGACGTATTGCACCTGTCCATACTATTTACAATTTTGTCTGAATGTTTTCTTAGACATACAGAACCTTTGTATATGCTTCTTGCTACATTGTGTAGAAGATAAAAGTTATATCCCAAAATTGAAATCTTTTTTTACAATTTCATAGCATGCTAATTTGGCCTTTTCAACAAGTTTTACAATAATTTCCTCAGTCCGTATCATACTTTTTTTACCTCTACTTTTAAATTAGTTTCTTCCCTTCAGTATTTTTTTTACTGAAGTTTACTTAACACTTAGTTATTCTCATGCCATTTTATTTGTATGATTATTTAAAATCATTACTTTACCATGTTATTCAGAAATGTACTTTGTCATGCTAACCATTATAGGATAGTGAGAGCGTTACTGTTAGGTTGGCATCAAAAACTCCTTGATGGCCATGGGTCAATTTTAAGTGAATTAATAAAATTTTGAAAGCATTATAATTGTAAATAAGTTATTCTTTGTTAAATATAAATCCACAAAGATGAAAAAAAAAATCAATTCCACTTTCTAATTTTTGAAATAACAAGGAAAAGACTAGGAAATTTTCAAAATTTTATGAAAATTAAGATAATATTGGATTTTAAGAGCCAAAACTGAAATCAGCACTGTTAAAGAATTTCTGTGCATTTTTATTTTAAACTTTGTGACAATAACTGAATAATTAAATCAGATAAATTTATCCAAAAAGTAACAGAAATGTGTCTGGAAAATCCAGTAATATGTTGGACTCGATTTTTTCCCACTCTGTGTGAACATCAAACAGCAGGGTTCCCACGGTCATTAAAAGTGCTTAATATTTTTGAACCTGTTTTCAAGGCCTTGAAAGTACTTGAAAATGCTTAGAGGTGCTTAAAAGTCCTTGAAAATGTTTAGAAGTCCTTCAAAGTCCTTAATTTTTGTGTATGTTGACCAACTTCAAAATTTACAAAAATGCAACTCAGACTTGCTATCCTCGCTTGTCCGCCACTTATCCTCACTATATTGGAATTTTCTGACATATTTGTATTACGCATGCGCCAACTTCTAACTATTTTGGTTGAATATACTTTATAAAAAAATTTTATACAGACATGATGCCTGAAAACAAATTTTTAAAGGTCCTTAAAAACATTAATTAAGTCCTTAAAAGTCATTGATTTTCATTCTGGGATTTGAGTGGGAACCCTGAACAGTTTTTGATATCCGATTTTTTTTTTGGGGGGGGGGGGTTCGTTTTTACTTAATACAGTGTCATTATTTTTCCACTGTGCTGAGAGATTAGTGCTTGAAATTATGTAAGTAACTAAAATCTTAATTTTTACCTACCTTTTCCCAAATGCAAACACAATCTACAAGAGAGTGATATTTCATTTTAGCTGCAAATCAAAGTGTTGTTTGATCCCTTATTAATAGACTCGTACATTATATTTCACCACAAGAATGTGGAAAAAACAAATCAATAAAGCATATTAATCTTTTTTTTGTGTGTGTTAAACCATTTACTAACAATTTTAGTATTAATAATGAATGGGACTACAGTCAAACCAAGTTAACGCAAAAATGCTTAACCAGAAATATAAGATGTTTTCTGTACGCTGAAGTTTAAACTTAATGTGTATATTTGTTTAACGCGTAATAGCTTCAGACAGGGGGGGAAAATTGCTCTTTAGTTAAATTTTTTTTTTTAAATGGTTTTCATTATTTGAGACAAAACGTAAAGGTGTTATGATAACATTCCTCGAGTTGAAACAATGTCAAACTGGTAAAATGCCCGAGTGGTCAAATTTCAAGGAAATTGCTGTGAAAGTAGCTGATTTCTGCGCGAATTCAGATGGCATTCTTCTGTTAACTTGTTTTGTAACGTCCCATACCTGCATCCAACAGTAGGTTTAAAAACGAAACTTGGTCGTAGTTGCATGTTGAATCATGTCATGATGAATCTGAAGCAGCAATCGTTAACGTTAGAAATGAAAATGATATTTTAATATTTAAAAAAATTAAATATTAGTAAATTAAATATTTTAAGTAATTTTATATAATTTTAATTTTAATAAATTAAATAATTAAAAAATTAAATATTTTTAAAATGAAATATTTTAAAAAATTGCTTCCAAGTGTGGAATCGCCAGTAGCATTCTATCAATGATTTTAAAAAATCAGGAAAAGATTGAAGCGGCTTGTGCTATGAATCAATTTGAACCTGCAAGGAAAAGGATGCGGGCTGGCAAAATAGAAAACGTGAATTAAAAACAGCAGTATTAAATAAACATATAGCTAGTAGTTTAAATTTGCATTTATTAGATGAAAAAGTTTTTAGATGGCTAACGAGAAAAATTTGGGTGATCCCTTCTGCTTCGTCTTAACGGGGTTTGACTGTATCTTGGTAATTCAAAGACTTATTTTTAAAGAGATTTTTCCTATGTTGTATGCTAGAATATGGAAATATAGTTAAATGTATTTTTGCTAAAAGTCCCCCAAATCTACTAAAAGAAAACAAAAGATGTTAAACAGACAAATCTTCCATTTCATTTCTTCAATTTGTCCATAAAATATTTACCTTGTGATAAAAGCTAAAAATTAATGTCTATACACCTACCAAATTTCTTTATTTTTATAAAAAAAAATGTTAATGAATACTACATCTCTCCTTTTTTTTTTTTTTTTTCAGGACAATCGTCAAGTATATCAAACACAAATGTATAGCCTAATTTTTATGTAGGAAACTCTTCTGTATTTAAACCATTGGTACCCTCTCTAATGGCCTTGCAGTGAGTCATCCACTGATCGCATCTCCAGTTATACTAATAATTAGATGAACCACTATGTAACACGTTTAAAAACTGAATAACATCCCTCCGAGACTACAATCTTTATAGGTTCATCAGTAGAAGAGGAAGTGAACCCTATAAAAGAACTCGGCTGAGCCTCGAGTTCTTTGGGGGTTGACTCACAGTGGAGATTTCTTGTGCCTATGTTTTAATAAAAGAAAAGTTGGTTTGCTGTATGTTAGAGAATGTCTGAAGTTCTGTAGTGATTCAAAGTGGTTTCTTCCTAAATTAAAAGCAAACAAAGCCTTGTGCTATAACCCATCAATTGTTTATTTGCATTCATATAGTTTGTGAGTACTGTTGCTATGGGTTGATAGTGATGTAAAATGATTGCTTATTTTGTTATCAATTATTTTGGTTTCATCGTTGTTTTGGTTTGGATGATCTTTTGAGTTCTCTAATAATTTTTTAAAATCTATTTTCTATATCTAGCTAACATTTAAGCTCAGTTTTTAAGGTTGAGATATTATGAAAAAAAAATATTATCTATTAAGAATCAAGTGAGCACTGGTTGTAAAAAATGGCATTTTGTGTGTGTACAGTTTAAAACTCTGAATTGTAAGTGTTAGTTATATCAATTGGCTTGTACTGAAAAAAAAATTGCTTAAGCTTTATAAGAATTAAGCTTTAATAGCAAGTATAGTTTAAATTTAAGTGTTTGGAAATTGATGCCTCTAGAGGATAAGATCTGGTTATATTTTAACTAATACTCTTGAAAAGTTGTTTCTCTAGTTTATTGAATATCTTGTCAATATTTATAATAACATTTTTAATTTGAGAGTTTCTTTTGAAAAAAATAGCTTAAAATATAAAGTCCTTAATTTATTTAGTTTTTGGTGTTTTATTTTCCTTCCGTGTTTGTGTCCCCTCACACTCGTATGTACCTTAGAAGTTTGGTGAGTAATGAAGGAAGGACAAATATAAATTGATTAATGTAACTGGTACAAAATAAGCTAGTTCAATAAAGTATCTATGTGATACTTATGTAATTTAAGATTTGAAAAGTATTTTCTCATTGATGTCTATGAACTAGGAATTTTATGTGTTATGGACTTTTTATACTGTCACATTTGTAGAAAAATGGTATTCTAATATTTAAATTTAATATATTAAGTTTTAAAACATTTTGTACTTTCAAATGAGTTGACACAATTTCAAAATAATTTTTATTAAAAAATTCGAAGTAAATTTTTATAAATACCGGTATTTTTATAATTGTAAACTTTATGACTAATTGTGTCCTAATTTGGATTTAAAAGCTATTGTTAGTTTCTTATTATAGTTAGTGTTATTTAACATGTAGTTTTCAATTAAGTTTATTATGGTAGTAATGATTTTATTTAAATATTTTTTTTTTATTATGCTTGGAGTTTTTAATTTTAAATTGAATAGCAAACTCTTTTGAGTAAATACATTTCTGTAAGTTGAAAGATTTTCACCGTTTTTTTTTTTTTTTTTTTTTTAATTATTTCTAGTGTTTTCACAATTATTGTTAAATTGTGAAAAGCTGTTTTTTTTTATAGATTCTGCAATAATTCATTCTTATGAAATTAACTAAGAATTTCAATCTAAACTAATACTACTCAAGAAAATTTGATGTTTTGTGTCAAGAGGAAAGGTTTTTATAAATTAATATTTTTAGTTCTGAATCTCGTTAATTTCTAGCACTATAGTAATGCTTTACATTTTAAAATGTGAGAACTATGCAATATTTCTTAACCGAGCCATTTTGTTGACTGTGTATCAGTTGTAGTACTGTTTTTTCTTGGAATTTTATAAGTTTTAGCTATTGTTAATAATTTTTATTTTTATTAATGCTACTGGTTAGCAGTAACCTCTAGTGCCAACTTCTATAGAATTATAGAAAGTCACTTTTCTGAAGTTTTGTTACGATCAATTTGCTAAATTGGAATTTGCATGATGCAAATATATTTTTAGCATTATAATTTAATATAGAAAATACAGTTTCATAATTTATAGGGATTTTCAAGTAGTAGTGTCTTACAAACCTCATTATTTATAACAGGCTGAAAATTATTTTATAAAATAATAAATTTTTCTACTTAAATTATTTAAATTTTGAGGGTTCAGTTGATTTCGTTTCCTGAGAAAAGATGAGTTTTAAACAGTATCATATTTTTAAACTAATATTACAAACATGCATCCTACTTGATAATTAATGAAATTTGTTTTTTGTTAAGATAAAAATGAGTGTGTCTTCAAAATGAGTTGTATTTATCCTGCAATCCTTTAAAAATAATGGGTTATCAATTTTGTAGTGTCGCTATAAACATTATGAAATAGAATTAAATTGATTCTATTAAACTATTTTTCTAAAGATTCGTATTTGCCTGTGCTGTCTTAATTAGCTTGGATGAACTTAATTGAAAGATTATCTTTTAAATTTGTATTATTCTTGGGTGCTGTTCTTCTGATTTTGATAACTACCATTTCTAGTTTTGGTATACATTTAAATTATCTTTTGTACAAATGACCTTGTTTTGACATTATTCATACAATTAAAATTTATTATATACTGAAAGCTGGAAGGCATCTATCTGGCCTTTACTTTAAATCCACTTACTTTTCATTGTGAATTTTTTAAATCGAAAATTCACGCTCAATCATAAACATTATTTTAAAACAGTTTATTATCAGTTTGTTCAAATAAGTTTGATATTGGGGGGAAAAAACTGTGGAAGATTTATAAGCAATTTAAAGTAAAATATTTCTATCATTACACACTGCTACTAACCAACATGCAAGATGCCTTAAATATTGGATGTTCATGCAGTTTTGTGCCTACGTTCTTTTTTTTTTCCCCTTCCCCTTAAAAGCCTTTAAGTAAACCTGCAATTTATTCTTAACAATACGCTAAAAATATGGCATGTATGTGTTTTGAATATCGATGTTTATTAATCTGCTTAAATTAATAATTATTTTTTTTTATTTTTAACTTAAACTTTTTCAAATAATAATTGTTCAAACTGTGAAGCAATCTTTCCCTTAAAAATTTTTTTTTTATGAAGAAATAATTGGCAACATAAAAAAATTTATTTTTGCATCAGTGGTTTCAATAGGAATACTTTATTGTCTGAAATATTTATTACGCAACGGGTATTTGTCTAGTCTTAAACAATCAAAACTTGTGCATTACATTTTAAGTTATTATTCCTTAAAGTTGTCTGTAACCCATGCAAGATAACTTAAAGTTTTGCAAAAACATCTTAATTTACCTCTTTGAGAATTGCTTTGCTTTTGAGAATCTAAGTTGCTCTTTCCAACATATATATGGTGTTATGAGCCCAAAATTCTACTTATGTGGTCACTTTATTAGTTTAGACCATTTTAGCCTCCAAATTACTCAATTTTGTCTATTCAACTCAACTGACAGGAAGCATTAAAAAACTATCCGGGCCTTAATTAACTTAACAGGAAAAATATGCATGTGTTAATATCAGATTTAAAAGTTCCCTGGACAAGTTGTAGTTTCAGAGTTAATCAAATCTGTGATAAAATCATCAAAGCATTTGAAAATTTACCTCTGTTCAATAGAACATACATTGGTTCTCTAGATCGAAGAACAATTGATCAGTATTTTTTATTGTAGACAATATATTAAAACTGCCTTAAAAACAATTATTTGCCAAAAATTTTTTTTTTTTTTTTTTTTTTTTTTTTTTTTTGCTTAATCTTAAAGCAAGAGTTGTGAAATTTAGCTTCAAATTTCATTGAGAAATTTCTTCATTTGACAAATCTAGACTGAAGAGGTTTTGTAATTATATTTGAGAATAAGTGTATACACTCGTAATTATTCATATAAACCATCTTTAGTTTTGCATTTTATTTGAATAATTTCAATAGTTTATTGAGATTAAACTAACAGAAATTTATAATTGTCGAGCATATTTGATAAATTGGAAGTCATTTTTAAATCTATTTGTTTAAAATTAAGTATTTTCTTTTTAATGTCTTTAAAATTGCTTGATAATATTTTTTTTTTTTTTTTTTTTTTTTTTTTAATACTTTAACTGATTGATTCTGATGTGTTTAGTTTTAAGAAAATACTTTAGGGGAAAAAAACTATGTTTTGGACCAACATCTTGGGCATAATGTTTGCCTTTCTGTACCTGCAACAATTTCATATGTGATTATATTTCTTACAACACTTTACTGTTGCAACAAATAGCCAGTATATTAATTTCGATTTAGGAAAAAGGTAATTGCAACTGAAATATTAAAATACAACAGATGAGTAATAATATTTAAATGATCAAAATCTCTAATTATTACATTTGTATTAAAAATGCACATAATTAAACACTATTCCTTAACCTATATAATATTGTTAAAAAAAAAAGTGCTGTAGAACTTTTAACATTGAAATAATATTACCAACATAAGTTTTGGACATCCTCTTTAAATTTTTCTTTTAAACAGTTGAGTAGTATTTAAAATATGTAAATCTTGTACTTTATTGAAACAGTAACTTTCCTCTCTTACACAAAGAACAAATAAAATACCATTTTATAAATTTTGTGCAAGGTATTTGAAGTTTTTAGTTTTAGATTGTCTGAATTTAAGAGCTTTCCAACATATATATTGTGCTCTTAAAATACTTACGAATGTGTTTATTACCGTTTTTCATAAATATTTTTATTTAATGAAGTATATGTAAAATATGAAATTTTTAAAATTTGTATTGGGTGCTGGGAAAATTTTGTGTTTTTGTTTTGTTCAGAGTGCAAATGCTTCTTTGAAGCATTTAGGGACATGTATCTGTATGACAATGTATGTTTTTATATGCTGAATGATTTATTTATCCATAAATAACTATGCAGAAATTTATTTCAAATTATATTACTAGCAATGCTCAAATACCACTATGTTTTCATGTAAAAAAATATTCTTTTTATACATGCATTTAAGGAAAAGAAATCCAAACATATCCTTCAGCAGTTTTTAACATTAACCAAATTTTTTTAATTATAGCATACGTTAACAAATGAAATGCTCTCAAAAATAAAGAATTAAAATGTAATAATTTAAAGCAATATTTAAGACAATTGAATAAACCCTTATATGGTTTCAAATTGTGCCTCAACCTAAAGTGTCCTTATGTATTTTCGTAATGCCAAATATGTGTTTTTCTGCTTATTTCATTAATTATTTATAGAAATATACCTTATGTATATGTACATATGTTCATTTCATTGAAGATGCATTCCTCTATGTGCAAATATTTCATTGGCTACAATTCAGATTTTTAAATAAATTGGAATAATTTTATTGCAATACATTTTTTATCAATTAATATTGAAATTATAATTCAAAATCAATATAGCTTCTATAAAATTTATTTTAATAGACCATTATGTTTTAAATTTTATTTTTTCCCAAATTACAGGGCTTATCGAATTCCACTTGAAATGTATTTTTGGTTTTCAAAGTATCTTTTTTTTTACATTTCTTGTATGTTACAAGTACTTAATACAAATTTTTTATAATATCTGGATTCCTATAGCTTATTTTTAAAGCAGTTTTGTTTGCTACATGTGTATGAAACACATTTGGTTTATGTTAAAGTTGCTGAAATGTTATATTCTTTAAATTTAGACTCGTTGAGTATTCTACTTGACTCCAAATTCAAAACACGCTAAGTCCAAAATATATATATATATAAAAAAAAGATTAATGAATATATTCAAGATTTTTTTTATATAAAAACTGAACACAAAAGTGATAAAAACTTTTAGACTTTAATTGTGAAATTAAAGTCATGATTAGTAAAAAGACCAATGATTAAAGTTAAAAAATTTCGTCTTTCATGAAAGATCTATAGATGGACTTAACCGTTTTTGGAAATGGACAACTTACATCGCCTGCAATAATTTCACTGTGTTATAATGACGAAACTATTATGCAATTTATCGAAGTTATGTAATGTGTTTGTGGTTTCTTTTTGGCTTTTTTTTTAAATAAAAAGTTTTGTACATATGAAATCAAAAAGTGTTTATTTCATTATGGATGTAAACAATGGCATTATTTTTAAGCTTAGTACCACAATTCAGGCTTTTTTTACACTTAAAAATATTTTTAAAAAATTATTGAAAATTTACATTTTTATACAAACTTTAAATTATTAAAAAATCAACCACTGCTACAAATGTACTTCTAACTACTTCTAAATTAAACTAATGTAACTAAAGTAGAGACTAGATTTTTTCCGAATACTGATTTACCGAAACATTCAGCTGAAAGCATCTCAACTCTGAAGCAAATGGAAACTTCTTTGGAGTTCTTTTTCTAAATTGTAGGCTTAATTTAATATATAACTTTAAGTAAGGTTATTTGTAAGATGTGTATATATAGTTTAGTGTTTATCATAGTTTTATATTGCATATATAATGCAGCACTGGAATAATTTTTTTTTTTTGCATAAATGATTCGTTATCCGAAAAACCCCAGTCCCCAAATGTTTCGGATAATTGATGCTCTTCTGCAAGGGTTCCCAAACTTTTAAACATTGCGACTCACTTTTTTAGAACTAAATCTATAGCAAACCACTTCATCCTTGGCACATTAATTTTTTCAGAAATAGCTTTAAAGATCAAAAGGGAACTTATTCGAAGAAGATAACATTTATCTATAATAAAGCAAAGTCCATGTGTCTGTGACTCTATCCTTGTGGCCCTATGGAAAGTGACTTCCAATCTGTGTAGGACTCTGAAATTTGTATTGCAAGTAATTTTAACATTATAATTTTGATTCTCAAGAACAGAATGTTAAAATTTATTCAAGTTTGATTGTATTAGGGATTTTCTCTATAAAGGTTGGGAGGGGTGTTGTATTATTATTGTATTTGTTCCTTTACAAGGAAAACAATTTACAAGAAAAATCTTTCTCTGAGAAGGGTTTTTAAAAATATTTTCTGGGGAGTAGTGGAGGGTCTATTGTATTAACAGAGAATTTTCTCGTTTCTTAACAGCAGGGGGGTGGGGGTCTAATAATGAGGGTTTACGTAGCAATGAATTTTTCAGTGAGCAAAGAAAGCATGTGCTTGTGTAGCAATGAACCTTCCAGCAAGCTTGTGGTTGTATAGAACTGAACTTTTAAGTGAGTCTGTGCTTGCGTAGTTATGAAAGTTTTAGTGAGCTTGGGTACACAAAGTGTCAAAAGCTGTGTACACATTTATGGGTCTCCACTACAGGTAGCCACGCAGCCAATTATTCTATATAATTTTACAAAAATTATTTCTAAAAAGGTATGTTTGTTTTCAATTGCTGTTGATGATGGCTATAAAAACAGGTCAATTTAAGTTATTTTTAAATTTAAGGAGTTCAGCAATAGCAGTTTATTTCAATATTTGGTTTTAATGAATCCCTACAATGAGGACTTTCACGTTTTTTGGTTTTATATTTAAATAAAAGTAGAGAAAAAATCATGAAAAACAATACCATTCTTTCAAAAATTTGAGCTCGGATAGATAGTTAAAAAAATATTTAGTTTTTCACTTTGCGATTTGGCAGTATAAAGGCACTTTTGCGTGAATGTCAACTCGCAGATAATAAACCAGTCTAAAACCTGTTTTAGACGAGGTTTCTCCTTCGTTTTGCGACTTCATCTCTGCGTAACCACGTCACGGTTGTTGTTTTTTTGCGTTTTTGGTCACGTGACTTTTGCTTTGATTTCGGCTAATTTCAAACTCGATTTTTGATTAATTGAAAGCATAATGATAAAAAATAATTGCACTGCTCAAATATATTCGTTGGATAACACTGGAAAATACAAAAAATATTAATTTTCCTCACTTGTGCAAGTTCCTCACATGGACAACTAAAATTGTGTCATTTTAGTACTACTACATGTAAAATTCAATGTCAGTAAAAAACAATAAGGTTGTGCAAATATTGCATGGACAGTTGGATGTATATAGAAATAGATATGATGCTCTAAAGAATCGCAATATTACCTATTGTTATAAATTGTATCCCGATTAATTGAATCATTTAAGTGTAAAATTACTAACTTAAAAAACAGAAAATTTTACTTAAAAATATAGGTAAAATCCTACAGAAGTACAGTCCTGCACAAAAGTTAAGACAGAGGCAATTCACGAAAAAAACAGTAGTATTCATTTAATTTTCACTAGTTTTTGTTTTTTTTAATGTATATATTCTTAAAGCCATAATGAAAAAGTATTAAAAAATTTCCAGGAAAAATTAAATAAAATTGTTTAACATCAACAAGTTGAAACTTTTAAAACTTTCCATGCCTCAAAAGTATAGGCACAAACGTAATATTTATGTAAATTCTTGAGAGGAAGTGATCGCATCATCAAAGGGAAGTGTTTTAAGTTGCTATAAAAGGTTTCAAGTAATTTTCACTGTTTACAATGATGCCTACACAGTTTTCGTATGCAGAGATTTTAAGAATTTGGAAGTTGAAGGCCAGAAATAAATTCATTTCTGCTAATTCAATTGCATTAAATCATTCCAAAAGAGGTATTTAGAGGTTAAAGACTTGGTGACAATATCAACCAAAATCACGATCTGGAAGGCCTCGAACGACCAGCAAATTTAGATGATAGGCAAATTATAAAACTGGCTTCAAATCAACATTACTTTGCAAATTAGATCAAAAATATAATTGCCATTAAAGTTTCATGGGAAACTGTACGTAGAAGAATTGTGGAATGCGTTTTTTTTGTTTTTTTTTAAAATCTAAACTTAAATGTAAGTCGCGTTTGCAGTTTCGTCACAAAGAAACAAGACCGAATTGGGCTAAACAGCACATGTCGTACTGTGATGAATGGCTACAGGTGGTATTTAGTGATGAAAAAAATTTAGCCTAGATGGTTCAGAATATGTTCCTACTACTGGCATGATCTTCATAAATATCCTCTAACTCAGTTTAGCCGATGTCAAGGTGGAGGTTCAGTCATGGTTTGAGGAGGATTTAGATTCAACGGCCAAATTTCCCTAGCTTTTTTAATGGGAAAACAAAAGTTTAAGGCCTACCAGGCAACTCTAGAAAGTAAGTTACTACCATTTGATGAGATTTCAAGTGAACCTAACTGGAAATTTCAATAAGACTATGCCTCCATCTGTACATCCAGGTCAACGAAAAAGTGGTTTAGAGTCAAAACAATTATGGTTCTCGGTTGGCCTACTATTAGCGTCTTTGACTGTAATCCTATCCAAAATGTATGTATCTTACAAAACTTGTATACCTTTGGAAAGCAGTATTCTACCATTTTTGAACTTAAAGGAGCCGTTGAAAAGGCGTGGTATGGAATCAAGCCTGAAACCATGTAAAAACTTGTGCTTTTAATTAAAGACCGTGTTTTTTTATTTGATGAAACATCGTGAAAGCTCAATTGATTGCTAAAACTTTTCGCTTACTTATAAAAATAAAATAATTTGTTCCGAAATTTATGTGCAACAGATTTTTGTTATTTTTGCGACTAATTCTTTACAGATTTGTTTTTCATTTTCAAATTCTAACTTTTAACTCTTTAATAAACTTTTGTGCAGGACGGTACTTGTGGATTTGTTTAGATGCAGGTTTTGGAGCATTAAAATCTGATAAATTATCACATTCTATAAAAATTTATTTTGTAAAAAAATTACAGAAAAAAAAAACCGAAACTAATGGCGTTAAGGATATGTTATTCACATACGTTTGAAAGACAAGTTTTCAAAACTTGCGTTATATATTAACATTTTTAATTTGTGGATTATTATATTGAAACACTTTTATATATCTTTGTTACTAAACACAATTTTTTTATAAATATTTTTCCCAGATGAACTCAATTTCACCATATTTGGTTGTTGCATCTTTCTTCTTCAATTCATAATAAACAAAGTATTCTTACCAAGCTTTTTAAAATACAGGGTTTCTGTGCATATGAAAAGTCATGAATGGATATTTGTAAATTTTGTCACGGAAAGTCAATTTTAAGCAAAAAAATGGCTGTAAATCATGGAAATACAGTGAATTTCATGGAGTCATAAACATTTTAAGTAAAATCAGGTAACTATGAGGTAATAAACATCATGATCGCTGTTCCGCTCATCGAAAATTCATCCATGTTTTTATTTACTACGTTTGACGGAAACAAAGGTCACAGTTCAAAACCATTGGCCAATGAAAACATTTCTGAACTTCAAATTTGTGATATCACATGAGTAAGATCTCGTAGGCGAAAACAATTTTTCATAATATGAGAACTGAAATTAACAGTTTTGATAAACTTGTGTTTTCATTTTTTTTCTTTCCCCATCTTCTTTCTTCTGTATCAAAACATTTGATTTTTGATGATATAATTTATTATTATTGACTCATTCTTTCTTCAAATATTTCTTTATTATTAAAGATTGATTAGGTTTTTTAACACTGAAATATTAAAGAATGGAAAATTATTTTTCCCTTTTTCTTCTGATTTGGATTTTTTACTTAATTTAGGATTTTTTACTTAATTTAAAATAAAACTTTGTAAAAATCATTTTAATGTACATTGATTTACTTACTATGTCCGTGTTAGTTAAATTCATATAGGTTATTATTATTTTTATTTTTTGGTTATTTGATTTCTTGAGTCATGGAAAATTATTTGCTTCCGTCTTGAAAAGTCATGGATTTGTGACATTTTATTTTGGCAGAAACCCTGAAAATAATTACAATTAAGTTTTATAAAATATCGAAATGTAGAACTTCAAATTTATAATTAAAAACAATATATTATATAAAACATGTTAAAATTCATTTGCATTAAAAAAAACTAAATGTAGATTTGACCAATGAGATTTAGCTCCTTACTAGTTTTAATACAATTTTGCAAATCGGGAAATGAGGCTTAAGTATATACATGGCACAAAAGATTACTTTACAAATAGTATAAAATTGTAAACTTTATTGTATAATTTTTTATTTAAATATATACAACAATTGCCACAATGAATTATCAGTATCACAAATGATGAAATACTCAAATGCATACATTAGCGATAAATAATATGATAGTAATGAAGGTTATTTAATGTATTATGCAAAAAAGAAGGATCTAAGCTCTAAAGAGCCAAAAGAAGCACAATGGGTCTATAAAAAGGTTGTAGAGTAACATAGAATTAGCAGGAGTCGCCACAAAAGCTCAATAATTTACAAATTGGATCCAAAGACAGTATTTCTATAAAAATAAGTGGTATAAAAAGACTGAAATTAAGTTATATTATTGTTCTGTAAATACTGCAAGAGAATCCTGTACATTTGTTAGGTCCAAATGCTTATTCACTTCGAGAATAGTTATGGAGTTAATGTAATTTGAATTTTTTGCCCAGAAAACAACCAATCACAATTAAAATATATAAATTAGAATTTTAAAATTATACAGCCAATCAAAAATCATTTAATTTTGTCTTCTCAAGACATTATAAAGAGCAGTTGCTTGTTGACATTGACATGCATAAAGTCGATTTATTTTAAAATAATGTAACACAACTAACCTAAAAATAAACAGGCTTGTACACAATCTATTAAACACAAATAGCCAAAAAGAGCTTATAGCATATCAGTTGTTATCAGAAATTTGAGAAAATTTAAAAAAAAATTTCACACAACAGGAAGCTCATTAAACTTTAAGTTAAAAATGCTGAAGCATATTCTATAAGAACAAGAAATCAAATTATGACTATTATATATTGTACTTCTACTATTGTTACTTTATTCATTTTCATAAGTCATTCTTTTTTTTAACATTCAATAAGTAACTTTAACTTTTAAAAAATTCATAAGAAATAAATTCTTATACAAAAAAAAAAACTATTTTTTTAATTTTTGCTTTAATTATTTAAGAGTGAGTTAAATATAAGGAAATTAAAAATTGTTTGAAATTTAGACATCCTGATAAAGAACTCAAATAAACAGGCAAACTTATATAATCCACATGAGCAATTTTATTAAAAAGTGAAAAGTAATCCAATTTATAAATCTAATGAACTGGTTTGAAGTTTGGCACTTGGAACCTTCTTGACTTTCACTTATATATATACTTAAAAAGAAATAAAATAATTTACTGATTTTTATTTTCTATATTTTGCTAATGAAGTTAGAAATGAAAAGTCAGTTGAATATGATAAACATTAAGCAAAACATCTCGAATATGTTTCAGAATTGTTAATATTAAAGACAAGCTCAAATATAAAATCTATTTTTTTTAACAATTTTACTACAATAACAAATATGTTGATAAATTTTATAAAATTCATGCTTAATGTAAAAATAAAAAAAGAATGAGGGACAAACAAGACTAGTTTAAAAATCTAGTAAAATTATAAATAGCTGAAATGAAAGTAAATTGTGATAGAAAACTCCTAACAAAAGTATTTGTATCGCAGCTGCACCAAAGTTATCTCTTTCAGACTTTAATCAGGTTTCAATTAATTTACAAATTTAATTTAAAATAATTTGCATCATTGAACTAATTTTCATAGCATTAATATATATATATATACAACAACTAAAAATATATACAAGAAGTTTTATATAACTTCGATTTAAAATAAAAAGTCCGACACAAAATCAAAACTCTTTCACTTTATGATTGTCATAAAAAGTTATATATTAAAAAGTATAAAATTTGCTCTCTGCATTTCAAACGGCAGTGCTGTCGCATATAAAAAATATCTGACTCATCGTTAACTGTATGTACAATAAAATAGTCTCTTAAAGAAGAAAACATATTTCTGCTGAATAAACACCATTATGACTTGTATGTGCGTATTGCACATAAAAAGAAACAACCATCTTAATGAAAAGTGATTTTGAGCAGTTTTTACTAAAAGGCACTTGCAAGAGTTATTACTTCAATCACAGGGTTTCCAAACACTCAAAGTATAAAATGGTTGTCCAATAATAACTTTTTCCAAGTATTTTTTACACGTTAGGTCCAATGAACACACAAAATTATACATTTTATTTCCGTTCTTGATGTGGACAGTAATGTGTGCATGATGAATCTTTTCAGTCTAATAACAATGTATCGATCTCCATTTGTCAGAACAATATTTAAAGCTATAAAGGTTTTCATTTAAGTGTACAAAAAGGTTAAATCTGAACTCTAAAATTAAAATGAGCAATTTTAAGACCTGGCACAGTTAGATATCATCGTTATTTCTTATTAAAAAAATCACCTATTCATTTATAGTAAAGGAAACGGGAAAAGTTGATGTATGAATGTAGAACAGTGCTTCATGTCAATGGGAATAAAGTCAGTGTTTGATGAGCATGGTTTTGCTTTTAAAAAATAGCTACTTGAACAAACTTTTTGATTTCTCAATTAAATCTTGAGAGATGAAGCTCACTCAATGATGGCCACATGCGCTAAACCTTTTAGAATTGTCTACCTTGGAACCAAGAAAAAGTTGCTAAGCATGTATAAAACTTTTAAGACTAAAAACAAAACTTGTACATTCCTGGACAAACTTTGGTTATTATTTCTCCATATAGGTAGAGTAGGAATACAGAACAGCCTAAATGCTAAATTTAAAATAGATAATAGAAATGCATTATCAAATTTCCATCACTTGTTAAGTTCTAGGTGGCCCAAAAAATGTGGAATAAAAATCTGTACTTATTTACTAGTTTTCACAATACTCTTGTACTAAAACAACTTCAAGTAAGTTGCTTAATTGTAAGATTTATGTTGATATTGCGATTTAGTCCAATGCTATCTAATTTTCATACTAAAATGGGGAAACGATCAAAGTAGATGGCCTGCGTTGATCCACACAGTCTTCTTTGGACAAAGGTCATTTTGAATATAAAGAAACCAAAGCCATACATTTTAATTAAGAATCCACTCAAAATGGCTCTACTTATAGCTTCTCAGCACTTCTTTAAATTCCCTCAAATAGGTAAATTGACACATTCCTTTCAACACGCCACAAAACGAAATAATTTTAGTCCAGCTTAATGAAAGACTTTGCAAGCACAGCTTGCACACACAGGCATTTAGGAACATCATATTGACTGAATTCAAATATCACCAGTTTACATGGCAGTCTCTAACGGGGGTTGTCTATTGCTGCTTCTGCTGCTGCCACCGTGGGATTCTAAAGTCAGTTGTGGGGAGGGGGTTTGTCGGTAAGGCCCCTCGTGATATTCTTGCCCCTTTGTTTCTCTTTCAAGTGACCGTTTCATGTCTAGTGTTGAACCTGTGGATGAGCTCCAGTCTCGCGATATTTCATGGGAGTTGCGGGACGCGGAGCGGTCCACGAAGCACTGGTTCTCGTAGGTGAGGTCAAAGGTTGGGTGAGCCATGAGGTTGGCCGTTCTGTTTTCGTGCTGGGCATCTGGACGGAACCTGGAACGAATGTTTCAGTTAAAAGTTTGAAATGAGTAACTTTCTTTCCGAATGTAATATTAATCACACATTTTTTACTCCGAAATGAAATTAATACGAGTTTCAGACATGTTACTTTAAGCTTTTTATAAAACACTCCTTTTCTGATATCAAAAAAATAAAATTATTTAGAAATAAATATAGACAGAGTGTAACTAAAGAGCAGAAACAATCCAAGTTACAAAAATTTCTTGAAAATATAATAAATATATAACCTGATAATAAAAAAAATCGTGCAAGAAATTTTCTAAAAATTTAATATTGTTTTTAAATTATTTCAGTTAAAAACCTTTTAGCCAAACAAAGTTATAAATAAAATTTATTCTTCATCTTGAATCACAATCTTTATAAAAGTCCAAACCATAAAATTTAAATCTTACAATTATTATAAAAATGTATACAGCATATTTATTTTAGCAAATGTATAGTGCCTTAAAATATATTTTTGCATTTAATTAGAAGGAGGAACTAAAATCCAACAGGCTATAACTGTAGAGTGTAAGTCATACTTTTTAATCTGTCGCACATAATTAAACTAATAAAAATAAAACAACTTACGCTCCATAACTAGAGAAGTCCCCATTGGGCACCCTGGATGCTCCCAGAGTATCCCTGGAAGTGTCTCCCAGTGTATTATCATAACTATCATCCAGAGAACAGCTGAACCTGGAAGCAGACTTTTCCACAGAGTCTAAACTTCCATTCATCTTCAGTTGTGGAGTCTTCGGAGCAGATTCTGCATCGAAAGCCCGTTCCATCCTTCTCTTGTATCCTAGCTCGGGAAAGCCAGTGAGTGAACGGTTGGAACGTATGGAGGCACGAATAGAATTGCGGCGTTCCAGTTTTTCTTTGTATCGCTGTCGTGACTTGCACAGCCAGAATCCTATGCACAGGGCAACGATGAGGAGTGAGATGGCTGTCACACTCAGAAAGGCAATGGTCAGCGCTTCTTTGAACCAGAGGCTAGCGGTAACTGTGATTTCAGGATCTGCAAATTGTTTGATTATTAGAAACAGGAAGTAAAATTACAGGTGATATTAATTGAATAGAAATGTTATTTGAATGCAAAATAGTGAATAAAGACATTTCTAATAATTTCCAAAATAATATTTTATTTTACGGCATAAACCTTAATAAATAAAACCATGAAATAAATCCTGATATAAAGTGCGAAAGAAAAATTTAACACTTAGACCTAATAAATTCACATAAGGATTTTGAAAGAGAATAATACCCCTACTTTTCTATCCTAGTAAGCATAAATAACAATATGTAGTTCACATACTACACCTTTATTTTGACATCTTAAATCACCAACTCTTTATTGCAAAAAAAAAAACTATACATTTCTTTCATCCAATAAAACAGCCTTTGCCAAAATATAGCTCAATTAGCTGTCAGCAGAAGATTGAAGGAATTACAATTGGTTAAATATTTTATTCGCCGAACCCATTTCCAAAAGACATGGCTATGAGAGTTTGAATTTTTTTTACATCACATTTTAGAGCAGTTTTGCGATTTTCGTTGGACTAACAAATTGTGAAATAATTGTAGACTGTTGCTGTTCAAAGGCATTGTAGTTTTTGTATTTTCTTATAGTTTATTTTATTCCTCAAATTTATGAGTATTATGAATAAAACCATATTGCGGTTGAGTCAGTAATGTTAATAGTACTGTAATCGCTTAATACAAGAACTAAATTTATTTTATATTTAAAGGTAACACAAACAGGTGATTGCAAAAATTATCGTCAAATCTATATTTCATAGGAGAAAATGAACAGTGTTTCTCCGGGCGTAAATTACTTTTTTTAAATTCAAGTCAATTAGTAGAATATTGATTTTTTAATAAGAAATAACAAATTAGAGCTATCAATTACACATGAAAAAAAGATTACTAAAAAATATTTTTATCATATTTCTAATAAAATAGATAATTTAATATTAAATTATTATGATTCTTATACAACTGAAATGCTTTTTGTATTGAAGGAACAGAGATGAGTATGCGCTTACCCCTTTCACATAAGAATGGGAAATATTCATCACAAGAGCGTTTGATAACTCTACGATTGACGAGAACTGCACATTCGCGTGGAGAGATGTCTAATGACTGAATCCAAAATCTGTCAGAGTAATGCTGGTAGAAGAATTGGCGTTCACGCACAAAATCCATGAGTTCTGCATGCTTTGTTTTCACATAAGGCATTGAGGCATTATCCATCTATATAAAAAATATGAACAATCTTTTTACTTAACAAAACATTACTAAAGTTACAATTTAATCATTACAATAAAAATAAATGAGCTAAATATTTTAATGAGCTATTCATTAAAATATTAAAATGTGAGCATGCCCCCTGGGTCTTAAGAGGCTCGATCGTAATATATATTCCCATAGCAACACAACAGCACGCATTCTCGCAGGTTAAACAAAATACCATAACATTTATACACTTTTCAATGGGACTAAAGCAAAGAATTTTTATTGTTTGAGTACAATACTAATTACCATAGACAAAAGTTGGCGATTTGTTTCGATTTATTAAAGGTGGGTTAAAAAGAGGATTATAATAAAATTTATTTGTTGCTAGGTGAACAGGATTAAAGACACACAAAACTTCTGCCCATGTGGGTATTAATTTGTGGTGCTTTTTAATGTTAAGTGATCACAGGCCACAAACATCAGATTTAATTTTTGTTTTGAACAAAACTCCCACAAACTTAATGAAATTTTAAACATAAATTTCTTTTGGTATAGTACTATAAACTATCATGTGATTTTTTCAGGACAAAATTCTAATTTCTGGGTTTTTTGAAAAACACAGTCAGTAACTTAAAACATGTGAAGAAATTTTTTTTGTGTGTACTTTACATCACATGGCAATTAACACATTAATGTAAGCATATATTAAAAATCTTTGCAAAATAATTGCCTTGTATGTAAACATAGGAGCAAAAATAAAAAATGTGTACAGGTTAGTTTAAAAAAAAAATTAAACTTATTTTAGTATTATTTTAGTAATACTGAAATAAGATTTCATTTGTTTTATTAGTGTTAATGCTTTACTCAAAACTCGTAAAATAATCTACTAAGAGGTTTACCATCACCACCACCGTGAACACTAGACATGTGGAACATTGCACATAACTTTCACTTGCACTAAAAACTGGTCACTGCATTTAAATTTGGAATGGATTGGAGTAATTTACCATTTTCATTTTCAAATTTTCATTACTTAAAAAAATTACTAATGTGGCGATATTTTTGGCAATAATTCTTACATTGGCAGCAAGAAAAACAGCCAAAACGGTGAAGTTGGCAAAATGTTCTTTGACAAACATTATATTAGCGTTTTACCTTTTTATGCCTTTATCGCATTTTTACAGAAATGTTGAAGGTGAGGATCCTCAGAGCACCTTAAAAGGCATTATCACAGCGATTTTGATCAAAATTGTTAGAGCCGTTTTTTGGTAATTGCTGAGAAATAATTTTTTCAATGGTAGCTACCTTACCTTAAACACAATTTTGACGAAAACCTTAACGCCAGGATGACCACCAATAACCTATACACAAAATTTAAACATTGTAGATCAATCCATTCGGCAGTTATGCTGACCACAGACAGACAAACAGAAATGTTTTCTAAACAACTTTTTTTAACTCAGCATGTTCCAAAACATGGACAATTTTTTAAAAAATTCTCCAAATGTAAAACTTGTATTTCTCTATGTTAACATATGTGTAATTGAAAGTAATAAACAAAATCTTAATAACTATAATTAAGAATTTCATGAATCAGAAAAAAATCAATATATAATGAAATAAAAAGTATAATTGTTATTATATTTTAACTTTACATTTAATGTAAGTAACATTGTGAATTTGTTTTTTACCTCATATATACAAACTGTTATTATATTCTGATAAAATATGAAATTTCAGGTATTACCTTTATTTAATAAAATGATTTTAAATAAGTCTGATAAAGACAACAAAGAAATAATATGAAGATTTTCTATTTGTCCTTATAATATTTAAGGATAATATTAATAATTGTGAGATGTATGTGTTGATAACCTTCACACAAAAAATATCAATGCTTAGCTATATATATTGTTACTAAATTTCTGCAATTAACTGCCAGCACCAGTTCTCAAAAGAGACATTGTACTACCTTCAAATGTGCATAATATAACTTACCTCACAGAACTTTTTGGCTTCAGCAAAGGTCATCACTCCCCCTACATACAAGAAACAAGTATCTCCGATCTTCTGCCACCCACCTGCACACTTCCCTGAAAATACACATTTATTAAATGTAAAATTTACTATGTGAGCACTCAAAAATTTGAAATTAATTAATCTCAAATGCTACTCTAATTATAAATTTCAAGACTTCATTAAAAAATTAAAGTAACGTTGTTGTATAAATTAAAATATAAAAAATAGAAAATAATTTTTTTTAATAGTATTCTAATTTATTCAATGAGACCAGAAAAACAATTTTTTAATTTCTTAGACAATTTTCAGCTGCCCATACTTTACAAATTATATAAATGTAAACCATTAAAAATTAAATTTAATGAATTTAATGCACAAAGCAAAAATTTCTTTTAAAATACTTTTATAAAAATTTGGAAGTTGAAGAAAAATGCAATTTTTTCCTCTTATAGAATTTATTTTAATCTTTTTTTAATTTAAGAATGAAGAAATATTCAGCTTGTCAGATTATAGTGTTTTAATTTCAAATTTGTAAAAATTCCCCAGATATATCAGTATAATGCCACAGAATTGAAAACTCCCTGATATTTTCCATGTTCTGGATTTCTATTTACATAAACTTACACATTAAAAGCATTTAAATTGTTTTCAATGTAGTTGGAAATTGTACATGTAAAAGAGATTAAGTATTAGACATGAAAATAAAATTCACTACTTACCACTAAGAACTGTGGTGTTATCATGCAAGAAAGGGTTATATTCAACTTCCAGTAGTTCTTCATAGTCATAATAATCTTTTATACGCCCAGATACAGCTGCTGTGCCATTAAATCCCCACCAATTGTACTTGGCATTGATAGGATTTTCCCGAGTATTAAAACTACAAGTTAGAAGTAATATACATTAATTTTCATTTTGTAAATAAGCAGGTTTCAAAATATGCAAATAAAAACAAACAAACAAACAAAAAAATCATAAAAGGTTTGGGTTAGAAGTTTTTAAATGTAGAAAAGCATTAAAATTTTAGAGAACAATTTTTTAATGAGAAATTTTTGATAAAATTTTTTTATTGTGTGTTTACTGATTACATATCCACTGTGCTAAAATAATTACAATAAATGACATTTTGTAATTTCAACTAAACTACCAAATATTTTACATCAACAGATATTGATCAGTATTCCAGTATAAAAATAAAAACATCTGCTGCATTACTACAACAAGTGTTTCTTATAAATCATAATTGATATTATAAAAATTAACAAAAGAAAATAAAAAAAGCAACAATTTTGAAATTCCCGAATTTAAAGTGATACTTACAAAGTTCGGTTCTTGGCAGCCAGTTCAAAGTCATTTTCAGGATTTAGTAAATAATTGAAGTTAAATCTCTGCCCAGCCTTACTAGCTATGATGGTACTCTTATCCCAATAATCGGTGGCAGTATTTCTCCAAAACCAATTTCTTTCACAGGTTTGATAAGAAAGTGGCATGCGTTCAAAACCTTGCACATCCAAAATGTGTTTTCCAATGTTATTGTAGGCAAGATTCTCAGTGAGATTTGAAACAACCTAAATAAGAAATATTAAAACATTTTAGATAAAAATACTACCAAAAACATCTCATTAACCATTTTTATACAATTTTTTTTTTTTTTTTTTTAGAAACAGGTTTGCTCTTAAAAATTAACTCATTATACTTTCAAACAAAAAAAAATGTTGAATAAGTTTAAAATTATGGTCTTTTTAAATCAGAAACAAATTTTACTGAAAAGTATTCTAATTAAACTGAAAAGTATTCTAATTAAACTGAAAAGTATTCTAATTAAACTGAAAAGTATTCTAATTAAACTGAAAAGTATTCTAATTAAACTGAAAAGTATTTTAATTAAATAAAGTATATGATAGTTTGCCACCTCTTTCTCCCCAACATTGTCTCACCGAATTTCGAATCATCATTATTGTATCCAAAATTACAGAAGGAACAAAAATGTAAGTAAAAGAAAGCTTAATTTACATAATATTTTTCAGTGGAAGATTATTTTGCAACACTAGGGGATAGTTGGCCAACTTTCTCAAATTTGGATTTGCTTGTAATAAGGTTTTAGATTGAAACAATAAATGACAGTTCTTGATTGTGCAGTTGCCATTTCGTTACAGGAGAATGTTATAAGCTAATCCCATACATAGCCACATTACTAAATTCCTAGTCAATTCCTGTATTAGTCAAACACTTTGCAAACTGGTAAACATAAGTTGGACAACAACTAACAATCTATCTCTATAAAAAGAAGGGTTTGCTTATATGTGTGTAAGTGTATGTATAATTTTTTATAGGAAACTGCAATTTATTCCAATTTTTATATCTGAGATTCGAAACAAGTGAGAGCAACTGCCCTACTAGAAATTTTGAAAACCCTCACCCTGCCCCTTTTCCACCCCTTAAAGAGGATAATCATAACTTGAGATCTATTGAAACAATTTAAACTGGCTTATTTTCAATAGGTATTTGGACTTATCAAGAATATTGGGAGCACAATTTCATTCTGATGTTTGAGTTAAAGTAGTGAAATAGAGGATAAAGAGTGAAAAAAGGCATGCTCATAACTTGCAATCAACTGAACTAAGGCTTTTTTTACTAAACCATATTATCAGAAACACAATTTCAATTTGATATTATTCTGCAAAGGTGGCAAAATCTACAATAGGGAATTGAGGGGGCTTTGCTCCTAACTTGCAATCAAATGAACCGATTTGAATCGCGTTGTACCAAGCAAAGGTGACCACTACAGCAAGTTTACAATTTTAAAATGTATTTGTGGCTTCTTTTCTGAAAAGGTTAATCACATAATTGCATACGGGAATCATTCTAGCAATTATTTGTTGTCATAATTTGTGGTAATAATCATTGCATAATTTGGGGGCTTATTCACCATAATATGGTCAAATTTTGGAATTTGGAAGTACAGCTTTGGTAAGTGGCCAGTAAGAAATATTCTCCCTTTGAAATCCAGAAATTTTAAATTATTTCATTCCAGATCCTCACTATTCAAAACATGCAATTTTCAAGTACAAAATCAAGAAAAATAGATTGAGGTCTCTCCCATAATATAATGCTACCAAAATACAAATTTATTTAAAGTTGCTTAAAGAGGTTCATGGAATAGAGGTAAGGTAACTTCTCTCTTAATGAAAAAAGGGAATTAACCAATAGCGGCACAGTGGTCTGGGAGCGGCAAACACCCCGGTTTTTAAGTTTTGCGGAAAATGAAAATTGACATTATTTTTTATTTTTAGGATAGTTGACTACTAAGATTTCAGAATTTAGACATTAAATAGACCTATTTTTATTTATTTACACTCACCGAAAGTCATCACACAAAAAGTAGCTCGTTTTGACGTCAATATTTATTGATTTGCCATTAATGATATAAACTATTAAAAATATATATTCGCACTCTAATGAATTCTTAGGACTGTTTCCTGTGATTTTTGTGGAAATCTTTTTTTAATATGTGGTAAAATACGTTTTTCATGATGATACCTATAATATCATATTTTCGTATGAATAAAAGGCTATAACTAATGTGCGCCAACGTGCGCCAAGGCTTTATTGGTATCAAACTGTTCCTTAAACAATATTTTAACCAATAAACCAAGAATCAGCTGCTACAATCTGCACCTTTGGTAATTATCTGCATAAATCTGTGAAGCAAGCTGTCCAAACACCATAGAAAACACATAAACAAGGTTATGTAACACTTGTAGTGATGTATAAAAATTATCGTTTGCTAAAATATTTTACAAGTAATCGAGCTCTTGTTTTGAATTATAGATTAATAGCCTAGTTATCCAAACACGACTATTGTTTACTGTTTTAAGGCAATCTGCAAAATAATTAAGAAATGATGTTTTCCCGTCCTTACAGCCAAGTTTTGAATCAGAAGAAATGTTGTTATCCAACTAAAATTGATATTTCTGCATTCATCCAGAGAAGGTGGTGTGATGGTTCCTCAGGACATAGTATAAACAGACTTCTGAAAATGAGGGCGAGATTGATGCAATTATGTTCCTTATTTCTCTAGTACCTTTGTTTATGGTTGTTGCTGGTTCGATTTTTTTTTTTTTTCTCGAAATCTCAGACCGACGCCATCGACCTGATTCTGCAGACCTATTCGGCTTAAGTTTTCGAAAGAAACACCCGATGTCGTGAGAGAGGAAGTAGTAGCCCGACCTCCTTGAATGACACATCCATTACAGAGACTCATTTTCTAGCGTTATCAATGATCGACGGGAAGGTATCCCAAGCTCTAACACACTCAGAGTCTGTGTCAGTGTGTCCAATTTGTAAATCCAGCCAAATCTACAGAAACGAACAACTTGGGACTCTCAAAGAGTAAACCCATTTAACCCACTTGGCCTCTCATCACTCCATGTTCGAATAAAATTCAGTACTCCACATTGAATATGACATGGATGTTAAAAAATGGAGAAGTAATAAACAAACAAAGGAAGTGAAAGAAATTAAAAAAAAAAAAAAAAAAAAAAAAAAAAGGTTATTCTAGAAAAACTCAAAAGAATAAAGAATTTTGGGTTTACAAATTAATGAGGTGAACAACCAATGATGAAGGAGATTTTTCAAAGGTCCTGCTATCACATCAGATATTAATGGACTGGATAAAAGCCTAATTCACAGATTCAAAATCATTCTCAATACCATCAACAGAGAAGCCTCAATAGATCCCCAGAAATTTAAACAATACTGCAAGGAAACTTTAGAGATGTATGTTGAGCTGCATAACTGGCACTACATGCCAAACACAGGTCTTCATAACGATTTCAAACATCTTTTATGTTAATATTATGACATCTTTTAAATTAATATTATAATCAATTAATTTTGAATGATTCATTTAAAAAATAATTATCGTATAAATTCAGGTTTGCAATTTTTTGTTCTTTGTTTTTACTTTCAAAATACAATTTAATTATTTACCGATATATTAATTAATTAATATGTAGAACAACAAAAGGTTTTCAATGAAAACGACATTTTTTTAAACATTATATAGTAACTAATAATATTTTATGAGACTCGTTATAATAAATATATATATATTATTAGTTACTATATCAGGTTTAAAAATTTAGAATTTTCTATGTGTAAAGGTAATCAAGAAAGTTTATCAATGTAATTTAAAGCTGTATTTAAAAGAATGCTGAACCAATTTACTTTTTGTGTAATATATAAATCGGGTTGGCAAAGTAAAAAACAAGAGTTTAAATGTTAAAAAAAAAAAAAAAAAAAAAAAAAAAAAAAAAAAAAAACTTACACAAAAACTTTATTAGTACCAACTTAATCAAATAAAGCTAAATATATTAAATATTTTTCTTTGATTTGAAGGAAAGACTGACATACACTTTCTGCTTATATCGCAAGCTATTATAAAACATTATTTTTCTTAAATTCATGCTTCATTCGATTTACCGCACTTACCCTAATCTAAAAAGCTGACTAGTAACTACAGGGTTTGGGGGAGGATTTAGGGTTAAACTTTACGTTGGGATGAATTTTCCTTCAAATTTGTTATTGATGTACTTTGACTTTTCAAGTGTATTTTTAAATCATTACAAATTAAAGAATTTTAATTAAATCTTTAATAATTTACCAAAATAATTTAGTGATTACTAACTAATTAACGAATCAAAAAGAAATTTTTATTTCATTGTTATTTAATAATTATTTGACTATTCATTATTAGATCATGTATTAACAATTAGCAAATTAAACAATAATTTATTAAGTGTTCAAGTAAATTAAAATAATGAAATTATCTAAATTTTTTAACCAATTTTATTCCCCTCCCCTCAGAAGTTTTCTGTTTACGCTCCTGCTAAAACGGTTGTTCGTACGAACTTGGCTATAGCATAAATGAACTCAGAAGGGTCAAAATACTATAAAAACAGAGCTTTTCAAAATTTTCTTCTCAAAATAGAAATTTTTCAGGGTTTTTGCCGTTTTTCGGCCTTTTCCGACCACTGTGACCAAAATACAAATTTATTTAAAGTTGCTTAAAGAGGTTCATGGAATAGAGGTAAAGTAACTTCTCTCTTAATGAAAAAAGGGAATTAACCAATAGCGGTTTTCCTTTGTGTTCATATATATTAAAAATATTGCACTGTATGTTGGATTGATTTTTTTTAGTAACAAAAGAGCTACAATGCATTAAAAGGAAACATCCAAAATACTGAGAATAATCGAAATTTCGATAAAGGATGGCAACACCTTCCAAAATGTGCTCAATACAAACTGTTTTACATTTTCAGCTGGTATGGGTAAAAGCCCAGAAAAGCTGCCAGTACATAGCTTGGCAATTAAACTCTAACCATCTGTCACAATCAGTTTTGTTTCAACAGGGTTCCCACTCAAATTAAAGAATGATAATCACTAACTTTTCAATGACTTTTAAGGACCAAAATAATGTTTTTTAAGGACCTTTGAAAATTTGTTTTCAGTCATCATGTCTATAAATAAACTTTTAATAAAGTATATTCTACCAGAAAAGTTACAAGTTGGCACATGAATAATACAAATATGTCAGAGAATTCTGATATGGTGCGGATAAGCAGGGATAGCAAGTCTGAATAGTATTTTTATAAATTTTACAGTTGGCCACACAACAGCTGCAAATATTATGGACTTTTAAGGACCTCTAAGCACTTTTAAGGACCTCTAAGCACTTTTAAGCACCTCTAAGCATTTTCAAGTATTTCAAGGCCTTGAAAACAAGTTAAAAAATACTAAGCACTTTTAATGGCTTTCAATGACCGTGGGAACTCTGTCCAACTCATTTATTAAACCAATTTGCAAAGTTCCATTACAAAAAACAAACCCATTTTTTTAATATGCTAGGTGAGTGTATGTACTGCTTCAGAACCATGAGTTTGGTGACACTGCACAGAATAACACAATAATTGTGCCATTTAGCATCAGCTATGAAACAAATAAAATTCTGAATGAACTTATTGGAAATTTAAAAAAAATGAGCTACCTGAGAAATAACAATAGTTCCTCTGAACTGAGCATAGTTCCTGGAAAAGTAATTCCTCATGACTGTTATAAATTGAAACGCTCCCGACTTCCTCCCTTGCAGGAACAACACCTCCCGATTCCTGTTCTCAGTGAACAGATTATTCACAATGATCCCCTTGAGAGCAGAAACGGAAGTACGTGAATCGACACGCAACTGCAGACCACCTTGGTTCTTCATTATAAGGTTGTTGTAGAAGAACAGGCCTTTGGCGTTCTGCACATCCAGTAATACAGCGCTGTCACCGAGAGTGAAATTACCAAACAGCTCCCTTCCGTTGTGGTTGATGCGGTTGTATCGAAGGGTTATGGCCGGAGTGATTTCACCAGCACTTCTGTAGGCGATGCCCTCTTTGCCGTTGTTGGTGATTTCGGAATAAGAGACGTTGTGTTGCGAGTCACGAACTGGAAAATAAAATTTATTTTAAAGTTTTGTTTAACAAAATTATTTAATTTTCTTTAATCAAACTAATCCATATTTAAATAAATTTAATATTTTTTTATAGGTAGGCGACTCATAATTTTAATTTAAGGCATATTATTTAGCTTGTGAATTAACAAAATAATAATAAGATATTAACTATTTACATAATTATTTTATAACAAATTTCACCGAAAAATCACAAATGATATCCTTTCTTTCGGCAATAACTACGTTATTCAAGAATTAATGCTGTGATATTCAGTTAAACAACTGTTGATTGAAGAGTTAAAAAAACTTTCCCTAATAACTAAATATGAATCAGAAACTTCAACTAATTGGAACCACAATAACTATAGTCTGAGAAAATGAAAGATCTGATAATAATTAAGAAAAAGTTAATATTAACTAACAGTAAAAATAGAATGTAGGCTGATTATGGTATTCACAATGTGCGCATGTGAGCACATTTTTAAATATATGTATACCATATTATTAATGCAATGATTGAAAAATATTACTTTTTCATAAATGAATCTTTAATAATAACTATGTTCATCATTTAAAGATATTTTAAGTAATAACTAAAATTTAATCTTTTTATAAATAACACTATGAAATGAAAAACTAACCTGTTGGGTGGGATATTGGTAAAGTGACAACTTCAGCAATAAAACCATGATCTTCACTGCCTCCAATCGCATGAAGAATCACACTCAGAGTAATGTCAGAAGAAACGTAGAACTGTGTTGCATTCTCCAGGCCACTATGCCATGCGATGGTGGCTAATTTTGGCGATGTGTTATTAAACACATCCCCATCAAATATCTGAATGGAATCTGGCTGAGCAGCATACTTTGCCCCATCAAACAAATTAAACTGCAAAATGCGGAAACCAATCTGCTTGCCATAGTGCCGAGAACTGAATATTTTCACACAGTCCACAGGCTGATTATCATACTTGTAATACAAAAGAATGCGATTTTCAATCTCCATTTGTTTATTGGTATCACACATGTCCACCATGCCAAACACTCTGTAGGACATATCCACTTGTTGAAGGGGGTCATACCCTAACTTTGAAACGTCGGAAGATTCACCAGTCAATGACAAGAAATTGATCCCAACCCCCATATTATTTTGAATAATCATCTCATTGAATGCCAAACTCCCAGACACGCCAATGGCTTCAATGCCATGAGAAGCACAGTTGGATATGTTAACAAAATCCATCTGGACCTCACGTTGAACCAATTGTATTGCAGCACTCTTTTCATTATGAAGAACTCCAGCTCCTTCAATGTTCACGTACTCCAAATGAGATGATTCAGTGGAAACATAACTGAGAGTTGGTCTGTTAAGTGGAGAGTCGACCGTTTCAAAGCTCCGAACAGAGAATCGAACACCACCCCAGTGTTCTTCTGATCCTGTTAAAGCTTCAGGTCCACAATACACATAAACAAATACGCCGTCAAAGGGACATTTGTAGTTATCAATATATCCATTTAACCGATATTCACATTCAGTCAGAGACGATTCTGTACCAATGCACTCTAAAGGATGTGGCCAAGATCTGATATGGCTTGTTTGAGTGGGACCCATGTCTAGCCTCGGACCATATGAAGTATAAACATTAAGTAGACTGTACCCTAGCTCCTTGCAAACAACTTGGGCATTCCTTTCTGTGAATCTTGCATCACAGATGGGGACCCATTGCTCTGTGGTAACGTTGTAAATCTCAAGGAAGCCGTCACTTCGATTGCCTTCACACTTTTCGTCGATGCACAACCGGGAATACACTGGTTGTGACTGTCGTCGAAAACGTCTTTCATCAAATATTCTTGCAGGTCTCATTGTAATTGGATTTTCTGCATTGCCTTGAGCAATAAGGTCTCCTAGAACAAGTATTCCAACGCTTGGATAAAACTCAACTTCAACACCTGGGTCGATGGTAAGCGTGATGCCATGCATTACAGTCAGATCAGAAGTTATGATGTATGGGTCAGTTCTACGAGATAGCTTGAGATTGTTGTAAAGTCGACCACCCAGCTGGGTGACGGATATGAGCTGCTCTTTATTGTCGAAGTGAATAACATGGCCATCAATATTAGCGATTCCTAAATAAGGATTGAAATCAGCAATAGCATAGCCATTCCAGTCATCAAAATCAAATATTCTCTTTTGAATATCTGAGATTATGGTGGAGTTCCACCAGTTGCTGCCTACATTTATTTTATTATCTATGGATCCAGTTAGAACACCAGTCAGCAGTTCAAACTGAAGATTTGGATTTTCAAATATATTTCTGGTGATGTTCACCAACTGGACTCCTCTTATTCCAATAGCATAACTTGTAGGCTGATATCCGAATTTCTGCCCAATGCCTATGTCGCGGTTATGAGTGACGATATTCTTCCTGAAGTAGGCTGGCACTAGCCCAAACTGGTTTGCATGACTCTGCATGTTAAACTCAATGCCAAAGAAGGCTGAATTATCCTTAATGCTATTGCTTTCAATTAAGAGTTCTTTTTCCATTCCAGAAAAACTCATGATACCTTTCTTGCAAACATTATTTTGGAAAAGGCAGCGAGATATGTTAACACGGGCAAAATGGCCTCCAATGGAAAATTCAAATCTGCGATTGTTTCTAAGCATACAGTCGTGCATTGAAAATGAATGAGTGAAGTTTTCAGTGTATTGCCAAACATAAGGGAGTCGTATATCAATGCCTCCTTCTCCATTGGCTTCAAATACAGTGCTGTTGATTGTCCAGTGAAAGAGATTGTTAGAGTTACGAATATCCCTGCTGTAGTGAAGTAAGCCCTTTTTGTTGTCATGGATGCTGCAGTTGATAATGGTGTAGTTAATCTGTGAAAGAGTGTAAAAATTAACACGAGAACAGCAAAAAAACCTACTTTACTTTTGAAGTTGCTGTACTTAACTAAGGAATCAATAAATGACCAAAAAATGCCTATAAAATAGATAGTTCTTTGTGTTTGTGGTGTTTAACTAAGACATTTCAAAAGGATATTAAGAAACATAAACTTAATGGCTTTCTTTTAATTTAAGAATAATATTTTTGCTGAAAGAATTAGTGATTCACAGTATCAAATATTTAAAAAAAAATTTAATAATTTATTTTTTAAGTATCTCAAACACTATACATATCATGAAACACACAAAGACAGTATTGAAGATCAATTATTAAAAACAAATTAAAATTTTAATAACATTTAATTGAATAAGTTGTTTTATTAAATTTCATAATTAGTTTAAACCATTAAATAAGTCTTTCAACATACCTCAGCAAGATTTTTTATGAATGGATCCCAAAATGGAGCCCAAACAAAAATTGCTTCATCTTTGCTTTGAGATATATCTGTATTGGTTATGAGAATAGTCTCATTGGAGTAGCGATGAAAATGATCTCCATGATCACTAACATCTCTATTAAAATGATGACTGGATATTCCTCTGTTGCAGCCTTTAATAGTAACTGAATCAACATGTATCTTAGGGTGAGTTTCCCATTCAGCTTTGTTCCTTTGTCCTGAAAAATGAAAGCATTGAATGAAAAAAAATAGTACTGCATACAACATTTTTACCTGGTCAACAGCTTGAGAAATTATAATTACTATTTGAAACAGATAAATTAATTTGAATTTACATGGTACATTCTGGTTACATGCACTTCTTACAATAATTTCAATATAAATGATTAAATACTAAATTTAAAAAAATTCATCCAAGAAAAAATTATTTGTTTTTCAATAAAATAGGCAAGATAATTGAGTTTTTCTTTAATCTCAAATAAAAAAAGCTAGAAAATTTCATAAACATCGAACTTCAGTGAAGTAAATAATATATAAAAGAATACAAGGATTGACAAGATGTAATTTCGTACTCCAGTGGATTTTTATTTAAACTTTTGATGAAAAAATAATAAATTCTCTAATTTTGAATTTTCAAGAATTCCTAATACTTCCAGAATTGCAAATTTCTCCCGTATCGCCCAGTTTTCCCAGGGGCTGGAACGAAAATGGCCTTTAAATTTTTTTTTTAATTTTAGCTTAGTAATAGTGGGGAAAAATTGCATTTTAAGTTCAAAAATAGGGGGGGGGGGGGAATTTGGTTGCAATACTACAACATCTTGAGGTGCCGCAAAGAGCTTAAAGTTTATAAAAAAATGAAAAATTATCAACTTTATTAAATTATTTTTTATGAATTTCTCGTATATATAATGTTACAAAAGATGGTTTTAAATACATATATAAGCATTAGAGTTGGAAAAAATTATGAATTACAAAATATAATAATAATAATAAAATATATTATTATGTAAAATTTTGTATTTCTTACTTCTGTATCCTTAATGATTACAAATGTTACATTTGCAAAATGTTTGTTTCTACTTCATTGCTACATTAAACTGGTTTTTGGTATTAAATTTTGGCATATTCCTACGTGAGTCAATTTTTGCTCTTATATATCCTTCTCTTACAGTTGAACCATAGACATTTTGAGCCGATTCGGTCACCAGTTTCACAGTTCTCTCCACTGCTTGCATTTGACAAGGAAGCTGGGGAAAGTCGATAACCGGGTCTACTTTACTATTTGGTACATATTCAGATGCCTTCCATATAGTCTTTGAGAGAGTCACTGGAAACATGTTTTAACAATGGAGGTTCAGTTACGTCATTTTCAAGCCATGAGATCATGGTCAATGTGAACCTTTGCATCGAAGTTTATCTTTGGAACTTTAAACTTCCTGACTCCGCCTCTACTTTCTGTTCTTGCTTTTAAAACACGTCGTAAACCAAGTTCTCTTTGAATTTTGCGTTCATCACATAGCATGGACAAAAGGAGATTTTCTGGAGCCGCAAAATACCCATTTCTTTGAATAACGTTCTTGAGATCGTCAGAGAGATAGCGTGAATATGAGATAAGGTTAAACAGATGTTTGGAACCATAAGTACATGAAGGTTTTCACTTAATATTAAACCACACAGGCGCATACACTTTCATAATGTACTCAGCCAGAGTCTTAAGATTTTGAGTTGGATTTTCAGTTTCCACATACAATCTAAACCACGCTGTTGGTTAGTGTCAACCACCTGGAGTGAGCAAGTTTTCCAGGGTTTTGTAAAGATAAATCTAGGGAACAATTTCCACTTGATACAGCAATACACATATCCAATAAATATTTCTGATCTGTACTTAAATCATTTTTGTCCTCCAAAAGAGGAAGGTTATTTTCAATTGGCAAGAAAGGAACTACAGGAATATTAGCACAGTTTTCTAGCTGCTGACTAATTTCACCTTTAAACTCATTGGATCCCTTTGTTTTAACATCTATCTCTATCTTCAAGAAACGCCTGTATACTGTCTGCTATGTCTTTTCCGGTGCCAGATTTAGGTGTTACGTGGCCTAAAAACTTTGAGCTTGGTTCTTCTATTAGTGAAACGTGCTCTTCTGAAATCACTTTTTTGTATAACTTACTTCCTTTCCTTTCTTGAACAATTGTTTTGTCTTTTCTTCCATCAAAAAACAATCCTCTATTTTCAATTATATGATTATAACGACTGTCATTAATGAGATCTCTTCGATTGGTTGATCTTGTTCGTCTAATTTTCATCCTGTCTATAACGTTGGTTTTGTCTTCTGTTATTACACCAAAGTCCTGTATAGCAGCACTAGTTATAGCTGCAGCAGCTCTATCTGATATTCCGATACGGTCAGCAATGGAAGCTACAGATGGCAATTTAATGCGCATTTGGCCTGGTGGTGGTAGATGTATCTCTTCTTGTATATTTGAAGGACATGGTTTGATTTGCATCTTCTGGTATCGAACACTGCTGTTCTTCAGCGCTGTCATTGTCACCAGTAACCGTTCCTGATACACTAGTATTTTGTGTCTGTTCTTTATTAAACTTGACTATTCTCTGTAATTCTTTAATTTTTCTTGCTTCTTTCTTCCTCAAAGCGCTTGTGGTAGCTATATAAACATTACCTATCACTATTTTCCTGTCAGAACGTTGATCGTTTAGAAACTTTTGTTCCATAACTGGTACTTTTCTTCCTTTTATACAAGTAAAAGTATTAAAGTTTACACACTTACAGGCAGCAATATGAAATAAACATTCGGCCTCGCTTATAAATTTCGAGAGGTTGCAGTCAGACTTTTCTGACCCTTTTCTGCTTTTAGACCTTAATAAATTTCTGTATTTAGCATGATAAGCTCTTATCATTAGTAAAATTCTTTGGCTAGAAACAACGGGAATAGAAGCTCTTGACCATATTTGCTCTATTTTGGGAACTAAAGTGTCACATATTTCACTTACAGTAAGATCCTTCTCTGAAGCATTTTTGAGGTTTTGTCTGATATAACAGTAGCACTTCATAACAGATTCGTAAGTAGGCTGTTCAACATCAAGCAAATCACTACATTTCCCAAAAATGGGACATTCCGACATTTGTCTTGTCTTCACTAATTTAGACTGAGCCATTTTTACTCACAACAATAAAGTAGAGCACATAGTAACAAAATATTATGTTAATCTGTAACACATTAGACGGAGCGGAGGCGCCAACTCAACTGAACTCGGCACAGCTACTGACCTGACACCTGATCTGAGCTTGTCACCGTACGCAGACAAATCTTTAACCCCCCCTCTCCCCTACCCACCCACACACAACATCCGCTCCGGCGATGGCTCAGGCTCCTGGATGCCAATGTAATACTAAAACTGTTTTTATCTTTCTATTTATTTTATAACTCATAAATGAAGCTTTTTATTTCATTATCGAGACACGCAAAAATCTTTGAAAAAGTTCAAAAAAGTGTGCTTTTATGAAACTTTAATGTACTTGCGGCACCTCAAGACGTATTCTAATATTTTTCATATTTTTAATTTTTTTTATCTATACCATACGGCAACTTTTCCGTGCTATTACAAATTAAAATCAAAAGTTGATTATATAGTCAAAAAAAAATTTAAATATAGCAAAAATTTCAATTTTTTAAAACTTTAACGGCTTTGCGGCACCTCAAGACGTACTCCAATATTTTTCATATTTTTAATTTATCTTATTTACATCAAAAAACAACTTTTCCGCACTATTACAAATTAAAAATCAAAAGTTGATTTTTTCGTTCCACCCTACTGGAAAACCTGCAATACTACAAATAAAATTTACGTAATTTATCTTTAAGATGTATGTTGTTAACAAAAATTATATTTAAATGTAACTAACTAGTTAATAACCAATTTCAAGATTTTATAGTTTTAAGTATGATATACTAGGATTTTTTATTTTAAGATAAGTTATTTAAAGTCTTACAGACAAAGAACTTAGTGAAGCTACAATGTCCCATTTAAAAGACAAATTACTTAAACTTTATTTGTAGTATTACAGGATGTCCAGACAATGTCTCTTTTCTACTAAATTCAGGTATGAAAGATACAAGTAAAAGTAGAATTGCCTTACCATCAACAGATGCAACATACATGATGGCTTGACCACTAGGACTTTGTCCAGGTATATACTCCACCAGAGTACCATAGCCAGGAGTTCTAAGTGGAAATGATGTCAAATTACTTCTCACATCCCACCTAGGGACATTTCTACCTTTTTCTAATCTTCCGTGGATGATAAGATTTTCAGTCGATGTTTCTTTGAAAGAATTCAATACAACAATTCCAATGCTACGTCCACTGGTAGTGGTTATATTAAAAGTCTTGAAAGTCTTTGTTTCGGTAAACACCAAGTACCGATATTCATTGGAGTTCAAAAATATATTTCCGGATATGGCATCAGGCACTCTTATGACTTTATTTCTTTCTTCTAAATTGATCCACGAAATAAGATCCCTCTGGTTCACTTTAGAAAACATAGGGTTGTAATGGATGCCACTACCTGCATTGTTTGACATATCGCATCGATATACGTTCAGGCCTTGAGTGTGCACGACTAAGCCATGGCGACGATTGTTCAGAAAATGACTATCAATCAACTGACGACTCTCTGAGACAAACACTTCATTCCACATGATACCAATTCCAGAATCCACATTGTTATGAATGGTGAGCTTTTCTAAATGGTGCCGGTTGAAATCAATTTGCAAAGCTGGTTTGAAACTGTTGGTGGCGTAATCCAACAATCCAGCGTGCTCGACTATAATATTCTTCAGACGACTCTCTCCAGCGGCCATGCCTAGCCTGAGTCCAGACCACTTTGGATTATAGCACCTTAGTCCAACTTTAGTGAAACATGAATTCTCGAAACTTCTCTCTGCCTTGCATCGAGTGATGTCTGTGTCCCGTAAAGTGCACTGGATATTTGAAAGCATGATTTCATAATAAGAACTATCAAATTCTGACTGCTCTAGCATCCAGTCTTCAGGATGTAAAGCCAAACCCATCTGATTACAAGCAATGGAGGCATCGATGATATCCCATCCATAGTCGCAGACACTACCCCAAGTTCCATCGACATTAACCTCCAACAATCCTTCTGTCTTCCCTGATAGCCGGATCTTGCTTTCATCGTGAATAACCCCAGATGGCTCATTGATTGTAAACTTGATGGGAAATGTCTCAAGATCACTTTCGGCCATCAAGATACCCTGAATCATCATTCCTACTGACATGTCAAACTTCAGCATCGAGCCGGGCTCTATATGTAGCTTTCCGTTTCCAGGACGTACATAAATATCCCTTTTTACAGTATATGTATTTCTCGACAAAAACACAGATCCGGGGACTTCACCTCCAATTTCTGTTCCCATCTGGAAGGGAATGATCTTGTCCCTTTCGTGAGTGTCGGAAATAGCTGTCGAAGTGTCGAGATCAGATGAAATGGTCAAGAATGGTAAAAATTCTACTCGAGCCAAATTGTATCGATCCTTCCTGTCGAATATTTTTTCATAAATTTTCTGTACCTGAAAGCCGCCCCAGTAGTTGTAGGTGGCATTTATAACAATCTGGTGCTTTAAAACATGAGAACCCAACTGATAAGGAGACTCGTCATTCTCAAACCTATTTCTGTAAACATGGGTGTTCTCTGAGGTAACTACAACCACAGCACTTACTCTTGACCGAGGATTGAGACCAGAAAAGGGTTCCTTAACAGAATTCCTTTCCAGTTGATTTTTATAGAATAAAAGCTCTTGTACAGACACCCCTTTTCCCACTCCTATATTGACAACAAATTTACCAAAATTAAATGCAAAGTAATTATGCTGAATCTGGACTTTAGCAGGGACATTGGAAAAAGCATCGTCGTCTAGACCACTAACATAAACAACTCCTCTTTCATGTCCCCTAAATTCATTGTGTTCAAGTAACAGGTGAGTGTGGAGCACAGGAGATGCTTCTAGAGCAAGATGTTCACTGTCCAAAAACTGGTTGTGTGTCACCAGTAAGATGCTTTGTGCAGCTCCTTTGCTTGAAGTCCAACAAGGAGAAACAAATATGCCACTGTCTCCATTGCTGCGAATGGCATTTAAACTGATATTCCAAAAGGAGTCTGACAAACACTGGTTTCCTATAAGTATCCCATACAGGGTGTTGTTCACGATTTCAGAACGAGTGATGTGGACTGTGTGGTTGAAAGCGATGTGGTCCGATGTTTCGTTGAACCAGAATGTAATTCCTCTTCCATCATTGTTTGAAATAGAAGACCGGTCTAAGTGAACAAAGCCACCAGAGTATGTCAGATTGACACCACTGCCTTTGTTACCGGTTATGAATGTATCATTGATAATAACATCTCCGCTTCCAGTGGCAACATGCAACCCAGCCAAGTAGCCATTTTCATCTAGTCTGGACGAGTTTACTAATACACCAGATTTCTGTTCGTGGACTGATATCCCTTTTCCCAAGTTGCCTTTGATAACGCAGTCTGTAATATTCAAGTCAAATGCTTTTCCTGTAAAGAAATATTATGCTGCTATATTTTTGCTTTAATGACACACTTTAAACATACATAAAATATAGACATAAAAGTAGAACTATAATCAAAATTATATACTGCACTGATAACTTAAAACTTTGACTGCAAAGCTGCCTAAGACTGCAATACCACTAGACTAACAATAGGGTATTTGACATCATCAACAAAAAATTACAAAATGCGGCATATATATAGTATTTAACGAAGTAATAATAATGCAAACATTTTTTACTCTAAAAAATTGCTCAAATTTTAATAAATCGAATTAAAAAAAATGGTTTTCTGAGCGCATCGTCACGTGATCAGAAAGAAACGCTCCGATAAACTACCTTTGAAGTTTGTAAACTAAAAACGTCGGACATTTATTTTTAAGCTTGGTGCATCTTTTTTCATACTTTATGATTAAGTATGACGATTGTAGGTGATCTTTAGGAAATATTTATTTAAAGGAGCTTAATCTCAACAATGACAAATGTTTTGTAAAGGCAAACAATTCAAAGTTACTCAAAATAGACGCATTGATGGCGGGATTATTTTTCAAGTCAAGCCCAGAGTTTTATTCTGCAGTGTTTAGAAATGTGTAACTATAAATAAATCTCACAGTTATTATAATTAGTAAAACAAGAACTATACACTTTCACAGTTATAATAATTATAAAAACATAAGGATAAAGTTATTGGCAATTAAAATAATCAGCCGAATACTGTAAAACAGGGTGAATTGGAAACCTTTTCAACTTTCAAAGTAAAAATCAGGTGTAATAATATCGTTAACAAACATATTTTTGACGAACGTATAAAACTTGGGTCTTACTCTCTTCTATATGATGATCAAACCCAAAAATGTTGGAAAAAACATAACTTGCATCCAAACATGACATTGAGTTTCGATTCACCCCGCAGAGAGGGATGAATCTGAATACTCGTTATAATTTATTTCTGATCTTAATTAAATTAGGGTTGGCATGGTTTAAACCAATTGGTTTTTTCTCACAAAAAAAAAAAAATATTTTTTTTTTTTTTTTAAAGAATAATTTAAAATTATATTTTTATTCTAAAAAAAAAACAATTGTTTTTTTGTTTTTTTAAAGCATAATTTAAAATTGTATAACGGAAATAAGGAAATAAGAATCTAGTTTTTTTCTATTATTTTTTAAGAAAATAATTCCCTAAATGAATTATACATTTTTGGTATAACTTGACTGAGTGATGATTTCATAAATGAAAAATTATACAAATAGAATAAGTTATAATCTATTTAAAACAAATCTTGTAATTAAAAACTATTGAACAGTAAGTTTTTATATTAGTCTAATAGATACATTAATGTTTTATAATTATTCAAAATTATCAATTAATCTTAAATTATAGTCTGTATTTTAAATTTGTTTCTGAAATAGAGGTTTTGTGCCTTAATAACTTATTTCTAAAACTTAAAATATATCATTTTGAACTATATATCAGCATTACTGATGAATCTAAGAGTAATATTATATGCATTATGTTGTAAACAATTACCATTGTATCATACTGTATACATTGAATTTCAGAAATAGTATCTCTAAATAAAATATTAAAATTTAATATGATTTGAATGTCCACATAAGTAGCAACAATTGTTTATTTACTTAGTTTAAATTATTTTCAGAAAGAATATTAATTGTTATTTAAGCATTAATTATTCCAGTTAATGTCAAATTTTATTTTATTTTTAAACATGTATACATGTAATTAGAAAAGGATTTTTTCAAAAAACCGGTTTAAACAAAAAAAAAACTTTTTTTTTAGCCGATTTTTTTTTCCAACCCCGATTTAAACATTTACAGGGTGAAAAAAACAAGTAATAATGCACTAGGGTGAATAAGGACACAAGATTATTATTAAAAAAAGGCTATTATAAAAATCTTCCACTATTTGGAACAAATTTAATGTAATCAATGTTTGATGCACAATCCATACCGAACTTGGAAATTTTACCCAAATTGGTGTTTTGAATTTACAAAAAAAAAATCAATGTTCTAACAGTGCAGCTGTACCTAATCTTATTACTGTGTAATTAAAATACTTAAAAAGAGTTCAAGTATTATCAAGGTGATCTTCACAGAAGTAAACCACAATCTACATTGGAAACTTAGTTGATCATCATCTTGCAAGATTTAACCACTTTTATCATATATCTGGGCGCAAGTACAAACAATTTGTCTGGAGTTTTAATTGAAGAACTTTTACAGTGGAGTACAATACAATACCAGTAAGACATTTCTTTGAACAAAATCAAAAGAAAAGAACACATAAGGTTACACAATCTCCCTTGAAACTCATGGTTGTTAACCATTTGCAATGCTATTTTGGCAGAAATGACGTCACACAGTCAAGTGGGGTTTTGAGCAGCGTTTTAAGGGAGGAGCTTCTGCTTGCATTTTAAAATGCAATTTTTAGCATTTTGAGGCATTATTTTGAAAAAAGAAAATATGTATTTTATTTTGTGCATACGCTTTATTTAAAACATATTTTTAAAATTTTCCAAATACCCTATTAAATAATGTAAATGGCCCTTTTTAAAATGTATATTTTCACAATTATTTAAATAAGAAGTATATATTTTTATACCCCTTATACCTAGCATTATATTCTTTTACTGATGTAAAAATAATATTTTCTAACACTTAATCAGAAAGTATAAAAATATGAATTTAAAAAGCTTAGCTTAGGGCCACTGAAGTTATGAGAGCAGTATAAATAATTTCAAAATAAATATATATATAGATACTGGTCAGGTAACTCATAAATAAAATTGAATTTCTCATTCAACAGCAATTTTATTTGTAGGCTACCTAACAGAACGACAAAAATTTTGCCATTGATGTAACAAATGTAGATAGAATTTAAATATTTCAAGATAGTTTTTTTCAAAAACCTGGTTCTGTAATAAAAACCAGTAGCAAAATCTACATTCTATATAAGTGATTTTATGTATTTTGAATCATAGTAGTGGAACAAAAAAGATCTATATTTTGCCTTTGACCACTATTCTATAGCTATAGAACAAAGTTATTTCTGTGATTGAACTAGTTTTTTTATTTAAAGAAAATCTGTCTTGTTTGCATATAAAAATATTGAACCTAATTAACAATCTTGAAATATACAAAACTTTGATGTATCTTATTACCTTGATTAGCAAGAATCTCAACCACAAATGAGGCATCATATCCAATTCTTGGTTTGTATCTTAACAGAACTTTCGATCGAGTGCTTGTCACACTTTCAGGAAATGTATTGTTCAAGATTGGAACAGATGCCAGAAGTCTGCTGCTGTCAGTAGGTCCATCAAAAACTTCAAGTCGAGATGCATGGCTTTGATCCAAAAAGTCACTTGATAGCCCCATGAAATTTACAGTCAGAACTTGCCCTGTCCAGCCAGCAACTTCAAAAACCTTAAAAAATTAAATGTTCAATGGAGTATTTTATAATTTAATCATATACCACATTTTCAAAATAAACAAACAGTAAAGATAAAATAATTGTAAAGAACATAGTGGCAAAAAACTGGAAAGAAATGTGTTTTAGAAACTAAAAGCTACCTGCATCAGTAGTAAAAACTGTAAGAAGTTGTGTACAGCATCATACGTAAAAAAAACAGGAGAAGAAAATAATAATCAGTGATACACTGCTTTGTTATGGTTACAGATGAACTATCAACAAATACGAAAAAGAAGAACAACAACAAAAATTGAAAAAGAAATTTAACTCCTAGACTACCATTCTTATTTTTATTTTGGAAGTCTTTTTAAATCTTTTCTTTCAACAAAAATGTGTTAGATAGGTCCTGTTAAAGTTAATCATATTTGAGCATAATCATATTAGTCGGAGGAATTTAGAGAGGTGTACCACTAATACTGCTAGCCGAGATCATTAAGTCCCACTGGTACTACTAGCCAGGATCATTATGTCGCACTGGTATTCTAGGTAAGAGAAAAAACAACCACACACATTTTACCAGTAAATTCTCTGAACAATATGCAATGACTTTTAGAATTGGTAAAATTCCATTGATATTTATATTCTATATTATGGGACGTAGGTATCTTGAGGCCTGTAAAATTACAATAAACCTTTTTGACCAAAAAGTAGTTATTAACATAGTTTCCCCTCTGAAAATAGAGCTATCAACTATTAATTTGTTAGTATTCATTAACACAATAGCTCATCAAATGCTCATTTAGGAGGGATCGTCACCCATTCTCTGCTCACAATACTTCATTTTTCAAGCCACAATACTTGCTGAAGTATTGCTTTCAAACAGTTTTCTTAATTTCAACTTGATGTTAGATAATGAATAAAAAATTGCAGCTTAATATTTTCTCCTCTGATTTAGGCAGATTGCAAGGCAGTAAAGGCTCACCTGTTGGCATGGCTGTACATAGTACTGCTCCCTCCTCTGTACGTGGCTCCTCCTCACAGGATAGATCTGCTCTTCCCCTATGTTCCCAGTGTCACAGAAGGATGCGGCCGTTCCAAAGCTGTCATGGTGGGAAAAGTGGACCCCATCACCACCATTGTCACGAACAACCATCACACTTAAGGTGGCCTGATTGACGCTGCTGTTCACAAAGATACCATGACCTGAAAAGTCTCAGAGGTTAGAAGAAAATATTGGTATGGTGGTAATAATAAGATGAATGATGAGAATGGCAGATTTATTGTAGTTGGCAGCATAAAACAAGTTGGTTTTGACTTGAACTGTCTCACTAAATGATATGGGGGTTCATCTCGACAAGACTTTTAATTTGACCTATTGCATGTGTCTAACATTCGGGCAAGAAAGTGTATCTTAGATAGCTTCTCAGAGCATTAAACTTTAGAAGTTGAACTAGGGGAGTGGATCATTGCACAACTTTCAATTACACCTAACACTGGTCACTGCATTTAAATTTGCCATGGATTGATGTAATTTACTGTTTTCATTTCATTATTTAAAAAAAAAAAATGGCCAGTTAGGCGATATTTTTGGCAATAATTATTACATGGACAAAAAAATAAAATTGCAAACTTGGCAATTTGTTTTTCAATACATTACATTATCTTTTCAGTCAAACAGGAAAAACAATTGTTAATGGGCAGTGCTGAAAGAAAGAGAACTCTATGTTAAAAACATTCATTTTCCCCCTTTATCGTACTGTTATGGAAATTTCAGAAATGGGAATATTTTGAGCACCTTAAAATACATTACCACAGCATTTTTCAAAAAAATCATTAAAGCTGGTTTTTTTTGGCAACTACTGAAAAATATAAATTCTTTAAGGGCAGCTACAGTATGCCCATACACAATTTTGACAAAAATCTTAATGACAGGTCTCATAGTCACAACTAACCTGTACACAAAATTTGAACAAACAAAAAAATTTTAAATTTTAATGAATGCAATACTTTCATTACCTTAGGTTAACATGAGTAACTGAAAATAAAAATTAACGTAGCAATGTTTGTGGAATGGTAAGTTTTAAAACACATGTTATTGTGACCATAAGAAATGAACATTACAGGGTTCCCACTCAAATCACAGAATGAAAATCACTGACTTTTCAATGACTTTTAAGGACCTAAATAATGTTTTTAAAGACCTTTGAAAATTTGTTTTCAGGCATCATGTCTATATATAAATTTAATAAAGTATACACTACCAAAAAAATTACAAATTGGCGCATGCGTAATACAAATATGTCAGAGAATTCCGATACGGTGCGGATAAGTGGCGGTAACGCGGGGATAGCAAGTCTGAGTTGCACTTTTAAAAATTGTGCAGTTGGGTACACATCTGCAAAAATTAAGGACTTTTAAGGACCTCTAAGCATTTTCAAGTACTTTCAAGGCCTTGAAAACAAGTTAAAAAATATTAAGCACTTTTAATGACTTTCAATGACCGTGGGAACCCTGTGAAAACTAATCAGAAAATAATAAAATATGCATCCACACTTTTTTTTCTTTTTTACCGATAACAAATATATAAATAGAACTAGCTGAATACCCGTGCTGCGCTACGAAATTTTACCATTAGCATTTTAGCGATCAAAAGACATTCATGTATTCTACACTTCAGACGTTTGCTCCCTTTTCGATCCCGACAAATTGATTTATCAAAATAGGAACTTTCCTTTGTTGACATTTTAAACGAAATTTATAATTGTGAATAGTAAACTGGAATAGTTTATTGTGTTTATGTTTGCTCTTAGTTCTAAATTTCAAAGTAGTAGCTGTATTGGAATTAAGTTAATTAGACATTAAGTTAATCCTCGTATAGTTTCAATGTTGCGTCGTCTTTTCATCCCTTAAAAATTCGTTAATCGATATTGGAATGACTTATTTTTTTAACATTTGCAAAAAAATATCAGAAAAATGACTACATTGGAAGAGGAACATTCGGATATCCCTCGTTTGGAACATTTAACCCCTTTTCGACCCCTTAAAGTTGGTTAATCGAGAACAGAATAGCTTACTTTTTCTATGTTTAATCTTTTTTGACATTTGTACCAAATTTCCGAGTTGTGACCATATGGGAAGTGGTACATTCGAATATTCCTCGTTTGGAACGTTTAACCCCTTTTCCACCCCTTGATCCACCGGAGATCGGAATAGTTTACTTTTTCTGCGTTTGTCTTTATTGATATTCACACCAGTTTTCAGAATTGTGAAAATATGAGAAGTAGGACATTCGAATATATCGCTCGTTTGGAACGTTTAACCCCTTTTCGACCCCTTAAAGTGGGTTAATCGAGATCGCAATAGTTTACTTTTTCTATTTTTACCATTGTTGATATTTGTGCCGATTTTCAGAGTTGTGACTATGTGGGAAGTAGGATTTTCGAATGTCCCCCGTTTGGAAAGTTTAACCCCTTTTCGACCCCTTAAAGTGTGTTAATCGAGATCGGAATAGTTTACTTTTTCTATTTTTACCATTGTTGATATTTGTGCCGATTTTCAGAGTTGTGACTATGTGGGAAGTAGGATTTTCGAATGTCCCCCGTTTGGAACGTTTAACCCCTTTTCGACCCCTTAAAGTGGGTTAATCGAGATCGGAATAGTTTACTTTTTCTATTTTTACCATTGTTGATATTTGTGCCGATTTTCAGAGTTGTGACTATGTGGGAAGTAGGATTTTCGAATGTCCCCCGTTTGGAACGTTTAACCCCTTTTCGACCCCTTAAAGTGTGTTAATCGAGATCGGAATAGTTTACTTTTTCTATTTTTACCATTGTTGATATTTGTGCCGATTTTCAGAGTTGTGACTATGTGGGAAGTAGGATTTTCGAATGTCCCCCGTTTGGAACGTTTAACCCCTTTTCGACCCCTTAAAGTGTGTTAATCGAGATCGGAATAGTTTACTTTTTCTATTTTTACCATTGTTGATATTTGTGCCGATTTTCAGAGTTGTGACTATGTGGGAAGTAGGATTTTCGAATGTCCCCCGTTTGGAACGTTTAACCCCTTTTCGACCCCTTAAAGTGGGTTAATCGAGATCGGAATAGTTTACTTTTTCTATTTTTACCATTGTTGATATTTGTGCCGATTTTCAGAGTTGTGACTATGTGGGAAGTAGGATTTTCGAATGTCCCCCGTTTGGAACGTTTAACCCCTTTTCGACCCCTTAAAGTGTGTTAATCGAGATCGGAATAGTTTACTTTTTCTATTTTTACCATTGTTGATATTTGTGCCGATTTTCAGAGTTGTGACTATGTGGGAAGTAGGATTTTCGAATGTCCCCCGTTTGGAACGTTTAACCCCTTTTCGACCCCTTAAAGTGTGTTAATCGAGATCGGAATAGTTTACTTTTTCTATTTTTACCATTGTTGATATTTGTGCCGATTTTCAGAGTTGTGACTATGTGGGAAGTGGGAGAATTAGTGATGAGTGAGTCAGTGAATCAGTGAGTGAGGGCTTTGCCTTATATATATAGAGATAAAATTGTTTAATATCTTTTTTGAAAAGGGATTATTATTTTTAAGTTGTTTTCTTCTATAACTTTATGTATATATATATATATATATATATATATATATATAATCAGCTATTGCTTTTTCAGTTTCTGAAACATTTTTAAGATTCCTAACCTTGGCACACACTATTTTTTTTTAAATTTGAAAGGAGTAAAAATAAGTAGTCAATCACAGTACAAAGCTGGAATAAAAAACTTTAGAAAGTGATTATAATTAATTTCGATTTCAGTGGAGCAGCTGTACCAAAACAAATATATATAGGGTTAAACTGTGAGATTTTACATTAAACTATAACCTATGTTTATAAGAGCTGAGAATTAGTTGTAATTTTAAACAAAATTTAAATTCCTACATCATCAAAATAATTGTTGGATTCTACTTCAACTTGGTGGCAAAATTGGATAACTGGTATTCCTAATCTTGGCAACCAAACAGAACATAAACCACTTATTTCCACTTTATTAATATTAAAAGTTTGATTTTTAAGCTAACATGGTTTTTTTTGTTTTTTTTTTTTAAATGATTTTGAACATTTTACAAAATACAAGAAATGTTGATTGATAACTATACCATACCTTATTTATATCTAACAAACAAAAATAAATAGAGAAGAAAAAAATAGTCTTTACCTCTGTTGTCAGAAAGTACACTTTTCTCAATTGCAAAAGCATCTTCTGGTTTGAAAATACTGATAGCATCAAAAGCAGAATACTTGACACTGAGTTCATACATAACAGGAGGTTGACCAGCAACTTCAATTGCTGGTACTGCATTTCCATACCCATCTCGTCCAGCATAGAAAATATCCACATACTGAAGACTAGACAAGGAATACAAACGGCTCACTTTATTCTCAATTGGCTCACGTATTTTTGCTTTTCCATGTACAAAGTTGATACCTCTCCAGTTAGATGATCTTTGACTGCCTAAGTAATTATCACAGTGAATTCCAATATCAGCATGAAAATCTGAAACACACAAATTTATCACATTTAAATAATCAATCAAAAGCAGTAGAAATCACTCACTGATTCATAAAATATTATCTCAAAAGCTTAAACTGCTTTTCAAAATAGTAAATATGCATTGACTGAATGGATAATTTAGAAAAAATTATTTTATAGCTAAAATATTATTTGAAAGTTTATCTCAAGTCCGATGCCAGGAGATTTTTTTTTCGAGAAGAGAAGGGGAGGAGGGGGGTATCACGTTGGTCCCTCTCCTGCATATGTTCCTGATTTATCTTTATATTGAAATAATATATATATGATTAAAATGTTAATTAAAATTTTTAAACCAAACAACCAACATGAGAGTTTGAAGTATATACTTGTATTATTGGAAAAATTATTAACATTTAACCTTTAAGATTTTAGAAAGTAGATGCTTTTTCTTATCAAATTGGGAAAACTTGAAATGTGTAAAAAAATCATTCAGTAATAAAACTCACTGATGATTAAATTTTAAGCTGTATTTTACGGAAATAAATTTAATTTCAACAAACTGCAAGCATTCTGAGAAAATTTATCAACACATTCAATTATGGAAAGTAAATTTTACATTGTTTACACAAGAAAAAAAATTGGACTATCAGCTAACAAAATTTTTTTAAATGCTTTTATAAAGTTGGGGACAAGAAAAGATATAACTAATTAGTTGATTTAAAATATATAATGTTTCAGTCTAGTTAAAAACTTCAGAAATCTAATATTTAAATAACCAAAAATCAACATGTATACTACATGAATAAAATAGTTAAAAGCTTATGGTCTCCTGTGACTTTTTCTTTAAAGAATAAAGAAAACAATAATAGCATGGATCTTTGAACAAGAGATAGAAACTTTTTGTACAAGGAAAATAGGAGTATGGGAGATACAATACTTATGTTAAATTCAAACAAGATTCAAACCGTGTTTTCTGTTTCTAGTGCGTAACTTAAAAGTTGCCAGATTTAAATATTCACTTATAAGGTTTATACATCATGGTTCAATTGCTATCTGATATATGCATGAGCTTGTATCAGATGCGCATCAAGTCAATTGCTATCATTACAGGAAATTTGGATTTACTGTTAAATGTGTATAGTGTTTGGAAAAATTAATTAAATTTTGGTTTCCAGATGCTCCAAATAATTTCGTACTAAAAATCCTCGCTTTTGATGGAAGGCAACGTCACATGCCTAAAATCTTGGAAATAAGAAAACAAGTAAAAATTAAATACGGGTTGGTAATTGGTAAAATTGAATATGAAAATAGAAATTCATTTTAAAAGCGAGATGATATTGAGACTGATTTATTGTTAGGAAAGCTCTTTCAACCAGGCGGGTAGCGAGGGGATGAAATAAAAGGGGATGTATCCCCCCCCCCCCCCCGAAATTATTATAAGTTGATCTCATACAAGAATCTAGAGATAATCATATATGAGTTTAGCTACGAGTAATTCTTTGACAATTTCCTGAAGAAATGAAATATAAATACCCAACTACGATATTCCATTTCAATAAACGTGACCGCTTGAAAAAATAAATTATATGAAAGAAAATAATTTATTGCATACACAACATATTATAGGTTCAGTTCGCAGCTATGGTTTTATGCACACACAAAAAATCGATTAATTCAATTCACGTATTCCATGCGGAGGTCTTTTTATGTTCTCAATGAATGACTTATAATTAACAAGCTAATATAATACTGTACTAGTAATCGTTCACAAAGATTAGGACAGATATGGTTCCATTTCAATTGTCAATCTGTTGTGTAGGACAGGATTCCTTTCAATATTAAAATCCCAATTGTCTCCGAAAATGTTTCTTATATGAATCCATATCCGATTTTAATTTCAAACGACGAACGTCAATTAACATTATATATTGTGACAGCAGGCTCTTTCGGGGAAGATGCAGGAAAACACGAAATTGCTTTAATTGAAATAGTATGTAAGCATGTAAAATATAAAGTAGCACATACGAGGTGTAATGCTTGATATATTGATATATATGTGTGTGTGTGTGTGTGTGTGTGTGTGTGTGTGTGTGTGTGTGTGTGTGTGTGTGTGTGTGTGTGTGTGTGTGTGTGTGTGTGTGTGTGTGTGTGTGTGTGTGTGTGTGTGTGTGTGTGTGTGTGTGTTGAGAAAAATTTCCACGTGTAATTATAATTTATTTTCATAGTGAAGAGTGAGTCTTTAAAATACAATTATATTTTATCTCAATATTTGATTCCGCATCCCCTCCCAAAATAAATTTCTGGTTACGCCCCTGCTTTCATCTAAATGTACTAAACGCCTTAATTCCAATCTCATCATAACAAATGAAATTCCGTCGGTTGAAAATTAATTCAAGAAAAATTTGTAAAAGAAAATCACATTCGCAGCAAAGTGGAAAGCTAATTCCACTCGGCAAAAAATTTTACATTTTACAACGATGTTTAAAAAATTTCTTTGATCCGATTAAATATGGATTGGAAACATTTAGTCACAGACCACACAATCACACACATTTGTTTCCAAACTGCATTAATCTTTTTTTATCAACAATTGTTTTCTTTTTAATATTTAATAATAAATCAGACACACAGGTTTTGTTCTTGTTGCACGGATTTTGCATGCGGCATTTTACGGCAGAATATCGTGAATGGAGTAGAGTGTATTAAATGAGGGAAGGGAAAATTTTACACACAAAACGATTAGGTTAGTTAAGAGAGATTTTAGCTTAACGAGATACCGGAAAAGAAATATAAACTAAATGAGACTTGCCGTTGCGTAGTAATTAGCGAGTCCTGTTGGGTCAACCAGTATCATGCACCGTTGCATATTTCTTTTTTTACTCGAGTTCGTTACGCGATGACGACAGTGCAAGAAAAATCTGCCTTCATCTTTATTCGTTAAGACTGAATGTAAACAAAAAAACTCATCCATAGAGATCAAAGACTATTTGAGGCATTGGAAACGCGTTAGATGACAGATTGAGCGCGACGCATGACATGGCCAGCAAGTTTTCTAAAATTTAATTACTGTAGCATTTCTTTAAAAAAAAGAAAGCCGACCTTATAAATTAATGTAACATGCATGCATGTGCACACATACATTCACTTTTATGTACAAACAAGCAGTTATCGGTGACACAACACTATGTTACCAAGCAGTTATCGATGACACACATTATAATATGCTTTAAACCCCTTACGCATAGACGATATTTGTAAGGATGAAATGAACTTCGTTGATGAAAGTACATACGAAATTTTATTCAGCTTGTAAGTCTATCCCACATACTTAACTCTAATAATTTATTTCTTAAATATTATTAAGAATTATTATTCAGGGTTTCCACTCAAATCCCAGATTGAAAATCAATGACTTTTCAATGACCTTTAAGGACCTAATTAATGTTTTTAAGGACCTTTGAAAATTTGTTTTCAGGCATCATGTCTACATATAAATTTTTAATAAAGTATATTCTGCCAAAAAAGTTACAAATTGGTGGATGCGTAATACAAATATGTCGGAAAAATCTAATACAGTGCAGATAAGTGGCAGTCACGCGGGGATAGAAAGTCCAAGTTGTATTTTTATAAATTCTGCAGTTGGTCACACAACATCTGCAAAAATTAAGGACTTCTAAGGACCTCTAAAGTATTTTCAATGACTTTTAAGCACCTCAAAGCATTTTCAAGCACTCACAAGGCCTTGAAAACTAGTTAAAAATAGTAAGCACTTTTAATGACTTTCAATGACCGTGGGAACCCTGTTATTACTATTATAATGCTTTTGTCTTGATTTAAAAATTTAAGGGTGTGGAACATAGCACAACTTTCAATTACACTTAATACTGGTCACTGTGTTTAAATTTGTCATGGATTGGTATAATGTATCATTTTCAATTAAATATTTCCATTACTTAAAAAAAATTGACAGTTTGGAGATATTTTTGTCAATAATTACAACATTGGCAAAAAAAAAAAAAAAATCGTCAAAATGGTGAGATTGGCGATATGTTTTTCGACAAATATTACATTGTTCATTCTTGAAAGTGAAACAGAGGAGGAGGATGGTTGATGGGCGATGCTCAAGGGAAGAGGACTCAGTGTTAAAAACATTATTATTATTATTATTATTATTATATATATATATATATATATATATATATATATATATATATATATATATATATATATATATATATATATATATATATATATATATATATATATATATATATATATATATATATATATATATATATTTAAAGACTTTTTACGTCATTATCGGACGTGGGAATGGTTAGAGCACCTTAAAAGGTATTATCACGGCTATTTTGATCGAGATCGTTAGAGCAATATTTTTGGAGGAAAAACATACATTTTTGCAGCGGCAGCGACCTTATGCACATGCGTAATTTTAACGAAAACCTTAATGTCAGGTCTTATGTCCAACACTAACCAGTAGGCAAAATTCGAACATCATAGGTCAAATGTTTGAGAGTTTTGCTGATCACAGGCAGACACACGCACATTTTTCCTAGATCACTTTTTTGAATTTAGCACGCTACAAAATATTTAAAAATGAGGGGAAAAAATCGATTTGTTTAGCCGAATACAATACTTTCATTGCCCTATGTTAAAGTATGGGTAGTTGAAAGCAATACATGTACGAAAATATAATCTATTTCACTGAACTGGTATAGCATATTCTTTAATTAAACATACCAACGTCATTCATGGCTTAGTTTTTAATCTGAATCAATACTATTTTTGTGATATTCGATTAATTTTAGTACACAGCAGCAAATAATAATAATAATAATAAAATTCACAATTGAAAGGCTTGTGAGGAAAAGGAAAATGAAGTACGAAACAAATTTACCAGCATCAGGGGTCAAAGTGACAAAATAAGAATATATAGGATTTTTTCAAAAAAAATATAGGACAATATAAAACATCAAATAACTGCACACAGTTGCTACTGAACTTCAAAATTAACTCTTTATACATTTATATACTCGTTATATTGAATTTAAGAGAATAGAAAACACACCTTTAAAAAAAAGAAATCGCCTGATCCTGAATACGTGATCCATTATTGCCTCAATATTCCATCCCTAAATCAAGTTTTATTAATTATATTATTTGCAATCATGAGTCTTTTGCTTCCAGCATTTTTAACTGTTCCAATTTCTTTAAGTGTTTTCTTTTTATCCCTGTTTGCAGTCTTTTGTTGATTCAGATTTACTGTTCAGTGTCGGCTGGATTGGCGGCGAAAAGTGGGAGATTTATCGCCGAATGTGGGGAACCTGGTACTTGGTTTTAAAGCAACCCTAGTGATCGTTTGGATTTGACAACACAACGTATTGACGTAATTTTCAATTTTGGCGACTTTTATGAAAAAATCGTGGCTAATATTCCGAATCCGGTACGAATTCTGCGCCAAGGCGATTTTTGCCAAAATATGGCAGCCCTGCCATTTTTTAAGAGCAAGATAACTAAATGCCTATGGTTGCCATAATTTGGAGCGGTTAGATGTAAACAATTCGTAGCGCAGAATCAGGAATAAAAAAATCGCCATTCGACATCATACAGTAAATCTTAATCCTTTTGTTTCCTTCATCAATTTTATTGACTGAGCACTCAAAATGTTCTTTAGTAGTCCTTTAAGTTAATCCCAAGTTGTTTTTATTCGTTTTTCCCGAGTCAGAGTTTTGTTGTTGCATCTCTCTCAGCATTATGGCCAATTAATTTATTACGTTGGTGGAGAAATCGGATCAGAAATTCAAGACCGATTGTTATGGAAATGTTCACATGTTTACAACTCCCGCCGGTCCAGTAAAGTTGAGTTGTAGGTTATGCAGCACATGACGTCACAAGAGATGAAACGCCGCGCCGCCGTTACAAACATCATTTTTGTCAGGTCTTTTTCACCTACGATCGCGCCAAAGAATCCGAAATATTAAAAAATGGCAATGAACGGCGCCGTTATTACGAATTCGAAGAAAATATAGATCGAATCAATGTAGAAATATAGGATATATAGGACAATTGTAAAATATAGGACAATATAGGACGTTTTTACCGATTTTTAAAAAAATATAGGATTTATAGGACATATAGGACGTCTGCGACCCCTGCTTCCAGCATTTTTAACTGTTCCAATTTCTTTAAGTGTTTTCTTTTTATCCTTGTTTGGAGTCTTTTGTTGATTCAGATTTACTGTTCAGTGTCGGCTGGATTGGCGGCGAAAAGTGGGAGATTTATCGCCGAATGTGGGGAACCTGGTGCTTGGTTTTAAAGCAACCCTAGTGATCGTTTTAAAGCAACCCTAGTAACCCTAGTAGAACCCTAGTTGACAACACAACGTATTGAAGTAATTTTCAATTTTGGCGACTTTTATGAAAAAATCGTGGCTAATATTCCGAATCCAGTACGAATTCTGCGCCAAGGCGATTTTTGCCAAAAAATGGCAGCCCTGCCATTTTTTAAGAGCAAGATAACTAACTGCCTATGGTTGCCATAATTTGGAGCGGTTTGATGTAAACAATTCGTAGCGCAGAATCCGGAATAAAAAAATCGTCATTCGACATCATACAGTAAATCTTAACCCTTTTGTTTCCTTCATCAATTATTGACTGAGCACTCAAAATGTTCTTTAGTAGTCCTTTAAGTTAATCCCAAGTTGTTTTTATTCGTTTTTCCCGAGGCAGAGTTTTGTTGTTGCATCTCTCTCTGCATTATGGCCAATTAATTTATTACGTTGGTGGAGAAATCGGATCAGAAATTCAAGACCGATTGTTATGGAAATGTTCACATGTTTACAACTCCCGCCGGTCCAGTAGAGTTGAGTTGTAGGTTATGCAGCACGTGACGTCACAAGAGATGAAACGCCGTGCCGCCGTTACAAACATCGTTTTTGTCAGGTCTTTTTCACCTACGATCGCGCCAAAGAATCCGAAATATTAAAAAATGGCAACGAACTGCGCCGTTATTACGAATTGGAAGAAAATATAGATCGAATCAATGTAGAAATATAGGATTGTAAAATATAGGACAATATAGGACGTTTTTACCGATCTTTAAAAAAATATAGGATTTATAGGACATATAGGACGTCTGCGACCCCTGCAGCATTATACAGATAATCGACAACTTGACACTTTTGGAGTTATATTATATTATAGATTGAATAAGATTAATGTTGATCCAGAAATTTGTTTAAATAAAAAGTATTAAAGTCAAAGAAATAAAATATCTTACGAAGTACATATGTCATACAACTGTACGTAAAACAGGAGAACGCGTTTATCAATTTCAGAACGGCCGCTTTTTGAAGTCGTGAATAGTCCATATTTTCAACCACGAATATATCCGCCAATTTTACAAATAACTTTATGAAACCTTTTTCTGTGGTTTTATCATATTATTGTGGCCATTTTTCAAATTGGACTTTTTTTGCCTAATCTCGTTTACTTTTTAAGTTATTATTTCTAACTTCCATAAATCGCTGAAAGTCGCTTTAAATATTTAACCTAGTACTATTACTACTAGTAGTACCTAGTACTACTTTACTATAGGTAAACGTTACTTCCCCATTACCCCCCCCCCCCACCCCCCATACAAGATGCCGCCGTTTCAAATTTAAAGGGCTGAAAAGAATATTAGGAATCCCCCTGTATAAAATAGTTTCACGTTATACAGCTGAACCAGTTTCACTAGGTGTTAATAACTAAATAAAAATTAGTTTACTTATGTCCTAAACATTAATTAAAACCTTTGTTTTGCACGTCAAATCACAGAAACATTTAAAAAAAAAAAAACAAAAAAAACACGAAGTTATAGGTGATTGGAAAAAATTAAAAACACGACTATTACGAACATATTTCTTAGTCTTTAAATCCAGTTAGTAACTTTTGCTTCGCATTATTCACTTACAGCAAAAACTGAGCTGATAAACAATTTGAAATCTGTGTAAAATATGGAAACGGAAAGAGAGAGGAGGCTCAGTGAACAATTGCCAAACAGGTCAGGTCATGGTCCTTCCGTCCAGAATGAGAGAAAGTCAAACGAGCGGAAAGAGGGCTTCTCTCACAGAATATTAGTGCTCAGGCAAGCATGAGCAATTAAGCGCAAAAAAGCCCAGGAAATGCGAATTCCAACCAGCAATCTCCGGCAGCACTGAACTTAACCGTCAATGACCGACCTAAGGGTCGAAAAAAATCTAACTACATTATGCATTTATTCACAGACACACAAAAAACAACCAATTCCATTATTAATATAGATCTAGCACTTTTTTGTCTTCTTCTATTAAACAATAAAACTCGTCACACAATGTAAAGGGCGAAGCTTGAAGCGTTGTGTGTTCCAGTCACTTAATAATTTTACAGAAATGCGAATTTTCTAAAGTGGGATTTCGATTTCGAAGCCATCAGTGGCGACGATTACGGGGGTTAAGAGAAGCTGTTTTGCCTTTCTACCTATTGATTGCATTGTAAATTTCAAAAAAAAAAAAATCTAATTCGCAGAGCTACACAAAGGGGCCATAGTAATGCGCAGAAACATCGTTAGATCAATATATGTGCGAAGGGGTGGATAGCTTTCGAAAGGTATTTCACGGGGAGGATGTCCCATATTTGTACCTCAAAAGAGAGGAAATCTAGAAAATTTCTTCTACCAAACAGTCCGACAGTCGATACGAGGGTACCTGTAACGATCGCCGTCGTATCTACTCACTTTGAAGAGAGACTGCAGAACGCCGGAAATAGGGTTCCCTTTTTGGATTTTTAATAGTTTCATCTAAATTCTACAGTTTCTTCCCTCTTTCTATACATTTAGGGAATTACCATAAGAAAGTTGAAATCGCCGCAAGAAACGGCAGTAGAGTACGCAGCCTGACATTTTCAAAATGCAAAGAAAATAAAAATAACTATTCACTTCACTAGTGAAACATGGCAATACCTTTTGTCTTTAAACCACATTTTTTTGGGAAGGAATGGAGATAGATAACCCTTCTAATAAAGTTTACATCACCTAAGAACACCTAAATACTTAATTTATTAAACACTCTCCCTCCAATAAAATATTGTTGAAATAAAGTTGTTCACCCGTCGGAACTTTTACAGACCGCTAAAACAGAAGAAAATATTTAAAGCACCACATCCTTTCAAAAGTTGAAGTGTACTTATATCACCAATTGTTATCGAAGACTCCATTTTATTCCAAGAAAATACAATGTATGCAAGTTTATGCTTGTCCTCTTTCAAAAATACTCCGCAATTTTTTTTTATGTGGAATAAACCCATACTGCTTTTTGTAATAAAACTCCTTGACTATACAGAATCATCTTTATTGAGTTCCAAAATGTGTCCAAATACAGTCCATTTTGCCGTTCTATATAGTAAGATGCTTTAACTATGAGTTATAGATAATGCATTTTTCTATAAAGAATATCCACTGAGATCGAAGCTATGATGGGACCTGTAGTGAAGCACGTGTGCGTGTTATATCTATGGTAAATAACACTCTCTGTGCTCTCGTACATAACAGTTACTATTTATTTACTTAAGAATAGGATTAAAACAATTAAATTTAAATGAAGTAGGTTGCGTTACAATTGGACAAACATAACATTGCATTTTGCGTGAACATCAACTGTTTAAAATCTGAGCTCTTCCAGTCAACATTAACTTTTGTTGCCAGGTCCTTCTCTTCATCATTAGATGGAATAGAGTTCTTGGCATGACGTCAGAGTATGGTTTCTGGTGGGCTGTGGTAGGCGCCACAGTAGCCCCCCACCAGCGATAGCGAGACATTAAAGGTATCTGCTGTTGAATTTCACTCTTCTTCCTGATCGAGTAGTCCTCGTTACCAGGACCGGATTTGGAGCTTCTTGCTGGGGCAATGCTGGTTCTGTTTGAGAGCTAGTTGTAGGTGTAGATGCATCTGTTGCAGGTAGTGCCTTTCTGTCAGCTTCCTTTGCTATGTAGGCTGGCTTGAGACGTTCTATATTTACTGTCGTCTCCTTGGTGCCCCTTCGAATTTTGAAGAATCTCTCACCCCGACTGACAACTTCAAAAGGGCCTTCATAAGGTGGTTGCAGACTTTTCTTCACTGCATTCGTTCTCAAAAAAACGTGACTGCATGTAGGCAGATCTTTGCTGATGAAAACTGACTGTTTGCCATGTAGCTGGGGATTTGGAGGGAGTAGCTTACTCATTGCCTCTCGCATCTTCCCCACAAATGTAGTTGGGTCAGGAACACTTGATGAGGGGCATAGGAATTCTCCAGGAATGCGGATAGTTGAACCATATACCATCTCGGCTGTAGTAGCCTGTAGATCTTCCTTCCATGCAGCTCTGAAACCCAAAAGGATTGTCGGCAGAACTGCTGTCCACTGAGGGTTTCCGTGGGCCATGATTGCCGCCTTTAACTGTCGATGAAATCTCTCAACAAGGCCGTTTGATGCCGGGTGGTAAGGTGTTGTTCTTTGACGAGCTGTTCCCAGGAACTTGGTCAGTGCATCATGTAAAGAAGACTCAAATTGTGTCCCCTGGTCAGTTGTCAACCTGAGTGGGGTGCCGAAGCGAGAAACCCAACCACTGTAGAAAGCTTTGGCAACTGTGTCTGCTGTGATGTCCACCAAAGGAAAAGCTTCTGGCCATTTCGAAAATCTGTCAACACATGTGAGACAATAGCGAAAACCTTCCGATGGAGGAAGGGGGCCTACCAGGTCGATGTGGACATGCTCGAACCTTGCACTGGGTGGAACAATACTGCCAACTGTGTTTCTGGTATGTCTTGACACCTTGGATTGTTGACACTGCAGGCATGTGCGTGCCCATGATGAGATGTCTGCATTCATTGATGGCCAGACGTATCTTTCTCCAATCAGTTTCACTGATGCTCGAACACCTGGATGAGAAAGGGAGTGAAGATTATTGAACACCTCTCGACGAAATAGTTCTGGCACAAAAGGACGAATGCATTTTGTCGAAATGTCACAGTAGAGAGTAACTGCTGGTTGGCCAATAGACAATGGCTGTAACCCTAGGGACGTTGTATTTGGGGATGACAAAATCCTCTGCAATTCCACATCAGTAAGCTGTTCTGCAGCCATCTGTTGGAAGTTGATAAGTGATGGTGTGCTGATTATGGAGATATTTATTCGGGACAGGGCATCAGCTACTGAGTTGTCGGTACCCTTGAGATGTCGGATATCTGTGGTGAATTGGCTGATATAGTCTAACTGTCGCAGTTGTCTCGGTGAGCATTTGTCTTCCTTCTGGCAGAATGCATAAGTGATGGGCTTGTGGTCGGTGAAGAGGATAAAACTTCGACCTTCCACCATATGTCGAAAGTATTTAATTGCCATGTAGGCAGCTAGCAGTTCCCTATCATATGCAGAGTACTTTTTTTGTGCTGGTGAGAGAGTTTTCGAGTAGAATGCAAGCGGCTGCCAACCCTGTTCTACATGCTGATGCAGTGCGGCTCCCATTGCAGAATCTGATGCATCAACCACTATTGCCAGTGTGGCTTGCGAGGATGGGTGGTGCAAGACAGTGGCCTCTGCTAAATCCTTCTTGCATCTATCGAAGGCAATAGAAGTTTCCTCAGTCCAGACAATGGGCCGTTTGTTATTCTTTTTGGCACCCTTCAGGTATGCGTTCAGCGGTGCTTGAGTTGAAGCTGCATTGGGAACAAACCGTCTGTAAAAATTGCTTATGGCCAGAAATCGACGCATTTCTTTTACAGTCTCTGGTTTTGGGAAGTTGGTGATTGCTGTCACTCTTTCTGGCAGTGGAGTAATGCCTTTGGGAGTCACCATATGTCCCAGAAATTTTACTTCGGTATGGCCAAAAACACACTTAGAAGCATTCAACCGAACACCATATTGTTCAAAGCGTTTGAAAATTTGTTGAAGATGCTCAAGGTGTTGTTCCTCATCTTCTGAAGCCACAAGGACGTCGTCGAAATACGGAACGCAGAAGTCGAGACCTTGCAACACATGGTGAATAAATCGCTGGAAGGTTGCAGCTGCATTTGACAATCCGAAGGGCATGAAAAGAAATTCGAACAGTCCAAATGGAGTTGTTACAGCTGTTTTCTTGATGTCTTCCTCTGCGACTGGTATCTGGTGATAAGCTTTTTCCAGGTCGATGGTGGAGAACAGCTTCTTACCTTCCAGCACCTGCAGGCAGTCCTGAATATGTGGAACTGGATACCGGTCTGGAACCGAAATGCTGTTTAGCTTGCGGAAATCTCCACACGGACGCCAATCTCCGTTGCTCTTTGTGACCATGTGCAGGGGAGAGGACCAGCAACTGCTTGAAGGCCTGCAGACGCCAGATGCCACTAGGTACTCGAACTCCCTCTTGGCAGCTTTGAGTTTGTCAGGTGGAAGTCTTCTTGGTCGCGCGAACACAGGGGGTCCACTTGTTGGAATGTGATGTTGTATCCCGTGCTTGACCTGGCGTGGTGTGGGTCCGGCCTCAATGAGGGAAGGAAACCTGGAGAGCAAGGAATGAAACTTGGTGTCACCCCAGATTGATTTCACTCCGGGAGATTCCTTGACAATAACCTTGCCATTTGATCGTAGCTGGGTGAGAGGGTCAATCAAGCAACACTGTCGGATGTCAACCAGCAGTCCAAAATGTCTCAAGAAGTCAGCCCCGATGATTGGATGGGACACTGAGGCGATGATGAACGGCCAGTGAAATGCACGTCGCAATCCTAAATCCAACTGTAAGAGTCTCTGACCGAAAGTGGGAATTGTTGTACCGTTCGCCGCGAACAACTGGAGCTTGGCAGGAGATCGGCTTTTCTCAAAGACAGAGGGTGGTACCACTGAAACATCGGCACCTGTGTCTATGAGATACTGTGACGCTGTTGACTTGTCCGCCAAGTACAAACGTAGCACCTCAGCCTTGCCGTCACCCACTTGCGCGAGTGACGGCCTCTCTAGTTTTCCTGCACGAAAGTACATGGGGCTGTACACTTTGTCGCTCTTCTTCCGAAACGCTGGTGATACCAACAATGTTCTGGGTCAGCTGGAGGACGGCTTGAACTTCGTCGGCGGCTGCCTCGCCTAGAACTATCTCTTGACGGCGTACTAGGTCTTGTCTCCAGTCGTGACAAGCGAGTTGAAATTTCTGCCAGCATCTGCCGAAGTGTGTTGTCTTCTGTTTTCACCTCCTGTATTGCAGCTCTGCCAGCAACCGACAGAATTCCATCAGCCATCTCTGCCAATTTTTCTAGCTCATCGTTAGAAATAGCTAGAATCTGCTGTACATGTGCGGGAAGGCGTTGTAGAAATAGTGACTTTAAAAGCTCGTCACTTACTCTTCTTCCGGCTTTGCTTTTCATTTCCAATAGCAACCGTGAAGGTTTTTTGTCCCCCAGTTGCATGCCGGATATGAGGTCACGCAGACGTTCTTCCTCAGTATCGGCGTATTGTATACATAAGCGATTTCGGATGGCGGTGTATGGGTTTTCTGCTGGTGGGTTTAAAAGGAGGTCACCAACGATGGCAAGCTCCTCAGGCTGGAGTGCCGAAACGACATGATGAAACTTTGTTGTTTCTGTCATCACGCCTGCGAGAACAAATTGGCTTTCCATCTGGCGAAACCATATTTCCGGGTTAGCACGCCAGAACGGAGGTGCTTTAACTGCAACTCGTGCAATGGATGGCGGAAAATCTGCACCGCGTGCGCTGCCGATCGCTTCTTCATTGGTCATTTTTTCAAGTCAGTTCTTTCAGAAATGTAATACGGGGAAAAATGAAACAATTTACTCACAGAGATTCGGTGTCAGTTGTCTGGGCGAAATAATCCAGGAATTTGTTTTTGCGTCCAAAATTCAAGGGGATGGAACGTGATTGCAGTTTACATAGGTTGCATGTGTCCTGTCACCATTGTAGTGAAGCACGTGTGCGTGTTATATCTATGGTAAATAACACTCTCTGTGCTCTCGTACATAACAGTTACTATTTATTTACTTAAGAATAGGATTAAAACAATTAAATTTAAATGAAGTAGGTTGCGTTACAATTGGACAAACATAACATTGCATTTTGCGTGAACATCAACTGTTTAAAATCTGAGCTCTTCCAGTCAACATTAACTTTTGTTGCCAGGTCCTTCTCTTCATCATTAGATGGAATAGAGTTCTTGGCATGACGTCAGAGTATGGTTTCTGGTGGGCTGTGGTAGGCGCCACAGACCTTCACCATGTTAAAAATCCTAATACTGACACAAAATTACATTTTAATACTTTCAGATTTCACAGAGCTCAATGTTAAACAACCTAAACGTATGTTACTTATTATACAGTTTCATAAAAATTGGGGACATATGAATTTAAACATGCATTTAATGTTAATGAGTTTTGCGAGAACACGCGATGCGATTCTGCTCTAGATGAATTACACAGTGTTAGCGTGTTGCAACAAATCGATGTGGAATATTTACAGTTTGCAGGAAGCAATGTTGACGAGGCTTTTATCCCCGGTCCAGGATGTCATTTTTCCTTCTGCTTTTGTCGGAATAATTCCAAATAAGTTATAAATGGAATAAAACGAAGGAAACATTTTGCATTCGAGATATAAAATACTTTAAATTTACTTCACTTAGTTACTGAAATGAAAGTAAAAACTACGTTTTAAATATTTAAATTTTCTTCGAATTTTCGGGTGAAAAACTTAAATTTCATTAATACCTCTCAGACAATTTCCGCTAATTCGTAGTTTTATAACGATACCAAAGTAAACCATTAAAAAAAATGAAGAAAATACGTTGCACAAAAAATTAATTAGCTGATGATTTTTCAAAAATATTAAAGGTATCAAAAGAAATCGCTTTTGGGTAATTTCTCTTTTACCTTTTTTTAACTGACGAATAAAGAATAAGAATTAATTTCCTTGATTGTGAATAACAAATTCCTTAATTTCTCCAGAATTCTCAAATACCTTGAGATTTCCCTGTTTTCCATATTTTTCCTGTTTCTATACAGGTCCTGTTGCTGTAATGTCTTGTCATTTAATTTACATTTACGGTAATTTTTTTTTTTTTTTTCTGAAGCTGAAACTATAGAAAATATACATCGCCAGAAACATTTTTCATGAAAAATACTTTTTTACTATCTAAAACAGCGAGCAAAGTTGATTTTCACACATTACTTTGCAAATCTGTTTATAAAAAGAAAACGTTCCACCCAAAAGATATCGAAATAATTACTTGAGGCCACTGAATCAATGTTTGACTTTCGATATGAGAGCACACGATCTGCACACCTGCTTTAAATCAGAAGGTATGAATTTTAGGACTGGTCTTTCTGTGTTCAACGATTGTTACCCAGATGTGATCAAAATCCTATTTCCAGACAACAACAAAAAAACTGTAACATAGTTTATGGTATAAAAACATGGATTGATGCACATATATGACACGAGGAGAACGTGGATCAATAGTAAAATAATTGTAGGCTTTAGATAAATATGATTTAAGATTTTATTTAAGAAAATCGGCGTAATTCTAGTTTTAAACGTTTATAAGACTATTTGATTGAATTATTCTAGTTTAAAATAAAAATGGTGTTAGATTAGGTTTTATAATATGAAAAAAAAAAAAAAAAATCAGAACAATGGCTATAACTTCAGTTCTAAAAGTCAGAGAATATTACAGAGATTCAAGTAATTTGTTTACGATTTTTTATATACCTGGTGCAAAAAATAAAAATATGGGCAACATTTTTTTCTAAGTAAACTGTACTCGAATTTTGAAAATTTCAACATAATATTTTTTTTTTACTCCATACTTCAATTAAACATTTATTAACTTTAAATGTATTTTAGTATACGGTACCTAAAAGTAGACTTCTTTACACTTTTGCTAAAATATTGAAAACCAAACTTCAAAATGGAAAGAAAAATAATTTCAGGAGGGTTTTCGACCATGATAAATTTAAGGAAAGGCAAAAAAAAATTTCTATGCTAAAAATTTTTTTTAATTGTTTTATTAAATAATAATTATTTATTAAAAAAACTGTTTAGTGCAAAAGTTGCACGCTATTTATGTTTGGCCTTTAAAAGCTATCGTATGAAACAAAAATTACTAAAATATATTAATTATTTCCCAATTATGGCTAAAAAAAAATAATATTTTTTTCTATATGCCATTCCCTTCTCCAGAAGGAAGATAGTTTCGTGTATACAAGTTAACATCAAAACTCAAAGTTTGAAATTCTAATCGACGACTATATAAAACCTTTGAAGAATAGTAACAAGGTTCCCACTCAAATAACAGAATGAAAATCAATAACTTTTAAGGACCTAATTAATGTTTTTAAGGACCTTTGAAAATTTGCTTTCAGGCATCATGTCTATACATAAATTTTTAATAAAGTATATTCTACCCAAAAAGTTACAAGTTGGAGCATGTGTAATACAAATTTGTCAGAGAATTCCAATAAGGTGCGGATAAGTGGCGGTCACGAGAGGATAGCAGGTCTGAGCAGTATTTTTTACAAATTTTGCTGTTGGGCACACAACATACACAAAAATTAATGATTTTTAAAGACCCCTAAGCATTTTCAAGGACTTTTAAGCACCTCTAAGCATTTTCAAGTACTTTCAAGGCTTTGAAAACAAGTTAAAAAAAATATTAACCACTTTAATGACTTTTAATGACCGTGAGAACCCTGAGTAAGACAAACTGTCAAAAATGATAGAGTGGTAGATACATTTAAGTATCAATTGCAGTTCATCAACAAGGCCTATTTAAAAACAGAACATTTTATTGCGGCAAATCGTTATTAATTTTCAATTCATAAGCACACACGTATTACTGCTCTCTCATTCTTTTAGTTCTGCTATTTGTCTGTTTAGTATATTTTATATCGTTCAAAGTTTCTTAATAAGTAAATATTAATCTAACAGTTAAAAAAACACTGAAAAAGAAACAATTCCAGAGATGAAGGAATATAAAAGTAGCAAATAACAAAGTTCTGGTTCACTCAACAAGTAAGTACGATTTTTTTTCATAAAACAAAAAAAGTGTTTGTGAATTCTTAAGAAAATTGAATCGGCCAAGAGCAGTCAAAATGCCAATTTTGAGAAAATAAATAATTACAAAATGTAAAAATGGGTCGCATTTGCCTATACTATATTAAATCTTAACCAATTCTATCAATAAAAAATACAGCTAAAAATTCATGTAAAAAACCGCCAACTCCGTATCCCAATTGAAACCCTCACTTTCCCTCCATGCGTCCTACATTTCTACCTGAGCTCCAGAGTTGACTCGCAAAGATGTTTCAACCAGATTGTTGACCTTTGTCTCGGGCTAACTCCCCTCCAAAGAAAAAGTCAATTAATGAGAAAAGAAAAAGACACACGGAGAAGCATTTTAGGGTAAATGCTGCCAGTATGCATTCATTCTCTGGATGAAAAGAGGGCGTGGCCGAACAAGAACCATAGCGCAAATGCTTTAATTTTGTTTCTTAATTTTACGACTTTTTCAACCAGTTTTCAATGAAAGGAATCGGTTTTTATTCTGCAGAATGAACTCTTATACCTTGTCTTTTTCTACTGAAAGAAATAAACTCATTTTCGGAAGAAAAGTGATGATCGTTATTTTGCTGCTGCTTTTCCAGAAACCTAGCACGGAAGTGTATAGTTCTAGAATGTTTAAGAACGACACAATAGTGTGCCCTGCATGAAAAAAAGAACTGTTCCAGGTAAAACCTTGGAAAGTGATACGAATTTTCGTCCCAAGAAATAGGATTTTCCCCCCTCTCTAAGAAAACAAGTCTTGAAATAGCAGCTACCATTTACAAACAAGCAAGTATCAGGGCTTGCACATCGACTAACCAGCAAAGAAAATAACGAGCTTCTTGCTGTTTTAAATCATGATTTACATTCAACAAACTTCTTATTGTTCTAAAATCACGAGCTGTGTTCACAGCACTGCCAGCTCAATCTCAAAACAATGTCTTTGTTCACATCAAAATTAAGTTTTTGTTTAAACTTCTGTAGATTACAATATGGCATTCGGGCAATGATCCACTAAAGATCAGCACCTAAAAAGAATTGTTCTCTAATTTTGTTAACATTTCGAGTTAAAAACTAGAATTTGTGTCAAGACAAAGTGTTTAGGCACTTTATGATAAAAACTTACAACTCAATTTTAATGCACTTAATAGTAACATGCTTCATTTAAAAACTTCATTTTAATATGCAGAAATTAAAATTTGTAATATAAGAATGGCGCACATAAATTTATACAATAAAAATTGCATGAGGGATTGCGATATAGCCATTCATCTTATTGCGATCTTTCGTTAAATATAGATTTTATTTAATAAGGAAAAAATAGATCATTTCCGATTGAGTCCATAGTGCGCTTCCCACAATAGTTGGCAAGATTAAGAAAACCGAGATATTTGTTGCGAACGCTAGAGAAGTTTATAAGACACACTGAAAATAAAAGAGTAAAGGGAGAAATAAAATGTATTCTGAAGGAAATGGATCAAGCTCTGTAGTCAAAATTAATTAAGAAAAAAAAAAGCTAAAGACCATTTTAATGCTATAATGCCTAATTAGTTGGAATAGAATATTATTAAAGAGGATGCAGTAACACCTTTCATAAATTACACATGAATTTATTTTATTTTAAATTGGAAGAGAACAAGTTGAAGTGTTAAAGTGCTGAAAAGATTGGGAACAAAAAAAAAAAAAAAAAACGGAAGAGTTTAAGGAGTTGGTTCAACACAAAGCAATGGCACTCAACTATTGTATTTCCTCCAATGAAAAAAAAGGCAAGAGGAATAAACAGAAAACTTTAAAAGTAATTAGATAAATATAATAACACACTGGCTATTATACTTCTTCAAGTAGTTGTATCAAGCGCGGATGTGATATCGCTTCTCCCAACAAGCAACATTTATAATGGTAGAAAGAAAAAGAATAACGCAACGGAGTACTGGTAAGGATAACACACACTTTAATGTGCATTAATGTAATGGCATTAAGAATTATGATTGAAATGCATTATTTAGAAAAACAAAATAAGAGAAGTCATAAAATTGAAGAAAACAGTGCATTCATTGTAAATAACACACTCAGGCTGAGATTTCGAGTACTTAAAAATTTTGTGTTATAGTCCACCTTTCATTCTACCCAATAGCAATATAGCAGATTGCTATTTTAAAAAATATACTACATTTAATGCTTAAGCCATTCAAAACCATTCGCACAAATACGTGAAAATATACACCATTCAATACAACACTATGATTTTCAACTGAGATTAATTTAAAAGCAAAAAATAGTTCTACAAAATATTTCAAGAAATTGAGGTGACTTTTCAGGATACAAACAAAATAAATTTTTCATACCAAATATGAAAACCTAATTCCATATAAATATACGAAACAGTAGGTATTACATGGATATCTCTACTTTTGGAATCATTAATGCAATAGTACCTCAATTGAATAATTAGGGCTAACTCATATTTATTCCAAGTCAATCTTAGGAAAAATGAATAAAATATTTATATCCTGACGATACGAGCTACATTCTACTTCATGATATATTCTTCACATTATACAGACGGAATCTCGCGTCAGTTCTTACGAGTTGATGACAGAGGAATTCTCAATGCTTGGTCGCAGATATGCCGTGGGAATGTAAACGCTAATGAAAGAAGAAAAAGATACGTTCCGACATCAAAATTTGAGCGGTAAGGCATTTACTAAAAAAGGGGGAAGATGACAGTGTTATTTGTGAAAGTTTTTCAGATTCATGCTAGTGAAGATTTTTAATCGCCGTGGAATTGTACCCGAGGTACTTTTTTAAAGAAAGAACTTCCGTATTCCACATGATTAATATGATAATTTGGTTCTCATATAAATTTCTTAGTGAAGACAGTTTTCTGAGAAAAAATTTCTGTCTCGACAGCTTAAGCCAAGATGGTATTTTAAAGACGTTACATTGTGAGAAAAATTCTTGAATTGAGAACATTCCATGTAAACTTTTGAAAAATGGAAAGTTGTTTTTAAATCATGAGGAACGAGAGTTTATTGCTATTTTAAATATGAAATAAAAACCCAAGTATTACATTTTAATGTTTTTCCTAAAAAATTCAATAATTTTACTTTAGTTAGGGTACATACTCAATTTAAGAAAAAAAATTCCCTGGGATTTTCCTGAGTTTTCAAGAATCGTGCTTTCCTTCACGGAGTAACTTATTTTTAGCCACATAAATATAGTCGAACCTACAAATTCTTCAGATAACTTGAAAAAAGTCTTTTTTCTTTATGAATAACTTTCTGCAAGTCTGTGTTATCAACTAATTCTCTAACTTTAATTCCTTGAGTTAGGGTTAAACAAAGAGCACCGAAGAGTAGGATTTTTTCGAGAGTAGCGATGACTTTTTCCAGGTTTTAAAGGAGATTTTTCTTAATGAGGAACTTTCACGTTTTTTTGGTTTTATTTTTAAATAAAAGTAGAAAAAAATCATGAAAAACAATACCATTCTTTCAAAAAGTTGAGCTCGGATAGATAGTCAAAAAAAATATTTAGTTTTTCACTTTGGGATTTGGCGAGAAAAAGCTACTTTTGCATGTGACGTCAATGCGCAGATGATGAACCAGTCTAAAACCTTTTTAGACGAGGAGGGAGAGAGATTCCTCCTTGGATTTTCGACGGAATCTATACGTAAGTAACTACGTCAAGGTTTTTTATGCGTTTTTGTTCACGTGACTTTTGCTTTGACTTCAAACTCGATTATTGATTAATTGAAAGCATAAAGATAAAAATAATTGCACTGCTCAAATATATCCGTTGGATAATACTAGAAAATACAAAAATATTCATTTTCCTCATTAGTGCAAGAGATTTTAAGGCTGATTTAATTTTCTTGTTCTCCCTGAGGCGCATGAACCCCTGTTATTGTTCAAACAATCCTCTGTCTTTTTTTTTTCCTTTTTTTTTTTTTCCCCCTTTCCCTAAACCATTATAGAAGATTAATTAAAAAAATAACTTCGATATTTCAAATAGCTCTTATGAGCCATACAGTGCTCAGTTTGAAATATTTTGCCAGTTAACTTTCCTTAGAGGTAAAACCATTTGAAGACATTTTTAAGAAGTATTCCTAACAAGATAAACTTGTTACAGATCTCAGCACTATTAGTCATGAACAAACGACACAAACATGCAAAAAGGCACAATAGCAAAGCAAGTGCTAAAAAAAATAGCATCTTTCAAACTAATTACACATGAAAACATAAAACAAACAATAAGGACAAACAATTTTCGAATTGAAAAGAACAATCGACGCGCGGTGGAACTTTTTTTTTCAAAAGTTAAATGGAGAACTACTCATGCGAAATAAAAATGACGGAAGAATAGTTGCAAACATTAGTTCATAGAAAGAGTTGAATTTTATAACGAGAAGGCGTGACGAATCTCCAATGGTATTCTTGTTTTGTTTTCTTTCCGCGTCAATTATTTAAAGATAAGAATTTTAATGAGATGCACTGTATAATAAGTCTTCCAACGGTAAAAAGTGAAATTCTTCCTAACTAGCTTCCAATTGAAAGGGTTAATTTATGCATAATTACAATTCAAAACAACCTCGCAAATTTTTAGTTGACTCACAAAAATAGTTATTTATGCAACTATAGTTGGGAAAGTTTTCAAACGAGGCAAAATGCTTATTTGACGCGTTTGAAAAAGTAATGTACGTGGTTACAAAAAATATTGTATGCAACATATGTTGCACACAATATTATTTATAACCAAGTGCAAAAAATACTTTTTGATACATATGTTATGTTAGTGTTGGTAACTCTTCTAAAAATGTAATTTCTATTCCAAAACTACATAAAATTTGAGCGAGAGGGGTGAGTGAAAATACTTTTTTACACTAGTGCCAAAACATTACTTTCAAGCACTCCTCTCGCGTTTAACGGATACGTTCGCCACGATTTCTATATTGAAAATAATGAAATAAAGTTTAATTTTTTTGCACACTGTTATAAAAAAAGATTGTTGAAAATGATTCCTAATGCAATTTGAATACTTTTAAACTGAATAGTGATGAAAAAAATTTAATAAACTTCATTTATTCAATAAGACATTTTCTCGGCGCCCTTTGGAATGACAGTTTTAAAAAGGGCACCTCTATTTGAAAGATAACTTAATGTTACATTTCCTCTTTTAAGTGAAACCATGTAAATAATGTGTTTTGACATTAATTGTGTATTAGAAGAGATTTATGGACTGGAGTCGCCAACATTAGTTTATATACGAGGGCCTGAGAAGCAAAGGGATCTAAGAGACTTTTCTTAACGTTTGAGAAAATACACTTTAAAGTTTCTTATTTATATTAATGTTTTATGACAATTATATGTTGTTCAAATACTAACCTCTGGAATGAAGATATCACTAATTTTCATAGAATTTAATATAAATAAGAGACTTTAAGTGTATTTTCTCAAAAGTTAAGAAAAGTCACTTAGACCCCTTTGATTTTCAGGCCCTCATATGTATTTAAGATATTTTTTTTTAATGTGATTATAAAAAACATTGCATTAAACATGTGGAAAATCACTTTTCAAACTCGACAAATTATTTCACTCGTGCTATTTCACTCGTGCGTCAAACAAGCAATTTGCGTCGTTTGAAAAAGTATTACTTTTCAAACTAGTTGTATGAATAACTATTTCAAAATCCCCATTTCATTCTCTTAAAAACTTTAAACTATAACATGGTACATACAAACTTGACCATATCAGTAATTCTGGACCCAGAATTTCCGATATATGCCAGAGTATTGTCGATATTTTTTTATGTTACGAGGTATTAACAATTTTAATATTCAATCTCTGATGTGATTGATTCGAGTGCATGATAAGGCAGGAATAAATGTTCTAATAATAATAATAAAGCCCATTGTCATAATGGAAGTTATTTTTAACAATGGCAGGATCACGCTGTGGACGAATGTGCGAACAGGGAACGGAGCCACCTAGCAGTTTTAAACAAAAGTAGTCATAAGTAGGAAGAAAGAGATTGCTTATTTGCGATGTGAGAGAAAAGCATTGGTTCTAATTTGCCCATCATCGCTTTCAAAGCTCTGTGGGTGGGCTCTTACCTAGAAGGTGATATCTAACCGCAAAAAAATGAGATCAAAAGTTTTTATCACCCGAAAAAAGCCGTGAAATCTTACACATCTGGAGGGTAAAATCCGTGTTAACAAAATTAAAAAAAAAAAAAAAGCATTTTTTTATATCCTGGTCTCATAGAAAACAATAAAGGCACCTCAGAAGCCTTCTAGATTCAGGATACCAAGAATCAAATTTTGGAAAAACTGGTGATTACAGAATGAAAAATCGTGCCTTTAGCAACTTATCGCTAAGTGAAACCATATTATTGGACTCCTACGCGCAGTCGTGACAAGAGATAGCGGATAAAAAATCTCCACTTAATAAAATGAACCTAAACATGGACAACAGCAAGTACCAGGCAGAGAATTCTAAACTGAGATCAACGTTCAGAATGTTTATCTGTGTTTTTAGTTTCAAACACTAAATACGCCCAATATGCACTGATCCGCGATATTGTCAAAAACCAGATAGTCAAAACATGCACGTTTTTTATATTTCCCCCCTTTTATTTCATGGAGCATAACGGCAAACTGTATGAATTCCTTTTTCATAACGTACACTTCATATAATACTGTTCGAAAAGTTCTATTAAAAGAATTTCTAGAAGGATAATACTAATTCTTTCCCAACAATTTTTTTTTTTTTTTTTTAATTTAAATGTTTGTATTAAATTTAAAACAATCAACGTCGTTTTTAAAATACCCTCCTTATGGAATTGGTATACACAAGATTTTTCAAAACTGGAAATTACAGTACAATGTGAACAAATTCTTAGAAATAAAATCTTATTCAAAATTTGTAAAAATAATACTTAATACCTCCAAAGGTGATTCCTTCAATTTTGTGAGAAAGAAATGAAACGCATTTTCCAGATGGGATAGAATATATGGTGTATAGAATATGGTGCTAGCCGGATTCAAAGATTTAAGAGCAGGGAAAATTTTAAATTTTCAGTTTAAAGCCTTTGCAGTAGCAAAACCTCCTATTTTAGAGTAGTATCTCGCATAGATTTAGAGTATTTAAAAATCAAATTCTAAAAATATTTACCATTTTGTGATCAAAATATTTAAGTTACAGAAAAAACGGTTTATAATTTTTTCAAAACCTCTTATACTATTCATCATATTTAGTTTGGTAAAGAAGAAAAAATCAATGAATTGTTCAGCAGCCAAGAAGGAAGTATTTAAAATTCATCCTAACAAAACTTTGTTGCTTTTATTGTTTAATCGTTTCTATTTAATTAAATCACTCAATAAAAAAAAGTCATTTTAACTAACAAATTAGACGCATCGGCAGGGCTATTTCAACAATATGAGTTCTGTTTTTTTAATCGTATCTTGATAATCATATCTATCTCGTGGTATAATATAATGAGAATTTTTTCTTTCTTTTCTACAGATTCTTTTCTGTTGTGTATAAAAAAATAAACATCAATCGCGCAAGCTTAAAATCGAATTTTTCAGAATTTAAATATTTAATAGCTTCAAAACTAAATCGTAACTTAAAAAAGTGCGACTTTAGTGTTTCAGCTCTGTGGCTGCCAAACATTAGACTTCTACAGTGATTAGTTTTCCCTAGAGGGAATGGCGTATGCAAAAAGCAAAAAAAAAAAAACTTTCATTCTGACACACAATCAGGAATGAGAGTGGTCAGAGAGCAAAAAGGAGGAAATCCAAAAATTCGTTAAAAAAGCTCGCAGAAAGAATACTAAAAAATTCCAACAAAAAAGTATGCAGGAAGGATGATTCAATAATTTTAAAGATACAATGAAATTTCTCATGCTACACAACAATTACATTTAAAATATTAGGAGTTAGTGAAGTAATTTGTGAGGAAAGGGGAGCTAACAGGGAAAATCTTTTGTTTGGACATGAGGAAAAGTATACTTTTTTGCAGGAAAAACTGGTTCAGATCAGAAAAATGCGGATCCTCAAAACCGGGACAAAGAAAAGTAAAATGTTTAAAAAAAAAAAAAAAAAAAAAAAAGGAGGAAAACCGGCATTCCTGCCCAATAACTTAAAAAACTGCAATTGGCATTTCTAAATTTGTTTTATCAACAGATTTCCCAAACATTTCTCCGCAAATTTGCAAAATTTTATACATTTAAATTCGATAGTTTCTGCGCTTTGAGAAAGAGAAAAACGCGCGGCGGGAAAATTCTTAAACTACAGTGTCTCTTTTTAATCCTAACTTTTCTTTAATATAAAAGAAATCTCTTTAATATATGAGAAACCAAGTTTTTTACCTATATTTTATATGAAGAAATAAAACACAGCTTTATTTATCCGTAATTCCAATAGTAGAAACAAAAACTATTATCACATAGCCTAACAAACAAGACAAAACAATATATCGTCAAGCTATCACATCTTATCAGTCACGTGTGACGATTTTTGGAATCAGTGTTCAAAAAATCCATCTTTAATTAGATTCCGTACAACTAGGAGAATGCCTAAAAATAGGAAAGATTTCGTTGTTACCGAATGATTTTCTTATGCATTTTCTCAAATTTGAGCATCTACCTAGCCAGTCGTTTATATCCTTAATTCTACCTTTGCTTGCTAGTCAATAAGATTCATCAGGCATTATACTGTATGAAGAGTATTTCCATCACAGTATAAGTTACCAGTGTAAGCGTCCGCATGGTAAACTCGATCGTAAAGTATCGAACAGGAAGCAATCAAGTGCGGCTGTCATGCGTGCAGGACCACACGATGATGTCCTCAGTAGCCCAATTCTGAGGCACTCACAGGAAGACACCATAAAAAATCTTCGTGACCTTTATTATCGCTATCTGTGACGATCGTATATGCTCAGCTTTGTCAAGGGTGGAGAGATGACATAGAACTGTGTTACGACAAAGCAATTAGATCTGGGGTAGAAGGCAAACCTAACACAACAGGTAATTTAGGATATATCCAGAAGAAAAAGACACGATCGCAATTTTTTTTCCGATTTTTAAGTAATTTTTACAACTATATGCAACATTATTTTACAACATGTCCTTTCTAGAAGTAAATAACACTATCTAAAAGCTAACTGTTCTTGAATTTAACTTTGCTTTTGTTTAGCAGCTACATGAGCAGTTTTAATAACTTTGCGTAGACATCCCGTAATATTAGAAAATTAGTGATATGGTCGCTTAACTCTGGGGTACAGATATATTAATAATAAAAAAATATTGTATATGAAGTGGGTACAGCTGGGAAAACATGATAAGGCAAACCCACATGAAATTAAATTATAAACAAACTCTAGATGTTTTTTCATATCAATGCATCGATACCTATAAACGAATCCTTATCTTCGACTACGTTTTAACTACTCTTCGGAACTTAGCATAAAAATGATTTTGAAAAAGTTTCTTCTTTATATACAAGGAGAATTGTGCCCATTTACTAAATTTAAAAGTTAATATTTATCAAAACGATCTTAATTATTTTTTAAAAATGCATTCATGCGAAGATATTTAAACTGTGTGCTAAGTTTTATTCAATAACTTTCAAATAACTGAAAACTTATCACATGAATAATAGAAAGACGCACTTATAGTAAGCTGCAGCTTTTTTAGTAATTAAACACAAGAAAAAACGCAATTGAAAATGTTTATTATTATGAGAAGTTATAAGCAAAATAACCGAGATGGAAATTCGAGATGTATAAAAATAATTAATTACTATTTATAAAATAACGACAGTCGATACCAGGAAAAGTAAATAATCTGAATTGTATATCTCAAATAGATGGAGGCAGAAAGAAGGAAATTAGTTCCCCAAGAAAGGGTTGAAAATTCAAAAAATACCATCATAACTAATTACTTTATTTTATAAAAACATTTAAGTTGTTATAAAAAAAAAAACTTCCGTCCATAATGAAAATAACTTAATTGTAAATAATTTAAAACTTCTTTAATCATTCATGGGAAAACTCTTGGAAACTGTGTCAAAAGAAGTTCATTTTTATCGGAAATTTCTAAATTCTATATTTGTGCACTAAACTGTCGAAACCACTTGTTGATCACACGGCACCCTATAAATATCTTTAAAAAATTCAAAGAATTTTCAATAGAATACCATTTTTAATAAACTTCAAAAATAAAAAGGAATAAGAAATTATAGCACATTTCGAAATTCCTTTTTATTTTTTCCATTCTGATTTTGCTACAATTCTGATTATAGCAAAATCAGAATTATAATTTTTTTTAATCGAATATGAAATGATATTCACAAAAATGATGAAAAATGATAAAACCCATAAAAACGGAGTTTTTAAAAAATCTTTTATATGCCATGCCAATTTTTATATTTATTAACACAGCGCCGATATCAAAAACATTTCTATCAGCAAAATGTGAGGCAAACTATTTTTCAAAATTTATTTATTAAAAATGAACGTGATTTTATGCTCTCACATTCAAATATCATTTATTTATTCTGATTAAAGTAATTTTAGAAGTTATTTATTAAAAAAATTTAGCAACAGGAAAGAGTTTTAATAATGGTCGGATCAATGATATTTTAATGCGATTGGATGATGCCAAGTTGGTTTATTAGTATTCCGTAAAAGCGACATTTTAGTGACAGTAACAGCTCCAAAATTTGATAGAATGAATTGTCATCGACATCGAACCTATCTGCCAAGTTCAGTTGAAGAGGTTCAGCAAGAGAGTTAATTAGGTGTCCGCAGATTTGTCCATCGACATACGCACAAAATCGAAGTTAACATAAAGTAAAAAACGTAAAATTATGCATTTCCATTTGTTATAAGTTATGTGGTGTTGTGATATTTTTTTTTTTTTTCTTTTTTTTTTTTTTCTTCTCTCTTTCTGGAGAAAGAATAAATAAACAGAAAATAAAAATTGAGCAAGCGTGACTAATATGGAACATCACATTTTAAAAAGAGCGATTTTTTTTTTTTAAATGTGTTATGTCCCCTTGTTTACCTCCTCCTCTTCTTCCGCCATTTTTTTTTTTTTTTTTTTCCCCCTCCATTTTTTTTTCCTTCTCCTTCTAGGTGTTTTCTACGGGATTGAAACCCATTAGTTCAATCCACTACTTTTTTTTGGTAAGTCTCTACGGGCTGTTTGTGTTCAAGTCTAACGACCTTTACGTGTGAGTGAAAACATTTTCTTTTCACAGTCACGGTTGCGCAGAAATGAGAGGGTTAAGAAGGAATTAAGAGGACGCTACAGTGAAACACAGTAAAGAGTTTTAGGCTAAGGTCATTTTATTTCCTGACACTGCCCGTGAAAAATAACAACTTATTTGAAATAAAAATAACCGTTGATAGATTTTAAATATTATTGTTATGAATCGCATAATGCGTTTTCAAAACCTTCACACATCAACATTCTTCTACAATTGATTTGTTGAATAATACCATGCTTCTTTGGCTATACCTGATACAGCATTTCTATATTGGAACCTCAAAATATGAAGGATCAAAATAGTGTGCATCAGGAATAAAACACATTTTTTTTCTTTTCCGTTTTATGAAAGTAGAATTTATGAAAAATATTTATTAAGGATAGTACATTTCAAAGGAAAATGGAATTGTTCTCTCAAACACTCACTAGACGTATTTAACCTGAAGACAAATTAAATGAAAAAAACAACAACTTTTAGTTGCATTCTTTTAACATTAGATGGCAGTGAACCTAAAAGCTGTGCCGAGCAGTGAAAGAACTCTGTCTGAAACTATAAAACTATATTTTATAACCGCAGCTCAGATGGTCAACACATTAAAGTCATTACACAAATTAAATTTCATGTGATTTTATTTTCTAAGCTTCAGTCTTAAATTAAGTTCATTAACTTTTCCTTGTCCCATAGACAAAACGTTTCATTTTTAGGTCATAATATCCCCCCCCCCCCCCCCCAGTATTGCATAAAAAAATATGATTTTTTTTATCATGCATAACATTAATAATAAAAGCTTATTAACAAAATATGAACAGAAAATAAATGGGTTTTTTTATTAAAAAAAAAGTTTTTATAAGCTTGCTTATAAAAAGTTTAGATGGTGTTAATAGATCTTAGGATTTTTTTTATGGCAAAAAAACCTCTTGTGGGTTATTGATTTTAAAAAAGAATTTGATTCATACATCGCCTTATTGAAACTCTGGGATAACTTACCAGCATCAATCAGAATCAACACCAGAATAAACAATCAATTAGTAGACGGTTCCTTTTTCCACGTGCTGACTGAAATTGATCTTTGATCAAGTTTCAAGGAATTGAAAGAAAGAACTACTTGCTTACCGCAGACGCCACTCCCTAATTGTCTGGCATTCCAATTGGGGCAATCAAGCAGAGACGATTCGTTGCCCCTGCAGTGTGGATCCTCGTACATGAACTGACTAGAGTCGTTGTTTCTTGGAAACCAGTGGTGGAGGTGACCGCCCGAAAATCCCAGTTGTCGACACGTCACTTGCAAGCTCTCCACGGTCCAACTAAAGAATAGAACAAATAGAAGAGGTCAGGGTTTCTGACGAAAGCAATATAAAGGTCACTTCATTGCAGGGACGACGGGAACGGGGGGCGTAGGGGGCGACTCGCCCCCCCAAAATTTTAGAAAGTTGGACAGTCGGCAAATTTTCAAAAATTTTATCGAGATTTTTCTTTTTCTAAAGTCGATCCACAATAAAATCGAATTGAATGAAAAAAAAAAAAATGTAACAAAATATTAAAAATATCTGAATGCAGCGGGATCCGAGTTTGACGAATCGGCATTTTTACAATAGAAGTCTATTATAGGGGAGTCGGTGTCTTTTTTTACGGCTACAATGATGGACTGCGAACGCAAGTATTACCATATAAATATTACCATAAGTTTTTAGAAAGGCTGGTAGTCGGCAAATTTCTGAAATTTCATCCCTTTTAAAAATCCCTACTGACGGATGTTTCAAAACATATTGAATGGAAAAAGTACAAATAATTAAACTCATTATTAGTATTATAAAATTGTGATCACAATGCAGCCTCAGGTGACGGTTGGCAATTTTGAATTGGAGTAAGTTTATCCTTTTTGACAGGAACATTAAAATAATCTAATCATTGATATCTTCACTGACATTAGATAACTTTGATGTGTTACAGTAGATGATATACTTGTAATTGTGGTACGTCAGACAACGCCTCAAAAACCATGACATACACATTAAACGTCATTTACATAAAGTATGTAATGTACATCAGTACATCATACGAGTTCAAGGTTTTATACAAAATTTCAAAATACCAAAATTTTGTATACGAAAATTGACCCGCATTTTAGAAAGTTATTGCAATTAATTTCAAGTAGAACTCCATAAATTATGTTATGTACAGGATGGTCATAAAGAAACTTTGCCGATATATGGATCTCTAAAGGCAGTCTCGTTCAACAGATCGAGATTTCAGGTATAGTTATTCAGAGATATGAGGTCGGAATTCTGTGAATTTCGGCAAAATGGCGCTCACGATTATCCCGGTTATAGTTACAAATAGCAACGCCTACTTTTCCTATCGAGAAATGATCACCGCATGCAAAAACCCTAAAGAGGAGTGGTACGTGTATCACAAAAAACGGACGCACAAAATACAGATCTGCGAATTGCCAACAAAAACACGATCGGAGCAATGGAGGCCGCTCACCAAATATTCATCTTAGAAAACCGATTAAATTGCCTGTGATGGCACTCATGTGAACTTTGGCCTCTGTCAAATGCAAATTTCCATCGTGCGCCTCAATCGCGTTTTTGTTGGCCGTTCGCAGAGCTTTTTTTTTTTTTTTTTTGCGTGCATAATGCGTCCGTTTTTTGTGATACGCGTACCGTTCCATCTCTCTTTAGGGTTTCCTTATGCACTGAGCATTTTGTGACAGGAAAAAGTAGACGTTGTCATTTGAAAATTTCGTGCATGTAACTATAACCATAACCTTGAGCGCCATTTGTTAAAATTCACAGAATCTCAAGCTCCAACTTCTGAATAACTATACCTGAAATCTCATCTCGATCTGTTAAACGGAACGGAAGCTAGATGCCCATATATCGGCAAAGTTTCTTTATGACCACCTTGTACTTCATATATTGAAAATGCATTCCCAAAATAATCCATGCCACTTGTAAACTGGAAGGCGATATTGAATTTATTCTAACAAAATAATCTTTGGAAAAGTATTTAAAGGTTTATAATAATACTATCTAAAATTCTTAATGTTCCCCGTGCTCAAATAGCTGCGGACCGACATTGTCCAATACAACCAGTTTCAGTGCATTGCAAATTGTGAGTATCCTTTCACTCCTATCCTCGATTTCTGACGCAGTTTGGCCTTTGTGTTGCCCTTGCGCCTAGTAAATTTGAAAAACAACCAACCAACCTATCCTGGATTTCACCACTTTAATATTCGAAACAACGGGAAAAAATTGTCTTTCAGATAAACTAAGATTTTTTACTCTAAATACCATTAAAAATATTTCAAATTGGATCACTAAATCTCAAATTAGGATCATAACCGTTACATGTGGGTAAGGGAAATGGGGGGGTGTTTCTGGAAATTTCATGTTGACAGTGATGTTTCTCTTGCTTTGAAGATCAAATGTGCAACTTGTTCTTCCTCAAGATCGGATTAACACTGTAGATTTGAATACCTCCCCCCCCCCCCACACACCTTTCCCAAAAAACCCCACCGTACTATTCCTTATATAGTTTGGTATGTTGTGCTAAAAATTATGGCATGCTTTTTTACAGAGTATAATGTCACTAAATTCGAAGTTCAATTAGTTGCGAATAACTTACCTTTTTGCACATAAATATTATAGTTTGGTTTAATGTTAAAGTAATCCATTTCATTTTTAATCCCGCTTAGGAAAAAAAATCTAGCATTTTCAAGTATACTTTCTTTCTTGAACAAATGATTATTGTTCAAAAAACGAGTAATATTTGCATAAATTATTGCTGAAAAACCATACAATATCAGTGAAAAACCACAAAAAAATCATTAAATTAAATCCAGCAATTTTGATAAAAATATATACTCAAAGTAACTACTTTTAAGAAGTAGGTTCCTGGATTGAATTGTTACAAAAAAATTAAAATTTACTATTAACACACGTTTCAAGAAAGATCAAAATCTTTCCTTTTAGCTAGGAAAATGTGTTAAAAAGTATTTAAAAATTAAATAATTAACAAATCGTTTTTAATAATAATTGTCTTTTGCAAAGTAATTATAGTGTCCATGAACGCCTACATGATTATTTGCAGGGAGATGTAAGGCGACAAAAGTTTTTGTTTAATCCTTGATTTTTCGAAGATGGGAATTGGATGTTAGTTAATAATTGTTCATTAATGTTCTGTTCAAATTGATGAATTAATATCCATATATATATTTTTCTTGTAAATTTTACCACTTTTTTATCCACGTTACTTTATTTTTCAAAACCCAGAGGGGAAGGAGTGCAAGTGCATGTTTCTTATGTCCCTGACATTGCATCGATTATAAAAATTGCTGTGCTTCGCGTAGAGAATTTTCTGTAGTAGCAATAGTCCGCCAGAATTTTAAAAAGAAGAATTTTTCCAGAATTTGTCTTTTGATCAACCTTTATACAATTCATTATACAAAAGTCACCTATTTGATCAATAATTTTCATCTATTTAATTCCATGTTAAAGTGCTATTTTTCAACCACTTTTACACGTTTAATTATTTTTTTTTCGAAACTGCAATTTGAAAATTTAAAAAAAAGTTGTATCGAAATGAAGCCTTTGTACTTCTCAGTTTACTAAATTGGTTTAAGATAGTGAGGGAAAATTCTATCTATCTGCAAAGTATAAATGTCTCCCCCCCCCGCCCCCAAATAAAAACGCTTCCAAAAATAATCTCCTTTATTTGAAGAGAAAGGGTTAATGTACTAAAAAGAAATGAAAAATTAAATGAAATTGAAGGAACTTTAACTATAATGTGATGGGAATTTACTTAAAATTTTACATTAAGTACGTATTAAAAAAATGCCATAAAATATTAAAAATTGTTTAGACGGTAAATTAAAAATAATTCAAACTAATTTCACATTAAATAAAACAATTCACAAAATAAATGCATTAACAAAAAAAAAATAATAATAATAATAATAATGCATTAACAATTAGTTTTACATTAATTAATTAATTATGCAGTAATTATTCATATATTAATTAAAAATTATTTATACGTTAATTTTACATTAATAAAAATTAGTTAACAATTTATTAGCACCTTAATTTATATTTTCTACATTTACACCGGGCATGCCTTGATTTCAGTCGGCAAAAAGATGTCTACGCCCCCCCAACCAAAATTCTTAGCGACGGCCCTGCTTCATTGTATTGTAGAACATTGAAGAACCAAATTATGCTTTACTGGAATGATCAGAAAATGAAATAAATACGAAGATATATACAATTATTTCCTAATACCTCTTTAATCCACTCAAAGTTCTTTACAAACTTAAATTGCCCACTTGAAGCACCTCGTTACGATAAATCTCTAAACTGTAGAGCGTGAACCTTCTTTATATCATAATAAAATTCTATTATTCTACAGATAATCCGTTTGTAAACTCCATTCTAATGGAAAAGAGTCAACCTCAACATTTATTTAGTATTATATCTATACTTATGCAAATATAATGTTAATTACAAAATACATGTATACATATGACGTAATTGATGTCATATACTGATTCGGTCTATATTTTAAGTTTAACAGCTACCCTTCAACATAACAACGCGCAAGAAACATAGACTAATAAAATCGAAATGTTCTATCAATCATCTCATCCAACGTAGTCATTTACTTTAAGACATAATGTATACCAGGCGCGGATTTAGGGGGGGTGCGGGGGGTGCGACCGCACCCCCCATGAAGTATCTCGTCTAAATTATTTTTAAATAGCAGTTTCCACCGAGTTCAAAGTAAAAAAAATTTGAAATTTCATTAATAATTGGAAGATATATTTTTTATTTGATATCAATATCGATGGGAAATCAGCAAACAAAACTAAGCTTTTTCTGATATTTTTCATGCCTCATTAATACAGATTTTTAAGCCACCTAACCGAGTTCCTTATTTCATTACCCGTAGAAGGAATGGGCTTGAGACTTGACGAGTAAATCGGGATTGTAATGACCTGCAATGTACCGGTCAACGAATCTTTACACCTGGTGTGATTCTCAAATTAAAAAATTTCTCACAATACCATTAAAAAATTTCTCAATTTCAGCACGATTTTCTCATTTGGGAGTATAGAGTATGAGATGGGACCAAAGACTGACAAGTTTTTGATTGCAATTAGCATTCTGTAGGTTTACTTCTTGATCAGAGGTCAATTAATTATAAAGGTTTAATATCGGGGTGCCATCGCACCCCCTAAACTTCATTCTATGTACAAAAAATCGTGCACTAAAATAACTTTTGAAAAAACCTGTGATTATAATTGGAAAATAAAATGCCTAATTCGTAATTAAGAAAATTTCTTTGATCAAATCGGTATATAGCATTATTACAATTCTACAGAATATTGTAAGAACTTACAGTTCCGATAAAGAAGCTATCACTAAATTAGGACCAGGAAGTTTCCCTTCGTTCTCTTCAAAAAATCTTAAAACAGCTCAGGGAAGGGGGAAAAAATGACCCCTTCTTTGGGTGACCTTGAAACTAAGGACACAGACAAAGCAATAAAACTTGAGGGGTCATACTATCCCTTCCCTTGCACGTGACATTGCACCATTCACATGTGCTTTGAAAATTACTAAAAAGCCTCGACTCTGAGGTGGAAGTGATGGAATGGTCTTTCTTGCTTGAGTTGGAGTGTGCTTGCGATGTCTAGACCTAGATTGTTTGTTTCTTCGATTGGTATGGCAGTGCAAGATAATTGACAGTAATATATAACCATGATAAGATATTTTTAGTGTTACTATTTATTTTACAAAATGTAATATCATTAACATTTTGTTTTAGTTTAGGCATTTGCTTTTTTTTTTCTAAATATGTTTGAATATTTCATTTTTGACCGAATGATCAGAAGTAGTGATTTATCCCACATTCTCATATTTGGTATTTTGTACAATCATCAACGTAACTCTCAATTCAATACCATCAGTATATGAATAGATTATAATAAAATATTCAATTCTTATAAAAATAAACTGATTTTACTGGATTAACCCATTGTATATGCACCCTTTCATATGCAAAATCATAAAAGTCTTTTGATAATGTCAATCAAAATTACTTTCTTAAATTATAAAAATGTAATTTATCCTTAACAGTTTAAAGTGAGTTCCATAGAGTTTTTAGCTTCTTTTTTTTTCAAAAAAACAAATATTGAGGATCCTAGCCAAACAAGTTTTTAAATATTGCTATGCTCCAATCTCTCTCTCAAGATTCATACTCGCCTACCATGCGAAATGTCACCGGATCGAGCAATATTTGGTGCTCTGTAGTCTGTTTTCAGATTGAGTAAACACTCTAGAAATTTTGACTAGTAATCTGACGTCGATTGTTGAGCTATTTCTTGATAGTTTTCCGAGGTTTCTCTTATTTAAGATGCAAATGAAGTCCATTTTCCCCTTGAAAGACCATCTGGCATATGTTCCCTGCTTTGTAAACAAATTAATCAGAATCTAAAGTTGTCCCGGTGCATTGCATTATCTTGTAGTTATATTCTGTATTATTCTTGATTCTGTATTAGTCTCCCCCCCCCCCCCTTAATTTTTAATATGAAGATTTGTGTGTTGACGGTTTAAGATGGACTTTGAGTACATTTTCTTAATCTAAGTTCTCTGTAAATCATATTTGTAAGAGAAAGCATACATCAGTTATGTTAAACCAATCTCAAAACTTATATTAAAGTACAGGTTGGGTATAGTTAAAATCCATCTATTTAGAGCATTTTTGGTAACTTTAAGGTAAAAAGGGCTTATATGGCTGTTAGCTTTACATGCTATTCCTTATAAATTAAATATTAAAACAAAATGAAATCACTCCAATGAAGTTTTAAATATATTGTTGTTCTTGAAGCGTAATTATCAAAATTCCCAACAGTTATTTCTTTAAGTTTTCATTTGAAAATTTTTATGATAATGTTTATAAAATGTTTCCAGATTTTCCCAGCAGTACTAATACAAAATTTCAAAATTATTTACTAATTTCTACAGACTCCGGACTGATCTAAACAACACCAGTTTAACTATGGTCCGCCTTCACATAAAAAACTTTCGATGCTGTCATAAATAAAGCACACATACCGTTTGATATTAGCAATCTTCTAACCAAATTAGAATCATATTAAAATTTTAAAAGAAATTTATTCTGGATTAATATAGAAAATCTTTGTAGATTTTGATACTAATATTGTTGATGCGTATTTAACCAATAAAAAGAAAGTTTACATGATAAATAAGAAAAAAAAAATCTTGTAAGAGCCATAGTAAAAACTATCTTGTATTCGAATATAATTTTTTTATTAAAAAACTGTACACACACATTGAGGTGAACGGACTCACTCTTTTTTTTTTTACTCTAAAGTTCAAATATATATTAATTTAGTTAAAGCAGTCTTAGTGCATCAATATGTATAGTGTTAAGGTAACTAAACCTTAATTAGATTTTTTTTTATAAATTTTATTTCTTATTTTACAAAATGTGATATTTCAGTAACAATTTTGTTTATATATTTTTTTTTTCCGAAAAATGTTTAAATATTTCATTTTTGTCCGAATGATTCAAAGTATTTCATTCTCATAAAAATTAACTGATTTTGCTGGAATAAGCATTGTATCTGCACCCTTTCATATGCAAAATCATAAAAACCCTTTAACAATATCAAACAAAATTACTTTCTTAAATTATAAAAAAGTCATTTATCCTCAACAGTTTAAGCGAGTTCCATGTTGTTATGTACTTCTTTTCAAAATATTGAGAATCATAGTTAAACACGCTTTTACTTTCAATTACCCATATGTTTACATAGGGCAATGAAAGTGTACAGCAGTCAGTAAAAAAAAAATCGCCTCCCCCCCCCCCCCTCCCTTACCATTTTCTTAAGTTTTGAAAGATACTGATTCCAAAAAAGTAGTCTAGTTAAAATGTATATGTGGTAAGCATAACTCCTAAACGAATTGACGTACAGTATTCAAATTTGGTGTACGGATTAGTGGGAGCCATGGGACCTACGATTAAGGTTGCGCATTCGCATAAGGGTGAAATCAAGAATCTAATGCCTCTTAAGGAGTTTTAATCGTCTCCACATCCGGAATTCCCGAAGAAATCTGATAAAAGCGTAAAAATTTGAAAAACGTGTGTCTTTAACACAGAGCTCTTTGCCCTTGAGCATCGTCCATCAACGATTGATATTTTTCTGTTTTTCGCACAAGAAAGGACAGTGTAATGTCTATTGAATATCATCACCAATTTCGCCGTTTTGGATTTTTTTCTTATCCCATGTAAAAATTATTGCCAAAAATATTGCCAAATTCTCCATTTTCATTTAAATGAAGAAAAATATGAAAACAGTAAATCATACCATATCAAATTTGAATACAATGATAAATATTATAGTGTACAGTTATAGTGTATAGTCTCAAGTTTATGTAACTTATATTTTAATTTACTAATGTGATGTCAAACTGAGTTGAAAAGCCTTATTTAACTTCGGAAATTATTAAAACCTTATAAATAAAGAGTTTTGCGTACCTGCAGTGTTGTCTAAAAATGTGAAAGATCTGCCGTCTTTTTCTGCACTAAATGATTTATGATGTTGAATATATTGGTAAATTAACTTGTATAAAAAAGTTGAATTTTCAGGGTTGTTGAACTTTTTACACTTCACCTGAACTGCATAAGATTTTTTTTTGCGCTCTTAAATACTTTCCTCTAATAAAAAATACTAAATATTTATAATTTTATTTTGTATTACATTTTCGGGGTAATTTTTTGTATGGGGTGCAAAAGAGGATAGTTAAACCCTCTAATTTTTATCTTTCATTGAACCCTTGATGATACCCCTCCCCCCTGTCCCCCAAGTTCACAAACTATCACCGCCACTGTAAACACTCATGGTCATAATCGCACCCCCCTTGATTGACCTCTAAATCCGCCCCTGATGTATACTCTATTTTATGATTAGAATATTTTAAAAGACCATACTAAAACTCTTAGTTTATCACAAACAAAAAACTATTTTTAAGTGATATCAAGGCAATGCTGAATGCTTGTAAGGTAGTTAACCATTGGCGAGGGGTCCGGTCATCGTTGGATTCGGCGATGAGTGCATAAATCTCAAGAAGAAAAAAATTAACAATTCACGCAAACAAAATTTTTTAAAAAATTAAATTTTTTTTTGGAGGATTTTTTTAATTTAATAACAATATTCTTAATTATTCTGGGCAGTATTTCTTTAAAAAAACATTTTTATAACTGTTTCCTAATAAGTTACACAAGAAAGTGATAAAAAATCCATTAAAGGAAATTTCGTTCGTGCTGCCCTCTATATGAGATTCGTTCATTTTTCCGAATCAGTTTTCTTTGAGTTTTCGTTTGTGAAGGCATCAATGAGCGAATCTGATTCGTCGACAGGGCTCTCAGGTCATCGGAGATTATACCGAATACGTTTAGGGTTAAGATTCGTTCTTGTAAGTGTATTCCTGACATTTGGCGTGATATCTCCAAATCGGCGATAAAAGATTTTAAAGTGTTTTTTTTTTTAATACTTTGTATTACTTCCCTTGTAATTTATTTCTTCCATATACAATTTAGATGACTACTAAGTGACATATGATTAGGTAATATACGGATGAAAGTATTTTAATAATTAAAAATATTAGAAATCTGAAACTTATTTAGATTAACCGGGATGCATTTAAGCATACCTCACTTTGATTCAAACCACAGAAAGGAATGAGAGCGCGCCATTGGCTGATACGTTGCTTTCATGGAAGCCGCTAAACACCTGACAATGTTTACTGTGTTGACACAGAGAATTAGACGCATGTTTTAAATCTTGAGTTTAGGAACTGATTTTTAAATGGCGAATGTTTTATAAATGATAATTTTATTCCTGATTAATGTTTTACTCCAATTGAATCTAATTAACTGCTTTTAACAACAAAGTATAAATTTTGGATATTTATCAAGGAAAATTATGCAGCTGGAATATAATTTTGAAACTAAGTTTAATTTTTTTTTTTTTTTTTTTTTTTTTTTTTTGTAAACATTTATACGTAAAAGAAAAATTCGGGTGACTCAGAAACTCGAATGCTACTTTTGATATTATCAATTATTATTCTTATTATTTTATTAATAGTCATTTGTTTGCTGCCATTATAAGAAAGAAATTAAAATATTTCTGAATAAATGACAGCATCAATGCGACGCATAAATTGTTTAGAGCCTTTTTGTTATAATAATTTTTATGGCACAGATGCAGAATATGACATTTCTTCGACATGATTTTATATAGGTGTTATTTTTTCCGGATAAATGCCGTTTCTGGAAACAGATTTAAGTTTTATTTTTAATTGATACTTTATATTATTTGCATTTTAACTTAATTTCAGTGTTATTTTAATTTCATTACTATTTGTATTTTAATTTAATTATTAATAATATTGTAACCTTATTAATATTAGTATTTTAATTTAATTATTATTAATATTTTAACTTTATTACTATTAGTATTTTAATTTAATTATTATTAATATTTTAACCTTATTCCATTATTATTTATATTTTGATTTTGACCCTTTTTGCTATTACCAAATAAAAAATATCGCCCAATCTCCTATATACTACATCTGCTCCATTTTTATAATAATAATAAATGTTAATAAATATTGAGCTTTTTTAATATTGTCTTGTATTAAATAAGAAATATTTTTCTGTGAACATAAGTTATGACAATTAATTTATATTTATCTATTTTATGATAGATGAAGTTATAGAAATTATAAACATGTCTATTCTATAATTTAACTACTATAAGTAAAAAATAAAATATAAATATAATTTAGTTCGACTATATTAATTATACTAATATTTTTTCACATAAAACTTCTTCACTGAATATTAATTATCACGACTCTTAGACTTGACTTTGATGGGGGTTTTATCAAGGTACCTGTGCTCCGTTGGAGCCAAACCTTTTCATATGATTTCTGCCTCTAGGCATTGGGGATAGTCAGGTCTCACAATCAGAAAGTAGGAAAGGCAAAGAGGTGAGTGCTGAGCTCCAACAGTTAAGCTGTCAAGCTGCACCAAGCAATAATTAGATAGAATCATTTAAAATCTGAGATTAATTTAGTATAAGTTACATAAAAAACAGTTACACTAATAAAAAAGGAAGATACGTGGACGGACAACAATATATATATATATATATATATATATATATATATATATATATATATATATATATATATATATATATATATATATATATATATATATATATATATATATATATTTTTTTTTTTTTTTTTTTTTTTTTTTTTTTTAAACAAATATAAATGTAGTTGTTTTTAAAACAACTATAGAACACGAGATAAACAGAAAGTCTACACATTAAGTGCATAGCAAAATCTAAAGATAATAAATGAGAGTAATGTAGCTCTTCTTATGAATTGCTAAAGTAATAAATAAAATGAAGTAGCTTTTCTTACGAATCGCTAAACAATATTAAATTAAAAAGTATATAAAATGTAGCTTTTCTTGTGAATCGCTATAATATAAGAGAAAGAAGAGTATAAGATAAATGTAGCTCTTCTTATGAATTGCTATATGTTATTACAAAAAAATAGGTACTATAAAGAACTAATTTACACCTCCACCCGTTTCCCTTTCCCTTCAAGAGGGAACCTTCCACGGGTTGCTGGAGGGCTTTGGCTCCTAATAAGGTGGAAAATTACTAATCACTTCAGCCTCCATCCGCTTCCCCCACTATGTGGCTTCTACGGATTGTTGGAGACTGGGGGATAAATGATTAGTACTATAAGTTTGAGCAGGTATAGGGATTGCTGGATATTCATTTTCTAAATGCTTCGGACATAATTGCATCTGAGAGAGCAAATGCTGCGAAGGGTCTGCACCTATAATCATCTTTAAGTACTTCGTATGCAAAGATGTTTTTGAAATCATTTTCATCTTCTTCCAACATGGCCTTTTTGTAGAATGAAATATTGATTTTAGAAATGTATTCTGCAATGGGTTCGATTTTAAGGTCACGATGAATAAGATCATTGCGAATATATCTAGATGCATTTACAATTTCACGAAGTATTTTATTTTGACAGACTTGCAGTTTTTTTATTTCCTTTGGATTGGCTGTAGTGAATGCAGGTGCCGCATATGTTAATATGGGCCTGATGTTACTAGTATAAATGAGTTTTTTGAGGTTCAGTTTAAGAACAGAGTGACGGCCTATAAGGGGTCGAAGCTTTGCCATAACAATGTTAGCTTTTTTAACTGCATGCTTGCAATGGTCCATCCAGGTTTTTTTTGTGTTTAAGATAAGTCCAAGGTAATTAGCCTTTTTCACAATTGGAATTTTTTTTCCAAATAGAAATACCTCTTTGGTGATGGGGGTTCTAATTTTCTTGCCTCCCATAACAATAATATTTTATTTGGAGGCATTGATGCTAACCTTCCACCTCTCGCACCAGTCTTCAATGTCGTCAGTGAGTAATGAAAGTTTATGTACTGCCTGGTTATGTTGCATTGATTTTGTAACAATCGCAGTATCATCTGCGTAAAAAGCGGTGAGTATGTTTTGATTGTCTCGAAAGGTAGGAAAGTCAGCAGTGTAAAGCAAGTATAGAGTTGGTCTCAGGATTGACCCCTGGAGGACCCCGGCCTCCATAATGCGGTCATTAGAGATAGCACTTCCATACTTGACCTGGAAATGTCTTTCAAATAAATAAGAATTGATAAGAATAATAAGATCTTTGGGAAAGTTATTTTGAATTAATTTGTATATCAGCCCTTTGTGATATACTCTATCAAAGGCTTTTGCCACGTCCAACATTAACATAGCCGAGGCCTGTTTGTTGTGGCGTGCACTACCGATGAATTCCAAAATCCGTACCAATTGTTTTGTTGTTGATTTTTTTGGAACAAAACCATATTGTTCATTGGGAATAGAATCTAAGTGGGGTCTCATTCTATTCAGAATTGTCCTTTCAAGAATTTTTCCCATGCAGGGGAGCAGACTGATGGGTCGATATGAAGCAGTCATTGCTGGATCCTTCCCAGGTTTGGGGAAAAGGATAACATTAGCTTCCTTCCAGGCATCAGGAAAATAGGAGTTGGATTTGCAAAAGTTAAAAACGTTCGTGATCTTATAAATCATCTGGTAGGGCAGCAATTTAAGCATGTTGTTTGTGATATTATCGTTACCGGGTGCTTTATGGTTCTTAAGCTTTTTGATAATTTGTGTAACTTCATCAATAGTGATCTTATCCATTGTTCCAGTGGGGGATTGATTACTAAGCCACCTATCAGTGAAGTCTTCCACTTCCTCTTCAAAATCATCATTAGTGGGTTCATTATTATTTCTAAATTGCAATTCAAGTGAGTCCGCCAGTGCCTCTGCCTTTTCATTTTCCGTGTACACTAGCCCGTTTTCTCCATGAATTGGTTTGTTAATAATTTTGTCGCGTTTAAGGGTTTTGGACATTTTCCAAATACTATTGTCTGCCGTACATAATGTGTGAATTTTGTTTTCCCATTGGCTGCGTCTAAAGTCAATGCTTCGTTCCCTGATGATGGCATTACGACTCTTAGATGTTAAAAATATTTCCTAAAAGCTAAATTGGGATTTGCTAAATTTTGATATAGATGGCACCACCATTCAAATTTTCAATTAATTATTATTAAATATCAGTTTTACGATTATTTATAAGTATATTACAGTTTTGAAGTCACAAACTAACTTAGTGCGACTATAAAATCATCAAACTTCATTAAAAAAGCTACGTCAATAAGAAATACCAGCAAACATAACCTTTCCCATTTAATAAGAATATGGTTTCGTCGAATGCAGCACTTCGTAATACTGTAAAAATCGTCCACCCAGAATTTTTTTTCATACAATGATTTGACGTTGCTTGTACTGAAAACAACATCTTCCTTTTTTTTCTAATCATATTTTCAAAAACAAACGAAGAAAATAAGAATTCTCTGTTAGAACTCTCAACTTCCCGTTCAGCATGCAGCCGTCATTTTGTGTGGGCGTTAACTTCTTCCCAGACTGACAGGAAGATTGACCAATGGCGCACTCTCATTCCCTTGTGTGGTTTGAATCAAAGTGAAGAATGCCAAAATGCCACCGGCATATCGGTTTGGCGCATTTTTTAGAACGTTTATTATGTCTCCTGCCAGTGAACCTTTCAAATTAGTTTAAATTTACTTTGATTCATCAAATTTGATTTTGAACTTGAAGGGGAGTATATAATTAATACTTCTTTTTTAATTTTATAAATTCTTGTCATGGGCACCTTTGTTTGAATGTTTGCATTTAAGTTTTTATGTACTTGTGTGACTTTTTTAATTTCATTGATAATATAGGCTTGCGACACGATTTCAATCCACACTCCATACTCTCCAATCGAATGAATTGGGTCTGGATTAAAATTTGTCGTTAGGTTTTAAACTTTTATTTTGAGAAGCTGAAAAGGAAGGGTTACATATCCCCTAGTAAACGGCAACTAAATTTGTGTATATTTGTTTATCATGATTGTATGTAAATGCATTTAGTATGTATTGATCAAAAACGAAGATGGGGGAGGGGGGAGGTAAGGATTTGTAATAAATTAGAATAAAAACATTATTATTGTCCAAGTTTTCATTATTTATTGTAATTATGTTTTATTATTCATTATAATTATCTTTCATTATGTATCAGAATTTAATTTATTAAAATGTGTTACTATTTTATAGATTTTAACAAGCAGTGATTATTTTTCTTTTTTATAAATAATTATTTAATACATAAAAAAACTAGTCAATTAATATTTGTTCCTTTATGTTCGTGGTTCGTTATCGTAATTTTCGCCGATTCCCAATAGGACAGAATCACGAAAAACTCGCTCTACTCAAAATCAAGACCGTTTGAGCAAACTTTCTCTCTTGTCGATTTAAAAAGATATGTTGGTGACACTTCGAAAAAGTGGCAATTTTTATAACCAAGCTATAGAAAAATTTGCAATAAAGACCCGAAACTTGAGTATATTTATAAATAAGTGTTTAATTTCAAACTTTACAATAGGGAAATATAGTAGTTGGATTGGCAGACCCAATGTAAATGTGTCAAAATATTGATTGGTTATTTTAACCATTTACTTATTGTTTTTAAATCACTCTCCAAACATAAAATATTATAAATAAAAATGCTCGTACAATTTTTATAAATTATAATATTTAATTTACAATGTTTTACTATGGGTATTTTATTATTATAAGTTTTAGTTTGATAAATACATTTTTTTATGCCATTAATCTTTTGTATCATTATTTTCATTTAAATGTCTTTATTTGTATTCATAACATCCTACTGAAAATTACTTACATTTAGCTACAGAAATAAGCACTAATTTCAGTCATTGGTGGCGAAATTGTACAACCAAGTTGGCTAGTTATCAGTAAAAGGAAGATTACTAGTAAAAAGCGCGAAATGCAAAATATTGAAGTGAATGAAATTTAAAATGTCAGTCGGGCTTATTTCGAAAAATGTGTTTTAGCTTAACAAGAAGTTTTGTGCCACATCCTTAATACATGTAAAATTTGAGAACATTTGTCTATCACTATTGTATGCAAACGCATGTAGTAACGATTGAGAACAGGGCAATGGGGGGGGGGGGAGAAAAGATTTACCGATGACCACTACGAAAAGTCACGCCTCGCCACTGTAGTTAACCTTCCTTAAGACACGTAAAAAATAGATTGACAAGTACAAATTGGTTGCTAAATCTTTTTACTAAATATTTGGTTACTAAACAGCATATAATTAGATTACGTCTATTTACAAATATTAAGGGCGTATAAAACTTAACCAAAAGTTTTTAAAGCGTTGTCGTAATAATCCTGATAATTTTTCGAACGTTCTTGGTATTAAATTTAAAATAATTAGGACTATATTTTATGTTATTTATAAATTAATATATATCACAAATCCTTAACATACACACTATCTTAAAAATCATATAATTATCAAGAGTTTTCATTTAGCATTCTTATAACATGACTAAATAATTGTTTTTCCAATAGTGATTTTTTATAATTACCCATTGATTATTTTTTTAGAATTTATACTCCAAGTGCGCGCTGAATTCCATTAAAATCTTTCAAGAAGTATTTGAGGTATTATTTTATAAACTAATTTTGTAGCATTTTAATATCCATTGGAACAGAAACACTAAAATAGGAATTTTACTATTTCTAACATATCACACTAAACTCCATAGCAGAGAAAGCAGTATGATTGGGTAGTTCCAGGAACAGATACTACTTACTTTTTGGAATTTGTGCACACTGATCTCCATTGCCCTTTGTAGAGTATTTGGAGACGGCCTTCAAGAATGGAATGTCCGTCCACGAGACGAACGTCCGGCCAGCCGGACCCACCGCGCCCGCCGCCAGCGTCTGCCCACGAGAACTGACGATCCACGAGACGGGTGAACACTGTCTTCCGATTCACATCACCCTGCAATCAAATGAAGTTGATAAGAAATAAATTTTTAGTTGGAAAATACAGGTAGAATAGTCAGCATTTCTAAGTGAAAGGATAATAGTCAGTATTTCCATAAACATTTCACAATCAATGAATGATTAGAACATGTCGCTAACTTTAGCGTCACACATTACCATGAACACCGTACGGCCAGAGATTATAAAGATTTCAACAATTCAGGATGGTATTAATTAAATTTCTCTTACTTAGTAACGTCTACATACATCTTCATAAATATTGGTACCCATTCTCAGGCGCGAAGCCAGAGGGAGGGATATGGGGATATATCCCCTCCCGAAATTTTTCAGTTCGCTGTTAGAACGCCAAAAACCAAAAGATTTTTTTTTTTAAATGGTACATTTATTTTAAATTTCTAAACATACGCATAAAAAATACTTAGAATTAAATATATTCGACTTGAATAACAAAAATTGTTGCTGTGACTTATAATTGCATATTCCCTCCCGTAAACAATCCCTGGCTACACATCTACCCATTTTATTTAAACCATGGCAAGTGATGTCCGAAAAAAATAAACATGCGAGATAAAATTTTAGCCCCCATATGAAAATATGGCTTTTTAAGTACATATATGACTGGAAGTTAACTTTACAAGCTAAGCCTCATTGGAAAAGGTGTAAATGAAAATTTAAAACCAAAAAGAAAATAATCCAATATACTTTTGACTACCTTCCACGTTGAAATTTGCAAACATTTGAACTACTAGAGGGCTACGTTCCCGGCTCACTAATGCTCGCCAACTGGCTGATGAGCTACGGCTACTTAGCAGTACAGGCGTGGCGTAGGCTGACAGGCTGCCTGCTGATAGATTTTTGGATGTTCTCTCAATGCAGACGCCAATTAGGTTTTTTTTTTTCTTTTAAGAGACCTCCCGGAAAGCAAGGTATTCCCACTTCACATAGGTTTTTATCTAATGATATTCATGTGCAGTATAGCCCTTGTGTTAGCTCATGTGCCAGAGAATCTTTAATTCAATCAACCGACAAAATGAATACGGTCAAAGTATTATACCGATATGTTGAATATCGGTCCTGTTCTTTACTATCCGTTATTCTCTTTAGACGCGAACCATTTTTTAATATTTAATACTGCGACCAAAAATCCTAAACCATTTCTTCCGTAGAAAAAATGGCGAAACGCCTACTCGTTATACATTCAAACAATCGCGGCAATTTACCTACACCATGTCATACCCCAACAATATACACAAAAAATAAAACCGTCATGTCACGCGCATAACCAATCTGAAAGAACAACCACGCACGTTACGCAAAGACAACCGAGAAGACATTTTAAGAAAAGCAGGGATGCGATAACTGAATGACTCAAAAACGTGCACACTTCTCAGGAACAAAAATTATCACTCCGACTCAAAAGTTATGTTACGACAGGAGTTGAAAATGGAAGAAATGCCCTTTCATGGATGGGATATCAGGCCAATCGTATAGTATGTCTTCAACTTGTTTTAGAGATACACGGAAGAGAAAGGAAAAAAATTGTGGAGACAACCCTTTTCTCTGAAAGAAATCTTTGGAAATCTGAAATCGGTCCAGAGACTGGGTCATGATTTATAGGTCTCGGTCGGTGCTTTGATGGGGTGGGAAGAGTGTGGAATCGCATGATTGTATTACGATGAGTAAGAAAAATGATTATAAAACATTTATATAGCTTAATTTGAGATTACTTTTTCAAAGCATAAAATGTATTAATGGAATTGAGGAATTTTATTAAAATGTGATGTTCATGAATAAATTTCAAAGGTCTTTATTATTGGATGAGTTTTAGCTGTTCTTTTACACAATTTTTTTTTATATTATTAAGTTTGCAAGCATCTCTTGTGGCAAACGAATAATTTCTTTTGCGATTTAAATAAAAAAAAATCGGTTATATTTAGAGGTGAACATTAAAATAAAAATCAGTGTATTAACACAAATTTCATAGTAGAATGTTACGTTACCTATTAGTTAACAGAAAACCACAAAAAGTTCCTTTAGCTTCCATCAGCTAGAATATTTTCTTTAGCCGGATGTAGTTTACAACAAAAATGACTTTCTTATTCGGTGCAAATAAAGAAAAGTTTTACCTTTAATAAAGTTTTAAAAAAATAGTGTTCCATTGCAAAATCATCTTCGCAACAAAAAATAAAGAAGTTTATTTAAAAAAAAATGAATTCATAAAAAAAAATCATAACTAACATTTCAAGATTATGCTATTTATCTATAGCCAGTGTTCCCACTCTAATTGAAGAAAAAAATTCAAGCACTTTCAAGGACCTTTTTAAGAAAATTCAAGAACCGTTTATTAAAATTCAAGGACCATAAAATTACATACTTTCAGGGATGTGAGTGGCTGAAAACCCAAAAGACTGAAATCATATGCGAGAAAAAAAATTGCACCATACTTTACACGTGAAAGTAAAACTCAAAAAGTTTCAAGAAGTAAATCATCAAAAAATGGTACACGACGAAAAAATTGTTCAATGATAATCCATAACTTCATTATTTTTTATTCAGTAATTAAAAAAAAAGAAAAAGAATATTAAAATATTAAATCATTTACATTAAAAGTTTAATTAAGAAATAAGTTTAACACATTCTGAAGGCCACCAGAAATCTAAAATTAGGCATTAAAATATATTTACGACCTGTTCATTAGCGAGATGCAACATTCACCCAAAAAAAGTATGAGAAGAATTATATTTAGTAACCTATTCATAAAAATTAGTAGCTAAAAAAAGCATACATCATGAATTTCAAGGCTCATCCCAAAAAGATTTCAAGGACCCATCCCCAATCATCACCCACACTAATCACGGACATAGCGGCTATCACATCAATGGAAACAGTGTTACAAATCTCGGCAATAGCTGCTTTATAACGGCTTAAACCTAGGTGAAAATTACCACTACTTCAACTTAAATATCGGCGATAGTGGCCACCATAGCGGCGCAAAATTCGGCAATCATATTAAAGCAACAATCGGCAAACTGACCATCACACCAACGTAAACATCAGGGTTAGCACCCAATCTCTGCAATAGAGATGTTTATATCGGTGTAACATTCTACGAAATTTACAATCACAATTACATAAATTTCTGCGATAGCGACAATTATAGAGGTGCAAACCTTCGGAATATAGGTGTGATATTGGCCGAAAATGAACATCACAACAACGTAAGTCTCAGCGATTGCTTGCGCTGTAGAAGCGCAAATCTCAGCAATAGCAGTACTTACGTCATCGTAATGCTCAGCGAAAATAATCACTATGCACCAACGTAAATAATGCCGATAGAAATTGGCAATTTTCAGTAAAAGTGATCATGACATAAGAAGTTTGGGGAAGTCTGGAACGTACGTAGATTCCGCCATTGCGAGACTTGCAAGCAAATCCAATAAAATTGTTAAGCAGATTTGTATCAATCTTAGGAATGATCGAAATTTCATTAAGAAAAGAGTAGAAATAAACGTTTCAGCAGCACTATACCATATCTGACAGGTGCAAATATCTGCCACACCATCAGTGGCTATTATATTGGCGTAACACCTGACGAGCATGATCATCATGCTAGAACGTAATTCTCTGTGACAGCGCCTCCATAATCGCAGATATAGCGGACAGTTCATCACTATACCTCAGCAAAATGGCCATCACATACCAAAGTAAATAATACCAATAGAGGCAGGCAATCTGCAGGAAAAGTGGTCAGAGGTTTGGGAGTTCTGAATGTACGCAAGTTCCATGGTTGTCAAACTTGCAAGAAGCCCAATAAAATTGTAATACAGATCTGCATCGATCTCAAGAATTGTCAACATTTTAGTAAAAAAAAGAAAAGCTGAAATCCGCGTTTAGTTTAACTGTACCATGTCTGACACATGCAAATCTTTGCACTAATATCAGCGACTATTATATCTGCGTAACATCCGAAGAAAATGATCATCGCGCAACAACGTAATTCTCGACGTTAGCGCCCGCAATAGAAAAATATTCCCCCTTCGAAATCAGGCGATTTGATAATTCCATGCGTTTTCCGGCGATGATTTGAGAATCCTATGCGTTTTCCGGTGATGATTTGAGAATCCTATGCGTTTTCCGGTGATGATTTGAGAATCCTATGCATTTTCTGGCAATGAGGATGAAACAATTGGTTTCCTCGCCAGTAAGAGTTATGCTGCGGAGTCGAGCATATTTTTCGAGAATTTTCTTTCGGAAACGGAAGATTTCTTTTCTTTGGCGGAATTTTCGGAAAGAAAAAGAAAAATGGCAGTGGAAGAAAAAATCAAAATTCACGGAAAAAAAGCGGAAGAATCTCATCCTTGTACTTTAAGATATAAAAAAAAACACCAGAGATTATCGGTGGTCACTTGAAAATTCAAGGACTTTCAAGGACCTTATCCTTTTTCCAAGGACTTTCAAGGACCAAATTTTATCAAAAAAATTTCAAGGACCGTGGGAACCCTGTATAGCGTAGCATATTACTCATGAAGAATCAATCTAAATTCGAAATGTCAGATAAAATATATTCCAGCACAGTTTATCAGTTGATGTATATTTTACAATTATAGTGCAATACAACATTTTACAAGTTCAGTTTACCATAAAACAAATGCATTATAAAATGTAATTGATTAGCTTGATCTATTAAAAAAGTCTACAAAGTTGTTTTGTACAGAAAAAATCTTTGTTTTAAAAAAGGAATATTAAATGATTTAAAGTAGTATTCTAATCAATATTAGATTATAATATTCAAAGCGGTCTGGAAATTAATAACATTAAAATTTCAAACAAAAATTAAAGTAATTGATAATATAGAACACTTTAGAGTGAGAAGTAAATCAGATATTTTTAGTTTCTGTAAAAACATGTTTTGTAGTTTCAATTGGATGCGATGAAACAATTCCGAACTATCAAATATTACTAACAAAAACTAAAAACATTAAACAAATAACTATTGGGGGTTTTTCCCATTCTAAAAGTAAATGTGGTACAGTTTCCACTTGAAGGACCTTCAGGAAAGCCTCCCTTATCCTTTACACAGATATTGATCTAAAGAAGTGAAGTGTGTGTAACACTTGCGCAAGCAAATCTTCAATAAAACCCAAAACAACCAAACGACATATAACTACGATATTCAATGCTTCTACGAGGTTATAGAAATTTTTTAATAAAATCAATTCTGGTTATAGAATTTTTTTTTAAAAAAGCAATGTTCACTATCTTGTTTACAACGTTTCTCTAAAAAAAAAAAAATTTTAACTTCGAAAATTATATTACAAGAAAGAGAGGTTATTTTAAATCTTCATGTGATGTCACGGCATGACTTATCGGTCATCTTTGGAACACTTAAATAGCAACGAGCTTTCGATAAGCATCGACAATAGAAAAACATAATATTTTCAGGAGGAAGAAAGATGGATCATTACTTATTCTTTGTCAGTTAAGCGAGGTAATTTAAAATATTACTTCTCAAAATGAGAAAAATATCCACCTTTCTATCTCAAGATCGTGAGCGTGGATGAAGTAGATATGAGGTGATGACTAAACCGATTTTCATTCATTGGAACACGAAAACTCTAAATGAGTTAGGAGCGTTTTTTAAAAGCAACACAGATCTTAATAAATTTCTTGAAACTAGAAAGTTTAAATTGGCACAAATTTCCTAATAAAGACATTTTCCAATATTTATCATATCAAACTATGCAGACCAATGCGGTATATGTTTTGTAATATTACCAAATCTTAAATCATACACTTCCGGAATTCGAATACTACTTATTATCCACAAGTGCTTGAAATCAATGAGGGTAAGGTTATTAATAATCAGATCGGTACTGATTTTAAAATATAACTATTAAGTTTTGCCTTTATAGAAGTCACGTATCACGCATGTAAAGCTGGTCACCTCATCTAAGGAAGGTTATTGATTTGTTTAATGGGGGAGATTCAGCGTATAGGCAACAATAATCTTACAAGGGAACTTGCATTAGGATTAGGATTATAGACTGAAGAACTTAAATATGTAAACACAGGAATGGAGGTCTATAGAGGATTTGATTCAGTAGTTCAAATTAACGATACAGAGAGATTTCAAGGATTTAGAGAACACAGGAGAAAGGGCAAGAGGTCAGGCATAGTATTTACATACATAAATCACATTTTAACTTAGATAGTGGAAAATATTTCTTTTACAACAAAGCAACTGATAAATGGATCAATTTGTCAGAAAACATTGTAAATTACATCAACCTAAATGGGCCTTGAGCTTGCAGTTGTTTATCATTTTTGCGTTTGCATTTGTACTCTAAATGCATTCGGTAAAAACATACTGTCAGTGCAAACATACATACAGGGCTGTATTTCTAAATAGGCTAAGTAGGCTGTAGTCTAGAGCGGCAAATTTTCAGGGGGCGGCAGTTTGGCAATTAGGATCCCTGGCAATTTATTCCAAAGTTAAAATGAAGTATTTCAGACGTTAATAATATTTCCGTACGAATTTAAGAATACAGGTTTCTTAAAAATATGTTTTAGTCTTAAATGTTTTTCTTAAAAATATGTTTACAAATTTACTTACATTCTATTGAAGGACAAAATGTGCAACCCCTAAAAAGTATTAAGATGCTTCTCAGATACTTTCGAATACAATAATCATTATTAGTGTTTTCTTTGGTGAAGTTCTCTAAACAGGGTTCCCACTCAAATCACAGAATGAAAATCAATGACTTTTCAGGATTTGAATAATGTTTTTAAGGACCTTTGAAAATTTGTATTCAGGCATTATGTCTACATATAAATTTTTAATAAAGTATATTCTACCAAAAAAAGTTACAAGTTGGTGCATGCGTAATACAAATGTGTCAGAGAATTCCGATACGGTGAGGATAAGTGACGGTCAAGCACGGATAGCAAGTCCGAGTTGTATTTTTATAAATTTTGAAGTTGGGCACACAATCAACAAAAATTAAGGACCTCTTAGCATTTTCAAGTACTTTCAAGGCTTTGAAAACAAGTTCAAAAATATTAAACACTTTTAATTACCGTGGGAAAACTTTAAAAATCGACTGAGAATAAGTTGAACTAAATCCGATAGCCAAATACGCCATAACTTGTATTTAAAAGTTCGCCGTTTAATTGGAAGGAAATTGCCATCTAAGGAATTTCTAGAATTACTTTTAATTGAATAAAAACATAGTTTACGCACACCTTAAATTGGTTGGTTGTATTCAGATTATCTGGCGCCGTCAGCAACACGAGGGCTATAAACGCACACCTTAAGAGCACAGAGAAGAGTTACAATTTTATGTTTTTATAAAGGTAGGACCTTATCGCATTCAAATTAAATAAAATTATCATAAAATTTAGGCATGGCACATTGTAGGGAATCAATATTTATTATAGAAAAATAGCACACAATAAGAATAGAAAGCTTTAATACGCGGAAGGATAGCAAAACTCTAGTGTGGTTTTATTATGGGTAATATCGACACACCTTCTCTCACGCTCTCTCTAATAAAATTATTGAAGATGCAGACACCAGTAAATCATCGTATGAACAGCAACAAAGGATCATTTTTTGAACTCTTTAAAAACAAAATCATTTAACCCACTCATAATATGCTCCAATTATGCCTCACAATATGGTAGCAGTACGTGAAAAGAATTTAATTTTCGAATCATGACGATTTTTTAAACGGGCCCCTCTTTTTACTCCCCGCAATGGGTTCAAGGTTCCAGTTCTAATTCGAAAAATGACCCCCCCCCCCCTCCCCCTCCCGTAATTCTATTCAAATTCCCTTTCTTCATCACGACCTTGAAGTTATTCACCACAATCCTAAAAGCAATTCCATTGTTTTTTCTCCAAAGTAGCCTGGCAGTCTTATCTGATGGTAGACCTCTTGAGTTGCGTAGGAGTACCTGCGCTTGAACTCACTCCGGGGATTATGAATTGTCTCTGCTGGATTACCAACTCTGAAAACAAAAGCATGGGGTGAAGCCAAGATAAGGATTTAATTCCGCAACTTGTAGGAGGAGTGTGGTAATGAAATTGGTGGTAGCATTTATGAAGAAGCAAAGTGGACTCGTAATGAAAAAAGGAAAATTCTGTTTTCTTTTTGTTTTGTTTGTTTCGGAAACTTTCCTGGCATTACTTTGTGCAATTGCTTATTCTAACTTATCAGACTTGTCGTTCAACACTGTGTAGTTCGACACTGATTTCTACTTGGCCTGGAAGGTTAAGAAAGTAGATTTTGAAAGCTCCAAAGAGTACATATGATACAATTTCGATCGCATACATTTTATTTAGTATTTTTATTTCCAAATTTCATGCAGATGATTCGTTGATATTTAAAAATTAAAACGTACTCGAAAAACTCCTTTATTTCCAAATTTAAGTCAAAATATTGGGTAAAATTAATATGAAATTCAAACAGAATAAAATACTCGTGATTTATGTATCCACTGTATTGTTCGAACTTTTAACCAGAAGCACTTACATACAGAAACTCAGATTCTGTTTGAATTTCATATTAATTTTACTCAATATTTTGACTTAAATTTGCAAATGAAGGAATTTTAAGTTAAAACAACACAAAAAATAGAAAAACATAAGGAAGTCGCTTATAAAAAGAGTTCGATGCTGACCGAGAGAGGACAAGAAAGAAAATTCCTTTCATGCGTATGTTCCAAAATTTTAACTAGAAGGAAGTGTAAAATTTTCAATAAAATTTTGAGAAATGCGCGTAAAACTTTTGAAAAAATCACATTGAAAACTTACTAAAAGGATGACGCCACAACAGTCTTTAACCCCGAATCTCCCAACCACAAACCAGGCATCTTAACGATTACACTATTCAGAAGATCAAAGAATATTTCGATCCAGGAAAAGACCAAACAAGTTTTTAGAATGATAGCTGTGTTCATAGAAATTCATCATGAAAATAAAAAATCAATTTTCCCAGCGAAAATCTATTTATAAAATATATTCAGCGAAAACACAATAAAATCAAAAGATGCAATTATTTTTAAAAACAAAGAAAGACGTTTGCAAGAGGTGTAAAATATTTCCAGATTTCAGTAAAAGAAGGAACAATTTTCAGCAAGAATTTATGCTTAGCACAAGGTACAATTACGCAGAGAAAATGAGGACTAATTAATATGGTCATAAAGTAGTCATTAATAATTTGGTCATCAAGACGCTTGGCTTCTATGACGAGAGATGGTAGCTGGCGCTATCTGTGGGTAAGGGGAGCTTTAGTCCCTCCCCTCCTTCTCTCTATCGGAAAAAATTAGGTTTTCGTCGAAGAATGAGTTTTGATTCAACTTTTAAGTATCATAACTTTTTACACAAATCCAGACAGAACCTTGACAACACCACCAAGTCCGACAGCTAAATACCTTCATCCCTGCCAATTGACTTCATATTCACATAATAATTAGCCATTTAGATTTTGTGTCATAATGATGAGTTCACCATTGATTAGGATAAGCAATTCAAAGCATTTCAAAAGCATTTGTAATCCAATAGATACTATCATACGAAATATGCTGCCAATATCGCCAGTTTTACAAGAAATCAGCATTTAACTAGGAAATGTTTATAATGTTGGCAAAAATTCCTTGAAATACAGTATATTTAGCTTTTAAGGTTTAAAATTGCAGTTGTGAAGCTTAAATAGTTTATAATATAATGGGGGTTTCTCCCATTTACGGTTCCCGCCAGAAATATAGTCTTATCAGCCCTTACAAGCTTGAACATTTTGAAAGCTACTTCAAAAATGAACATACGATGAAAATTTTGTCGCTCAAAACCTAAGTTAACATAGCTCTATCCACACATGTTACATGCATTTCATTAATCAGCACCTCCTTGAAATGACGTGTAACTTTTTAGTCTGACCCTGAAGCAGGGCAGTAGACAGCCGGACCCCCCCCCCCCCCCTCTCCCCGAAATTGTGTGAAAACTTGTTTCACAACTTCCCCTTTTTTTTGCGTGTGTAACTTGTTATATGTATTTAATCAAATCTTCGACCATAACCCCCCCCCCCTCCCCGAAAATAAATCCTAGCTACGGGCTTGACCTGACGGAAACTTGTTAAATTTAATCTAACCGGAGGCAAATTAAATGCAATGAATCTTAGTTAAAATAGAGAAACATCTTTCCACAATTGAAATTGGTTAAGTCATATTTAGTATCTAAAATTTCACATGAACGTTTATGTGGATAGGCAACTACGACAATCGAAAACGAAATTATAAATTCGAGTAATTTTTTGTTATTTTTTTAAAAACACCCCCAAAACTAAAGCTAAAAAATTCGCATTTAAATTTTTACTCAGTACATGATGCCCAATGTTATATTACACAGCATACATATGCTCCAATTCTCGCTTGATAGAATCTTTCATACATTTTTTTAAGTTAATAAAAAAGGGTGAAAACATTGCACATTTTTCAGAACCCACTTTTAACAATTACTTTTTACTTTTTTTTACAATTATGCAGGACCACGAGCCCCGCCCCTTCCACAAAAGAAAGGAAGTCGGTCATCGCCAGGGTCTTTTACCTTTTACCCCTTTTAATGCCAGATGACTATCTAACTTTCCCGAGAACAAGTCGACCCTGGCAATTGCGGCTTAGTACAAAAAAAAAACGCTCACCCTCAGGTGAATTTCAAACCTTCCACTTGTCGACCGGAAGCGGCGGACTCGTGTATGTTGGTCTTCCGGTCATCGAAAATAGTCGTGAATGGTAAAAGTCATACCCCAGAGCGTATGGAATTCGCAGTGGCTACACGCAATGTCAGAAACCCTACAAATCGAAAGGAAAAAGATGCATACAATAGGGAATCGAAATCGAAGACAATCCCTCAATTTGTTTGATACACGCGACCCTGTTAATGAGAGGATTTTAAAAGGGAATCTGTGATGGAGATCTGGATATTGCTTAGTCTGGAAGAGTCCTAGACCTACTTAAGGTGAGAACAATCGAATGGCTTGGGTGGACGAGTTTTGACTGGAGATGGCAATCGAATTTAGATTCTTTTTCTTTAATTGATGTTGCTGGGGATGTTTTCTGAAGGAACTGAAGCGCTTCAAATTACGTTTATCGGAGCCTGACAGTAGAAACATCAATGGTAGAATGATGTTAGATTAATGCCTGTATTGAGTATTTGATGGAGTGTGTAGAAATCATTTTCCTACTTGTTAAAGTAAATATTTAAAGTAGTAGAATCTTACATGGCGATGTCGCATATAAGTTAACACAGCTTTCAATTGATAATCACCAACAATTACACACGTTGGTGATTATCAACAATTAAGAATTAGTTATATATATTTTTTTTCTAACATATTATATATTAATATACAGTTGTGCCATTCTGTCGAGATGGAAGGATCATCAGTGATAGATTCAAGTCAGATTAGTACCTGGAACAGGTGAAAGGGCTTCTGTGCATTGAATGTACACATATTAAAGTAAATGTTTAATGTATTAAAATCTTACATGAAAAGAGGAAGTCTGATAAGTAATATAATTACGTAAGTTGGTGATTATAATTAAGAATTACAATTAAGAATTAATTAGAAAATATCTTTTTTTTTTCCCTTCCTTTTTTTTTTATACGATTTGTAAACTACAAACATAGTATACTGTACCATTTAAACAAAATGGAAGCGTCCCCAGTGTTAAAGTCAGACATATTAATGTCAGAATTGAATAGGTGAAGTGTCTAGAAATTGAATGTCTACTTTTTAAATTAAGTATTTTATGGAGTAGAAGTTTAAATGGATAGGAACTGTCTTATAATCTTAAAAAGTAATAGTTTATACGTATAATAAAAAAGGCGAGAAGTTTAAAAATCCCAGATGCATTCATGAAATTTTGCTTTGAACATTAAAAATATCACTGAAAAAAAAAAAATTTCATGTTATGCACTTATCATTTTTTCGATACTCGTCATCCATGGCGAAAAAGGATTATTTATTTAAGATTTTTTTCCAGCAAAAACCCAATTCTTCGATTTTGTTGGCATTAATATTTTATGAAACAAACAATGATATTTACTTTTATAAAATCCAATTTTTAACTACTGAGCCATATCGAAAATCTTAGATAATGTTTTGTTAGAACTTTTGTTTAGTATTTATAATATTAAATTATACACTTTTCAAATCGGTCAGTTTATCTGGATATCTGGTAATTTTAGTGAAGAAATTTTAATCGCTAAAAATAGAATTTGCGGTTTAATTTAGCAGTAATACTCTCTGATTGACTTCATTAAAACTAAGCTGGTTACTTAATTGGATGCTTTCCTTGCAGTCATATAAAAATAAGACTATTACTCAGTACCGGACTAGTAGGCACGCGTGAGGCAGACAGCTTTTCCCATTTCCCTATCTCAGGGAGTAAAACTTTAATTTAGGATTAAAAAACACATGCTTAAAGCAAACCTCATGAAGGAAGGATACAAGATGTATCTGGTGAATACAAGATATTCTAATATTTATGTTGTCACGTAATAAAAGTAATAGCGTTTTGTTAGTTGAGATGGTTCTAACATGAACAGCGATAGGCGGCATTTCCCATATAGGTTCAGGCTAATTAGTATATGCTACGGAGGGATCACACCAAATCACGCTCTAAATGGTCGTTCATAAAGATAAAATTCCTCGGCCTGATCGGCAGCCAATATAATACCAGTAAACTAGGGTGCTTCTGGGGAAGAAAAAAAAAAGGGGGGAGGAGGAGAGAAACCGCTTGAAATTATAACATATCTATAGATGACACTTTGTGACCGCTGTGAGAAAAAATAATAATAAACTTAAATCACTAATCTATATCACTTGTCTATATTAATAAAAGAAAATTTCTGTCTATGGGTGATAAAACAACACTTTTCTGTACAGAATACGAAATTAATGAACACAGAACCAATTCATAGCGAATTTACTTCAGAAGCACCCAGCCTCAAAGCAAGCTGAACAGAACATATTAAAAATTGTTCTGCAACCCAAATGTTTTTGTTATGCCCACAGCAATAAGGTTAATAGAGTGCGAATCATATTTTTACTTACCAATGCAATCTTAGTGGAGTTATTTCGTAAATATGTAAAAAATAATGTAAACAAAATAAAGTTTTTGTAAATTATCTGCCGTCTCTGCTATAGGGTCAATGACATTTACAAATGTAAAACAATAATAAGAACATACGTATAACGTTTTTTTAATGAAAAATTAAATTTTGAGACATAAAAGGAAAAACAGTATTTTTTTTTGTGATTTTCAAGTAAAAATTAAAAAAAAAAAAAAAAGTATAGAAAACGTCAAATGACAACCCAAACCAAACTATAAATGGAAAGAAACCTTTGGAGAATGTTTTCTGACTAAAAAATTAAAATCTATATTATGTCAATTTTTGTAGCCATGTATATCAGAAACCAAAAGTAGAAATTTGATGCTGGACGCTTTTTTTTATTTTTTATTTTTTTCTTCTTTCTTTTCCTGTGAACTTAAAATGAAATTAATTTCGATAGGGAAAGGTCGCGTAATTGGAAGATCAGAACTATATAGCATGACTGTATTAACGATACTTCAAAAGTTAATCCAAAGACAGTTTACAGATAATGAATTACAAAACTATTTAGAAAAAAAGCTTAAAAAATGGTAATTGAGTCCCAAAGTTTATTATCTTCTAACTTAGAGGAAGATTCGTTTGAATTGAAATACTAAACGATAAGGTTGAACAAATCGATGACTCAGTTTAGATTAGTGGTGCATGAAAGACAAAAATAAGTATTAACTAATCAAATGGAATGACCTAATTAAATCTATCATGGCTCGTCGTCTTAGATAAGATTCTAGGTAAAAAGGACATCAGTTAACCAAGTAACGGTCTAAATCCAAAGTTAAGACAAACGTAGAATAATAGTTTAAATTGAAATGTAATTACCCTATTGATGTAAATATGCGTTCAGCTATCAATAAACATCAATCAGTTAAACATTGGAAACAATCTTTTTTCAGGAAACCAATCTATTGTAATCCACTTTTTCCTTTTCTAGTGCAATGAACTTTTAAACAGATAATATAAAAATAAAAAGTAAAATACAAATTAATCTTTTTTCCGGAATTACAAAAATACCACTTAAAAAACAGATAGCGGGATTTCCAGGTAGTAAAGTGTGGTATTATGTTATTAGTGTCTATGGGGACTCAACGAACAATCTAATGACAAGTTCAAAAGCATGTTGGTTATTGAGGCTGGTACACAACAGAAATTTGCTGCTGTTTTTCATACAAATTGATTATTATAATATTTGCAAGTGTTAAGGAGCCGAGCTCATTGTGAGAAGCCCCCCCCCCCCTCCTAAAAAGATTTATATTATCCAATTCTTGGATTGAATTGACCCGACACACAAAATATTAGTAATTAGGCGTTCATATCGCAGTGTTCGTTGTAGATAAAAAAAAAAGTTTCTCTAATGAGCTTTTCCACTCATGGACCTTATTGTTATGGATTTAATTATGTGTTGTAATAAATAACCTTATATTTGCATTCACTTAAAGTGCTTGGTATTTTTCTAAATAGTTAAAAGTTTCATAAAGTAAAATGCTTGATAGAAAATAAATACTTTATTTTGAGAACTTTAATGGAGTTGGTTTTAATTTTTATAATTTTAGCAGCTTTGTTGTCCTTTAGAGATATTTTATTTATAAAGCGGTTATTAGTGAACTTTAGTTCTCAAAATAGTTTGGAGATGTTTTGTAAAATAGCATTTAATAGTGTTTATGTCAAGCAAGAATTTGTTTTAATGTTTTGCAATACTTACCAAGTTTATTTAACTTTTCCAGAATAAAAGTGTATTTAATTATTCTTAACAACAGTGTAATATTAAGCTTTGTGCACAAAAAAGAGTTTTAAGATGTAAAACTTTTTAACAATTTCAAAACCAAGTAGAATTATTGAGAGGTTTACTTTTTCCAGCTTTGTTTTATAACTTTATTTGACCGAATGCTCACTGGATGTGAAACTTGCCACAAGCTTATTGAACTCAAATTCTGTTCAATACATCAAATATGAGTAACTTACAACAGCACAAAACATTGCGCAGCTTAAGTAAATCAATTTAAGTATAAAGCATAAAACTTCAAAAGTGAACATTCGGAAAAAATCGTTTCTGTATATATGTTATATGTTTTATTGCTAAATAAGAATTTACATAAAAACTGTACTTCAATTCCTAAACTCAATTCGAGAAAGTTCTACGAAAGTTGTAAAAGTAGAAAAGTTGTAGTCCAACTCAAGAACAAACTATTTTGTCAAAGGAATATTTGGGATTTTTAATAAAACAAAGAGAAAAAAAACACGATTATTTGAGATTGAAAAAAAAAAATCTATTACAGAGCGAGTACGACCTTACAAATAATGCGTATTAAAAAACACTGAAATATAAACATTTAGTTTTTTAACAATGCAGAAGGGCAGGACTTCAAAGGTGGGGGTGGCGGGGAAGGAAATAAGTAAGAACGCGAACTTTAGAAAACTTTTTAAACTTTCTTTAATAACTTAAGAAAAATAAACTTTTTCAAATTAACTTTTTTTCCGTTGAATTAAAATTGAACAATAGTAGCTGATAAGCATGAAACAGGTTCAACATTGGGCGTTTCTTGCTTATGCTAATAAAAATGCATAACGTCTTTGAAAAACGCATTTCAGCTATACTAAAAACCACATTGATGCTTCATTTGAGAGTTGGTTTTAGAATGAAAATAGATCGTCTATCTATTTCATTAACGGGAAATGTGAGTAACAAGATATTTTAAGTCGTATACTGATGAACACAACTTGTTGTCAATTCGTATTTATATAAACCGAAAATTGCTGATGAACAAAAGTTTAGGTGAAAAGTTTTTGACTTGTATTAAAAATTCTAAAGGAATGGACCAGATGTCTTGAATGTCAATTCTTCTTTTATCTCTGCACATTGATGAATGAGGAAAGGATTGCAGTCGATAAGCTGGAGAAATAACATTTACACTATAAAATGTTTGCGATTAGAAATGCCTAGGGAAACATTGCTCGTTTGAATAAAACTGTTTTAAATCAAATAATTTTTAAATTCTTAACACAACACTTCTTTTCGAAAAATAAAATATTTAACAATGAAAATTAACAAAAAGAATAGTAAAAAAATATAAATTTATTTAACTAAAATCTAAACAAAAATGCAATGCATAAAATTAATCAAGATGGTGAGTAAACCAATCACGATAGATCACTAACTAAGCCATCCGTATTTTTGAATCGATGTCGATGACAATGCATTCTATGAATTTTGGGGGCTGTCACTGACAATAGTAAGTCTCTTTTACGGAATACTAATAAACCAACTTGCCTTCATCAATCGCGGTGAAATAGTATTTAACCGATCGATCATTGAAGAAACTCTTTCCAGTTGCCAAAACTTTTCTTAATAAATAAATAATAAATAAAATTACTTTAATCAGAATAAATAAATAATATTTGAATGTAAGAGCATAAATTCACGTTCATTTTTAATAAATAAATTTTGAAAAGTAGTTTGCCGCACATTTTTTTGATAGAAATATTTTTGATATCAACGCTGTGTTAACGAATATGAAAATTTAAAATTTTTTTAATCAGAATAAATAAAAATTAATTAAATGTGAGTGCATAAATTTACATTCATTTTTAATGAATAAAATTTGAAATATAGTTTGTCGCATATTTTACTGATAGATATACGTCTATATTAATGCATATAAAGTATTTATATTAAAAACTTTGTTTTATGGGCTATATTATTTTTTATGAGGTACAAGATTTTTACTGGAAGATAACACTTTTCTTCTTTTAAAATCTTTAAAAAAATATTTGATTGAAGCATATAGAAGAGCTTATTAACTTCACGTCAAACACTTGAGATAAAAAAATATTTCAATGTGTTCGCTTGTATTTTAGAGATAAATGTAATAGTCCGAGAGGCGACTGCAATTTTTGGACCCCATCGAACATCATTCTGAATTTTTTATAGAAATTGGAGAAAAGCGAGTAGATTACGAATCCACTAGTCTGCCGAGGCAAATATGGTCGAAACTGATCAAAAATAGACTTGGAATGAGTTGAACTAAAATCCGATTGCCAAATATGTCATAACTTGCCAGAAGCAGAACAAACTTTTTCGTCTGGCAACCCACTGCATTTTGATTTTCAATGAGAAAAAGCGCAAACGATTTCTGATCTCTGGCTCGGAAAACTTGTATCTTTTAAAAGTAAGCCAAATAGGCGACATCAGTTACGTCATCCGTGACGTAATGTTTATTACCAATTTGGCTCATTTGTGAAAGATGTATTAAGCCATAGCCACACATCCGAATCATCTGCAACCTTCTTAATTAAAAATTAAAGAGTGAGAGTTACCAAATAAAAAAAAAATTCTCATTATTTGGCTAGTTATGGCGCATTTGGCAATTCGATTTAGTTCAACTTATTGAAAGTCGATTTTCGACTAGTTTCGGCCATTTTTGCCACGGCAGACCAGTGGATTCGTAATCTACTCACTTTTCTCCAATTTCTATAAAAAATTTAGAATGATGTTTGATGAGGTCCAAAAATTGCAGTCGCCTCTCAATCTATAAAAATTTAGGTAATATTAAAAAACACCATTCAATTATTTCAAAACTAATTTTTCACGGTAGTGCATGCAGCCGATTTTAGACACAGGGCCAAAGCCTATTTAGAAGAAATAACTTTGCTTTTTTATTGTCCTCATGATTCTGCTTCACACAATCATAGAAATATAAAAATTTAATATCATACTAAGACCTACACTTTGATCACTGTACTAAATTTGAAATTTCCCACTCAAACAGTTCAATAATAAATATAAATAAAAATTTAAAAAAAAAAAAAAAAAAAAACTAGCTTAAAACGACAGTTTGAGCTTCAATCAACATTTTTAGAGGATTTTTACGTACTCAACGATAGCGAAGCCACGCTAAACAACTGCACTAAATATCTTAAAACGTGGCTCGTATTATTCATGTTCATTGCTATTACGAACATTTGTAAACAGTTATTTGGTCATTTATTGTTTAAAAAAATCAGAAAGGGGAAGCAACTGAAAATCATCTAAATTAAAAACAACTTTTCTAAAAAGACTTTCAGCTTGTAGAGTAAATAAGATAGTGAAATCTAGATAGTAAGAATTCGAGTTCGATACCGATGACAAATACAGGGGTTGGAAGTGCGAAAGCCCAGTTTGGAGCAATTTTGGAGCAGCAAAATTTAACAATTGGAGCCGATTTGCGAAAAATCGGAGCAGCAAAATTTAACTTTAGGAGCAGAATAAGAGAAAATGTAGCAGCAAAATTAGAAAATTAGTAGCAGAAATATAATAAATTGTAGCTGATTTAACTACAATTACAATAATTAAAATTTGAACTTGTATAATTTTTATTTGTAAATTTAAAAAATATAAATTGTAAAAAAAAAAAAAATTATATTTTTTAGCTTTTGACACTTTGCGAACGGGTTTGCTATGCAAAATCAAGCTCTCTTTGCTTGCTAAAAGTTTCATTGTAACACAAACACAGCTCGCTTAGCTCTCTGAAAAGTTTAATTGATACGCAAGCACAAGCTCGCTGAAAATTTATTGCTACGCAAGGACAGGCTCGCTTCACTTTCTAGAAGGTTCATTGCAGTGCAAGCACAAGTTCGCTTGACTCGCTAAGTATTAATTGCAACGTAAACCATTAATATCAGAACCCCCTCCCCATCGAGAACCAAAAAATGTGCCCGTTAATACAATAACACAACCCCCCTCACCTCTCTGAATTATTTTAACAAATGTTTATGAAAAGCAAATTAGAAGGCCAAAACTACTTATGTTGAAAATTTCAGAGCTCTAGATCTAGTAGAAGTTGCTTTGTAAAAATATTAATTAAAAAACAAATTAAAGTTTTAAAATTCTGCGTTCCAAAAGTCTAATTAGAAGTCCAAACCTACTTAGGCTGAAAATTTCAGAGGTGTACCTATATTTAAAATCGCTACGTAAAAAAAAATTTGACATTCTGTTTGTCAAATGTACAATTTGAAGGTAAAAACTACTTATGTTGAAAATTTCCGAGCTGTAGCCTAATTAAAAGACTTTTTTTTAATTAAAAAATTAGTTAAAAAAAACTAATTAAATTTTAACATTCTGTTTTTAAAAAGTCTAATTAAAAAAAGGCCAAAACTACTTAATGTAGAAAATTTCAGAGCTGTATCTCTATTTGAAGTCGGTTGGTAAAAAAAATTAATTAAAAATGAACTAATTAAAATTTTAACATTCCGTTTGTCAAAGGTACTATCAGATGGCCAAAACTACTTATGTAAAAAATTATATGTCAAGTTCTACACCTATTTTAAGTAGCTTTCTACAGATCCACTGACTCTTTGTTTTATTATTATTATAAGACTCATTTGTATAAAAATAGCAATTCTTATAGCAAAAATAGCAATACATAAAATTAAAATAAGAATGTTTCTAAATTTCTGTGAATTTTTTTTATTTTCCAAATCGGGTTAAATTATACGTCAAAACGCCGATTTTACCCTTCATGCCGTTCTATAAACTTTTTTTTTTTTTTAAATCGAAAACATTCCGGGATTTTGATTACATTTCTGTGATACTTAATTTCAAATGTAAACGGACGTTTAAAAGTTAATTACCAACAGCCAACAAGTAAATTACAAAAAACAACCCTAAATTTAATAGAAGGCTTCGTCATCACGCGTGTCCGAGCGGAAATATTCTTTTTAAATGCTTAGCCCTAAATTTTATCTAGCTTATCAGCACTCGGCGATTCCAGTTTGTCCCGGTGTAAGACGCGTTTGAACATGAATGCGCATGCGTGAATGCCGATTTCAGAGGGCTAATCCACACATTGCATGCTGGAGTGAAAATGAAATGTTATGGAAATTCGTGCAAAACGGCCTTTGAGGTTGCCGTAATTTCGTCTCCACATAGATTTGGTTTTGCGCTTTAGCGTGCGCGTTTAAATGAAGATTTAAAGCAATATTGGCGCAGAATTGCACTTAAAAGTTGTTTTGTAGCAGGTTGGCGCAGGATACAACTTTTGGCGCGCGCTGGCGCAATTGGCGCAAAATTCCCTGCAAATAGTTCAATATAGAATTTGATTTTTTTTGGAAATATTAAGAGAATTTCGGAGTTTTCCGTATAATAATTTGGATTCGTAATCTAACGTAAAATAAACAAATCTCACAAAAATAAAGAAAACCTTTCAGTTTATAGGCCCTCCAATTATTTATAGCAATAATTAAATTAATTTATATCCGTATTAACCCAAAAAGTTATGTTTCTTTTTTCAGAATAGATAAACATTAAAAAAATAAACTATTGGAGGATAGACAAAAAGAATCTGAAATACTTGAAAAAAGGTATTTCCCCCCCACTGTTTTCCCTACACTTTGGTCAATCTATATCTGCAAAAAAAAAAAAAATCCTCTGTTTGTTTTCAGAACTGGGTTTTGAACCAATGTTGTAAGGTCAAGTCAACTCGGTATCAACAGTTTTGTTGAGTACCTAGTAGGTACTTGTTTATAGATTGGCTCATTAAATTTATTAAAATTCTAAAACTTTAACAAAACTGGAATTAATTTTTATAATCGCTTTGTAATTTTGTATAAAGGCATATGTTCATTTATAAATTTGATTGTTTTAAAAAATGGAGTATTATTTAAAAAAAAAAGTTGAAACTAGTGTTCTTAAAGAATGAAATAACATCAACACAGGAACCCTTAAAAATGGGTCATTAAGGTTCTAAAAGCATACAAATATTTAACTCAAACAATAAGAAAATTCAATCTTAAAATAGTAATTTAAAATTCATTATTTATTGGAAGTTTCACATTACTTTTGAAGATCTTATTCCTGACTAGTGGGCACATTTTTCTTTTATTTTACTTTGCACTAACTTTTAAACAAGTATATGATAATGCTTTAATACAAGTGTACATCGAAAATTCTTTTATAAAAAAAATTCGTTCATTTTCTAAATTATGAGAGATTATTATTGAACTTACGAAGTTTTTCAATATTTCTGGGATATACACTACTACTTCATGTAGCCTTGTACTGACAATCAATCGGGTGATATTTTTTAACAAAAAAATGTACAAAAAGAAATGAAAAGTCCAATTTTTCTCAAAAGCTAGAATTTGTAATTTTGAAAGACTGAAGGCTTAAGATTTTCCTCAGAAACTTCACGTTTTCCATTCATGTAGTATTTTAAAACACAAATAAGAAAATCACTCAAATTTTATTATTCTAAAAAGATGATTTTAATTTGCTTCTTCAAAATATAATAATAAACAAGCATTACCACAATTCGAATAACTGCAACCATTAAATATCAATGGGGTCAAAGTCCCTTATGATGAAAATAATTACGAAGACGACTGTAACAACGCTCTTGGCGTAACGGCTTAAATTCGTATAAAAATAACTCAACATTCAAAATCCCATGGTAAACAAGGAAACACAAGTTTCGAAGTAAGTAACGTGAGAAACGAATAAAAATGGGAAAACGCAGTCAATCTCGTCTGAAAAGAATGCCTTGAGAATCAACGAACTGTGGCGAGTTTACAATCTGGTTGCTATGGGAACAACACCTCTGCCAGTTATCCAAGGTTGATTTAGCTGAGGATTTTCAGAATTTTAGGAGAAATAAAATCAATTGATGAATAATGTATCAAATTTATTTTGCTAAGCGAATTTCCCCAAACCACAATTACAATAAATTATATTGACTTAAATATTTGAAGCAGTGACTTGGTTACACTGTTAATTATTTCGAACATGCCGATATTTATCTGGACGAGATTATATGAGTGTCACATTCACATTTTCTAATATTAGTCATAAAATTTACAGTATGTGAATAAGTTTGAAGTAAAGTTCGTAAGTTTCTCAATTGACTCCAAACCTAATTAAAAACTCATAAAACTCAAACTTAATTAGAAACTCAATTACATCATAATGACTCGAAAACCATGAGACATTTTAAGGTACGGAGTATTCTACTACGTAATCAAAATATTTTGTTTATTTGAATAGTGTTAAAACAGCGAAATGATACAAAAGAAAACTCATTATGAACTAAATTCATAATGAAGAAAACAATATTTTCAAACAAACCATATGAATACACAAAAACGAATCATTTAAAATTTATTTTTTAACTTCTATTACTATGACATATCTCGAAACTTAAAACATAAAATAAATTGAAGTTCTGTTTCTATAGGATGAAAAATATAACCCATAAAGCAAACTTTTCAATATAAGTCCTTTGAATGACAGAACATCCATTCTGAACTATTTACTAAAATTTTTTTGCCCCCAAAACTTGATTGCCAATGTTGTCATCCACAACGAGTCTATCTGCCAAGATTTAGCTTGATTCAATGACGGCAAGTGGGTTAATTAACAATCCGGAGATTTTGTCTCGTCAACCTTAATAAGGGAAGGTTAGGCTTCGGTCATTAAATATTGCTAAATTGAACATATTTGAATTAAGATTGGTATCTGGATAGTAGAACGTGCGTAGAAGCCAATAAGTCTGATATAATGCAATAGAAACGGGTGTAAAAGCGGTCTTTACGTGACAGTCCCAAAATTTGACGTAACGTATTATTGACAGAATGTATCAGTCAAATTTTAGCGCGATTGGATGACAGCAAGTTAGTTTATTAGTATTCCGAGGCGATAATAGTGTGTAAAAGCGGACTTTTAGTGACAGTGGCAGCCCGAAAAACTTAATAGAAAGCATTGTCATGGACATCTAATCTATGTGCTAAGTTTCATCCCAATTAGATGACGGCAAGTGGGTTAATTCGGTCTTCGCAAATTTGCCCGGCAGCCATACTGCCATGCACACACAAAATCGAAGTTAATATAATAAAGGATTTAAAAACAAAGCACAACTCAAGCAAACAAACAAAGCACACTTTCTACAACTGGCCCTTCATTGGTAAATATTTTACTATTCTTTGGTCACTTTGTATTTTGTCAGAAATGAAGTTAGTTGTTCGCAATAAATAAATAAATAAAAATAATTAGACGGTGCGCTGTTATTTTATCCTTTATTTGGTATATAACCGATTAGTACGTGTGAAACTACAAGGCAACAAAGCAAGATAATGTGTTGTCTAAAATAGAAATAAATAAAAGTGTTGTCGTCCATATTTGGCTGGTCAAAGAAAACACTCATGTTCATTGGCCTGTGACAGGTAACGTTCAGTCTTGGAAAGAAAATTGTGAAATTACCAAATGTTGTGTTTCTATTTTTAGGCGCGATATGGTTTGACGTGATGACGACTGAATAAATAAGTACCAAAGCTAAATTTAATTCAACTTGTTAAAGTAAGACTCTAAACATTGGTTTATAATTCACAATTTTTAAATAAGACAATGAGAAATATTACGACAGTTTCTTTTGAATGATGTTTAACCATTGCGTACTTTCTGGACTAGCGTTTCCCAAAACTTGGTTCGACCCATTGGTGGGTTGCGAACCAAGTTTTGATGGGTTGAAAATACTTTTTAAACCTTCGAAATTTTCGTGCGAAAATTTTAAGTCATAAAAATACTAAAATAAGAAAATATATGATTTTTCTTTTTAAATAGATGCTTCGGCGATCATTTTATGAGATATAGCAGTTTCAATATAAATTGTTATTTTCACAATTTTTAAATCATTCAAATTAAAAAGCAATTTCAAAACTCGCTATTGAATTGTACACAACTCTCAAAACATTTAATAAGAGTAAATTATTTGTAAGAACTTTAGATACATTTAGTAATGTTTATTAATTTATGTATATACTTAGTAATTTCGAAACACAGTATTCCTTATTACAATATAAAGTTTTTTTTCATGGTTCATTAAAAATAACGCTGAAATGATTCAAAACATGATTGGGGAAAAGGGAGGGGGTAACAAAAAAAGTTGGTCACGGTTGATTTACTCGACCTTTGAAAATTTGAGAACTTCTGATTAAACCAATAAAAATTATAATGACTTGAACTGATTGACATTATTTACAATTTCAAATTAAAATGAGAAACGTCTCTAAACCTCGCCACCATAAATCTTTCCAAAGCATACAATTCGAATATTTAAAATTTTATAAGTGCCTCACAAAGACACTTCATTACATGTTTACGCGATTCTGTTAAGGAATTAAAATAAAAATATTATTTTCATACAATAGTAATCTTTTTCCTAGATTAAAAATTTAACCGGTTGGTATTTCTACAAGACAATAAAATGAGGACAAGACAGGAGTAGAAAGAAAACAAAAACTTTCCAAATGAAATATGTTCAAGACAATCCTGTATTTATTCACATTCGTCAAATTTCGAACTAAAAAAAAAAACAATAGAAAAATATAACACCATTGTTCGTTCACGGGTCAAATATACATTAAAAGGAATCTGGAATTGAAACAAACATCCTTCAGGAAAAAGCAATTTCAGAATATGAATGGCATTTATGAACAGATGAACATTCTTTCAAACAAAACGATTCACATATTCTTAAAAATTAATCCACCTTGCAAATATGTGCCTTAAGTAGATAATAGATTTAAAAAAAATCGTCTTAGCCAGTAAACAGAGAATCAGTAAACTAAACCAGATATTTTGTACGTGCTCTGATTATTTCCTATGCGGGATTCATTTTCTTTTTACAAAAATATGTTTTTAAAGTTACTGGAACATTTTATGCTTCAATTGAAATCTGATACCAAAAATTATACGTTCATCCACAGAAATGAAAATGATTGACAATGAGGAAAACAATGTTGCTATATCGTACAAAAGATTTCCTACATCATACACGTCCTGTTCCAGCACCTCGCTTTTGATAATTAGTGTAACGAACGGCCTGAACTGAATTAAGTGATTCTAATTCTAAAGTTTTACGGGGAAATAGAAAAGTTTTATTGGAACTCTACTTTAATTCCACGATTATATACATTATTCAGGGTTCCCATTCAAATCACATAATGAAAATTAATGACTTTTCAATGACTTTTAAGCACCTAAATAACATGTTTAAGGACCTTTGAAAATTTGTTTTCAGACATCAGGGATATATATATATATATATAAATTTTTATTAAAGCATATAATACCAAAAAAGTTACAAGTTGGCACATGCGTAATACAAATATGTCAGAGAATTCCGATACGGTGCGGATAAGTGGCGGTCACTAAGGAATAGCAAATCCTAGTTGTATTTTTATAAATTTTGCAGTTGGGCACACAACATCTGCAAAAATTAAGAACTTTTAAGGACCTCTAAGCAATTTCAAGGACTTTTAAGCACCTCGAAGCATTTTCAAGCACTTTCAAGGCCTTGAAAACAAGTTCAAAAATATTAAGCACTTTTAATGACTTTCAATGACCGTGGGAACCCTGTTATTTCTGGATAGTCAGTTAGTGTGACGATCCTTTTTTCTCCCTTTATAGAAAACCCAAATTGATAAATGATAAACCAGTTTAGAGGCTAAGATGTCCGCTTCTGACGAATAGTTATTTGCAATGGCACATTGTGGTATTCGTTTAAAAATAAAGTTTAAAAAAAAAGTTTAAAAATTTGAGGCTTTTGTAATAGTACACAGCTGATAGCAGTACTATAAAAAAAAATTGTAATTTTAAACACATTGAGTAAGCCTAAGGAATCTTATATCTCTCAGCAATAGAATAGCTTAGTCTCTCTAGAATAACTTATCTAACACAACTGAACTTTCAAAAAAAGTCATTCCTCTAAGCAAACTTAAATGCCCAACAGTGTTAAAATATTGCACCTGTGAATTTGGCATATTTAAGAGAATTTTTTGGTAGTGTGGTTACCAACATTAAACCAGTCTTCATAAGAAAACCACATATTTCAAAATTATTGTACTGATTCATTTTTAAACGAATATAAATTACAAACATAAATAAAAGCACTAAAATAACCACACAAAAATCTTAATTTTTACCTTATAGGAGAAATTTTTATATAAATTTGAGAGAAACAATTCAAGTTATTTTCCCACAATAGAAAATGAACGTTCTCCATGCTGTGGTGTACCTGAAGGGATTGTAAGGACCGACTGTGGGGGGGGGGGGAGGAGGACAACTACAAGGGGCCTGCCGATGCGAGCAATAAAATTAACCAACAAAACAACAATAACTTATGCAGTTAGATATAGTGGAAAAAAAACTTTCATGTAATTAACAGACTGCCATATTACATTAACTGCCACATTTTAAGGCATTTTCATCAAACTAAAATGCGTAGAAAAATTAAACTCTCTTCGTTTGAGCAACAATTTTCAATTTTTAAAAAAAGTATTAAAAATCTTCTCCAACCAACGTCGTTACGGCACTGTCTCCATAAAAACACATTCAAAATGTACTATGTACTTTTTTAGTCTACTAGATCAGTCACAAATCATTGTCACTGATATGAAGGTGGATGTAAGTTAGTGATCATAATCATTACAAGCCATTCAGATAGACAGCTGGTATAAAATCAAGTTCGGCTCATTTACTAAGATACGAATTAGGTTTTAAAAAAAGTTCACCAAAAATGTATGCTATATATTTTTTTGTTAATATTTAGGCTTTACACAATAAGAAAAAATACCAGCAGCGCAAAAATCTGTTAATTGTGGGAAGGAAAAATATATTTAAAAACCCCTATGCCAAGGCAATGGTGCTCATAATACGACAATTTTTGAAATGATGCGATTTAATTGCGAAACCATTTCATAGATATATATAGTAGAACTAACATATATTTATTCTTAATTCAAAAAACAGAAAAAATAATTAAATAAAGCTGAAAAACGGAATTAGAAATAAAATTTTCAAAAGTATGCAAATTCTCAGTCAATAATAAAATTCAATTACTTTAAAAATGCTAATTAAAATAAAGAAAAATAAAAAATCTTCAAATTTAATTACAATAGTAGTTTGGTACTTTTAAACTTATATCATTACATTATGAATAACATAACATCATTATACTGGTTTGCTTCATTGTGTTCTTTATTTGTCAGGACAATAATGGCCGAATAATGATGAAACTTACATAATTAGAAGCTGGCACATTCTGTTTAAAATTTTTAAAAGTAAATATATACTACATTTTCTGAAAGGTAATTTTATTATGTATTCTATAATGAAATCTAAACAATTTTATACTGGTCTAACAGGAAAATGATTCTAATTAAACATAACTCAGATGGAAAAGATCTTCATAATTCCATGAAAAAGAAAATGGTGCCAATTGAGCATAATTATTCATATAGCTTACTAAAGAAATAAAAATTATTGTAATAGGCACAAAAAATAGAACACTGTTACCATATGTAGTTAAAATGCAGAATTTAATGAAATCTGAAAGGACGATGATTTTTTTTTTTTTTTTAGTGACAAACATTTTGTAATTTTCTAATTATGAAAAAATAATTAAATTATTTTACATTGTATAAAACACTTTATTATAAATGCATTAAATTATTTGTCATAGGAAAATTAGTTTTGTTATTAAATTATTTAACATTTATAACAGCTCAGATGGCTCTACTGATAAGCTATGATAATGAAATTTTTGGACGTTTGATATATTTTTTTAAATACATACATTTATTTCTACATTAAAAAAAGTAAGCAACCGGTGCATTGTATATAAACAAAAAAATTCAACAAGGTTCCCACTAAAATCACAGAATGAAAATCAATGACTTTTCAAGGATTTTTAAGGATCCAAATAATATTTTTTAAGGACCATAGAAAATTTGTTTTCGCATATTAGGTCTTTAGTGTGTGACTTTACAACTGCTTTTGCCAAAAGTGTTGATATCAAAATCTTTCATGCACAATTTGCATTTTGCCTTATAAACTGATTTTGATGATGAAGACATAGAAAATTTGTTTTCATATATTAGGTCTTTAGTGTGTGACTTTACAACTGCTTTTGCCAAAAGTGTTGATATCAAATCTTTCATGCACAATTTGCATTTTGCCTTATAAACTGACTTTGATGATGAAGACATAGAAAATTTGTTTTCATATATTAGGTCTTTAGTGTGTGACTTTACAACTGCTTTTTCCAAAAGTGTTGATATCAAAATCTTTCATGCACAATTTGCATTTTGCCTTATAAACTGACTTTGATGATGAAGACATAGAAAATTTGTTTTCATATATTAGGTCTTTAGTGTGTGACTTTACAACTGCTTTTGCCAAAAATGTTGATATCAAAATCTTTCATGCACAATTTGCATTTTGCCTTATAAACTGACTTTGATGATGAAGACCTTTTGGCTCGCAAAACGTAAACACTAATCTCACGTACTCGTCTTACAGAGTACAGTGTGTAACTATAACCATTCGATTTCTACTCCACCAGTTAGCAAATACGAACCAAACAATGTACAAGTTGATACATGTGTAACACAAATATACCAGAAAATGTTGGTGCAAAGCAGATAATTGACAAAAATTAAGGACTTTTAAGAACCTCTCAGCATTTTCAAGTACTTTTAAGGATTGGAAAACAAGTTACAAATATTAAGCACTTTTAATGACATTGGAAACCCTGTTCAATCTGTAATTTATCTGAAGGTTGGCCTGAAACATGGAAAAGTTATTAAAAGGCTATTAATTATTTCCGTACTTGTTTTTAGAGATATAATATCGTAAACATGTATTTTTCCTGTTTCGGGAAAATGACCATAAAATGTTGAGATGTAGCAATGCAAAAGAGAGAAATTAATTAAAAGAAATGCTCTGATTATTTCTCAGGCGAAGTTTTTTTAGAACTCTTATAACTATGAAATTTTTTTTAATTAAATATTGGTAGCTCTGATGATCATTTTTGTCCACCTTGCAAACCACGGTACGGAATTAGCTATCAGTACACATTTTTCAAACATATAACTTTTAGTATTAAGTACAAAACTTAGATAAACCAAAAATTATTACAAACACGAGCCATTTATACTAACTTAGGTTATCATGAAGAATAAAATAGTAAAACTGCAGCATAAATGCTCTAAAATAAAGTTGTAGATAAATAACTGATACAGCTGGAAGACCTTAAACACAAAATAACCGCAATCCATTTGAAAGTTGACAACGCAACGTGCAGTAGGTTAACCGTTATTCGGAATATAAGATTAGCTGACACCCGATGTCACATGTTTGGGTAGTCTTTTTCTTTCAAAGAAATGAAAGGAATTCAAAGCGAATTCAATAAATGCTGCCGGCAGACCTGGTTCTTACCTGAGTAAACTTAATGACCTTCGGCTTGTGGCCTTGAAACAGAGAAATCTGCAACGGCCATCGTAAATATCGTTCCCTTGGGCTAATATACGTTGTTTTATACTTTTTAAATAAATTCGTTGATTTCAATTAGTTTTTTTTCTTTCCCCAAAATGGTTTTATTTTTTTATTTTTTATTTTTTTATTTTTATTACTTTATTCTAAATGCCAGTATTAATATTTAGTCTTTTAAGCATATTCATTAATTCAATTTTGTATTACTAACTATTCTTCAATTCTCCATTTTTCTTCTCTTCCGTATGTTTCCTAAGCAGTTTTTTCTCGCTAATGCAAATTAACAGTGCGAAATTTTTTCATTTTATGGTTTTCAACAAATTTTACGTAATATTTTTTCAACATTGATTTACTAAGAGCCATTTCAGCACTCGTAATTGGTGTGGATAATCAATTTTGTTCAAAATCTAAACCAAGCACGTTAACATTATTGAATAACATCAAGCGGAATTTTTAAAATACCCAATTATCACAATTATTCACTAATGCCTTTCAGAAAAAGCAGGATCACTATACATTCGTTATTTTACAAAAATAAAGGAAACAATTACGTGCATTTCTGCAATGCTATTATATTCAAAGACTAGAAGAAATACAATGATAACTATAGTTCATTTGAAAAAAGAAAAAGAAAATAGTCGGAATCAAGAGAAAAACTTCAAAGAGAGTTTGAATAACAACAATAATTTAATAAGGTAGAATAAAACATTCACGAATGAGTAATATCAAAGTGTTGACGAAAACGATGACGTACCATCAACATCGGAAAGAATTTCAGCGGAATGTATTGTTCAGAATCCAAAGATATGAAGTGACTCAGTTTTAGAAATTACGCAATTTTTTTATTTTTTTAACCAAATCTGAATTAACCTTCCTTTGCCACAGATTATTCGATATATTTTTTTAATTCCACAAAAAATTACCCTTGCTCTCTTTATCATGCACCTATAACAAATGTAAACTATAAAATAACTTCCAAATGCAGCATTAATATGGATTAGATCAAGTCAAAAACAATTTTAGATGTTACATTTCTTACCACATTTTGGTGTTTTAAATTAAGTAAATGGAAAATAAACTATTTGAGACTTAAATAAAATATTTAGAAATCATATTTTTGACTGAAACACTACAGCTTTTCCCCAGGAAACGTGATTGGGGTAAGAATGTGGAGACCGCGGTAAATTCAACGAAATTGTATGTATGCTAGACTTGATGCTTGAAGTGGCTGAACAAATAAAAAACATCTAAAACGATGATACAGTTTCTATGACAACGGAGCATAACGGTCATACTGGACGATAAGGCGCGTTGCACCTTATGTTGTTGGAGGCTGTAAGAAGCACAAAAAATTAGGAATGTTAAGTTATCGGCTTTTTATCTCTGTTCATACCTGATAAGTGGGATTTTACTTGGGATGTATATCCTGACTCAAGCTAAGAATAGGTGAAAAGGTTGTTGAAAATAAAATAAATGTGAGGATACTGCCAGGTTTTCTAGGCATTGATGATGTGAAAAAGTGTAAAAAAGAATAATGAGAAATTAGCATGTGCTTTTGAAAATTAAAAATAAAGTGGAAGAAAGTGGCAATATTCACTGGAAAGTGAAGTGTAATATAGATTTTAAAGTCTTTATTGGAATGGAAAGTTAATGCATATATATTAATTAACATTTCACCAGGAAATCAAATAAACATTTTTGAAAAATCAAGGTTTGAGAAAACTTTTGCCTCTTTTCACGCTCCTGAATGCGATCTGCCCCCTCCAGCAAAAAATCCTGCAGGCCCCTATGTTCCTGATATTCTATCCTCTTCCTCCTGATTATTCAATTAGGATTCTGGCAAATAACTGAATTTCAAGAGCCTTTATTTGTTATTGAATTAGAAAAAAGGCTAGATTGCGTATATCTAGACCCGCGTTCACCACTAACTTTTAGAGGTATGACTTATGTTGGAGCTTTTCGCGGGCAGGATACACCAAAATATGTATATTTAATTATTATTGATTTAACAGAAGTATACATTATTTCTGAAAACTGGAAAAAATATTAAGTTTCTTTCATTGAAAAAAAATTTGATTTTTAAAAAAAATATTTGAAAAATAAAAACAGTTTTCATTATTGGTAAATCGAAGTCTAAAAAGAAGTTAATCTTTTGTTTCAATATGATAATGAGAATTGACCTAACTTTTAATAAAAAGTATTTAAACTGTACTTTCAGATTGCTTCATTTTAGTCGATATCAATCGTAAGACGATGGTTGTTGAAATCGCTCAGTTTATTTTATGATAGTCAATATCTTTCTCAGTATTTGTTGCAGTCAATTTTATTAAATTGTCCAAATGAAATTCAGCTAAGTTATTCCTGTACTTATTCTTGATAAAAACCACCTTGCTGAAAGCTTCTGCACATAGTTTCTTAGAGCACGTAGTGGAGAACTCTGTTCAATACAGTTAACGCATATTATTTAGGATCAGTTACATTTATGTAAAAAAAAATCCGTACCGTGAAATTTGAATCCCCCCCCCCCCCCTTTTTTTTTTTAATTTTTTTTTTTTTTTTATGTGCCGGCGGGCCGCAGAAAAATCTGTCGCGGGCCAAATCCGACTCGCGAGCCACATAGTGGCTAATGCTGATCTAGACGCTGATATTTGAGTAGTAGTGGGGGAGACGATTGGGTGTCAAAAAATACTATAAATGGAGAAGACTGCTGAAAATATTTGCCGATATCGTTGTAAAATACTCTGAAAGTTTTTTAAAAGAATGTGACGTGAAAATGCCAAGTCCATTTATCTTCAAATGCTTCCACTGACAAATCAACAATACGTAAAAACCCTCAAAACTTGGAAATTCTAAAAACAAAATAAAGGGTCCAGTTGATCGTTCAACAATAAACTATTCAATATAGGATTCAGAATATAGTACAGGTAAATTGGTGCCATAAGCCATACGAAAAAAAATTCGTTCATGGATGAAACTTAGTAAAAGTGTTTAATTTCTCATGAAGATGAAGAATCAAGAGTCCATAAATTTATCTAAGGTGCAAGAATACTTGTCTTCAGATGGGATGGGAGGAGAAGAGTCGAAATTGAAAAATTAAACATCTTTCTATCATAGAAATTTTAATTGGCTTCTTTGATTGTACATTTTCTTTTTCATGACAAATTAAACATTGTTGCCAAGTTTCATCAATAGACCATTTTTTTTTTAAATGTCTCTTCTTACTTGAACTATTAGGAATACAAACAAATCCGATTTTGTCAGCTGAGTAGGAAAATAATTTAATGGATGCCCAAGCGTTCTTTTATGCCCCAGCATTCGGTCACCCAAATTTAAATTTAAAAAAAGTAACTAATTAACAACACGAAAACATGTCCGAATAATTCTTCTATGCTTTTCTTTAATTACTGTGTAAGTTTTATTATTGGTATTAATAGAAAGCGTTTTTAAAAGTTGAAAATAAAAATCAACGTGTAACAATATTCACATATCTATTATAAACTTTTGTTTAAATAGATAAAATTATAAACTTTGTTTAAATCGACAAAATTATTAAATTTTGTTTGACAAAATTATAAACTTTTGTTTATTACAAGCTTTTGTTTATTATAAACTTTTGTTTATTATAAGCTTTTGTTTATTATATACATGTCAAATATTGGTTAGTGTTCCAATGCTCATCCATTGTGAACACTGAACCACCTACAAAAAAAACCTGTTTTAATTTTAATGAAACCATCTAGTATAAAGTGTATGAAATGATATTAAGGTCAATTTTAAATTTAACACTATACAATAATTATGAAATTTATTTATTATATTTTAATTTTTCTTGCTGCGGAATATTCAATAATGTTTTCAATACTTTTAAAAAAAATATATATATTTAGGTTTACATAATTTATTTAACAAAATAATCAAGATGACGAACACTGGCCAATTGACCAATTACTCTGGCCGAACTTAATTATATTTATAATGTGACCGAACATAAGTGCTCTTTGCAAGTTCTAAAAACTTTTAGTTAGGACACATAAAATCACAAAAAAAAAAAAAAAAATGACAGAAAAATATGAAAAGAAAAAAGTATCTGAACTTTCATTACATATTTTTAAAAGAAACACATCATTAATTTCCAAGATAAAAAATTGATGATTAAAATTAAGGTCCGGAGTTTCTTTAGTAAAACGTCGGACACTAAAGTTTTCACCTTAAAATTTGTCTTAAAATGCTAAGTTCTTCAAGCTCGAACAATAGTTTCGCGTGAACAGAAAATATTTCGAATTCACAGAGGTTCCGTTACAGAATATAAATTGAAATTCTTTTAAACAATAAGAATTCCTTCGGGCAAGAACGTGTCATCATGCGTCACAAACAAGGATCATACTCAACCTGTATCATGTTACAGAGTTGAATAATGTATGGCGTTCTCGGATTTCAAATGTGATACTTTAAGAACCCAATCTAAATAAGGATATTTCCTGGTGCAACGAATCAAAGAATAAATGTTCGGAGTTAAGTTAAAAAAAAAAATAACAGAATGGAATTAAGTTTCTTATCTTTAAGTTAACTTATCGTTAAGTTTCATATCTGTTGTACATTATATTGGTTAAGAGATTTGAATACAATGTAGTATTTACAATAAATAATCAAAAGATTCAATAAAAATTTGTTATTTCCATCTTAAATTTTTTAAATAAATTCCTAGAATCTTTATTTATCGGTGCTGTTTATGATTGTTGGATTCATGGTTTTTATTAAAAAAAAATTAATTAAAAATATATTCTTCTAAACAATTTGCAAAATATCTCCAGGTAAATAATACACACCATAATTTTATCTTCCTTAAAAGAGTGATATGCATGTAATTTTTATGTATGTACGTAATAATTTTTTTTTTTTTTAATATTTTGACTATTTCTTTGGGGGAACTTAAGTTGATACTCAACGCAAAAAAAGAAAAAACATGGGTACCCAGAAAAATACATTTAAGAAGGGGATAAAATTAACTTGAGATAATTTACAATAAAAAACTTCATTCATTCATGATTCTCAATTTGCGTATTATAATGTACAGTAGCAGAGTTTGTGAGGAAAGACGATAATTTTATGAACTGTAATGATTTTAGCAATTTCAAAATATTTCTAGATTTTATACAAATACTATATACTGGCCTTTGAAGATTTCAAAGTAAGTAATTCACTCTTTTGAGGATGTGAAGATCAAACCACCTAACTTAAACAATTTTTTAATCCGTTTATTTTATCACTGTGATGGTAAAAATAATAAAAGATAATAAAAATAAAAATTCAAAAGTACAACAATATAAAAAATTCCCAGAAACCAATTTAGAGCACGATTGAAATTTTTACTCTTAATTTTGCTTGTATTTATTTAAAAAAATAAGAAATATGACATTTAAAATACAACAGACATCACTATTTCAGATTTAAAAAATGGTTTCACAGAAATAAAAAGAAAACACCAACTTACCTTTGCTTCTAAGATCCCATCTCTCATCACCGTTATTCCAATACCAGGTGCAAAGCGTAATTCTACTCCAGGTCGAATCACTAAGCTCGAATCACCTTCAATAATCACATCTTTCCGAATCTCAAAAGGCGAGTCCAGAGGATCCAACACAACTTTTCCGGAAACATATCCACCAAACTCCGTTGTCCTACCGATAACGGTCCGCACGATCACCAACAAAAACACCCCCACATAGGGTGCCCCTTTCAATAGCATCATGTTCACCATAATAGGCCCCCCGTGCCTATTCACCACAACAAACACACCTGATAGATTCACACACAATTAGGCTTAGAAAAGATTTGACGCGAAAGATTATCCATCGAACATGACAATAAAGGAATCTTGATGGAGATAGTCTTGTAATAAAAAAAAAAAAGATTATTTCACATATTGAATGGAACTTTTGTAAGACGCATCCCCTTTTACGATCAAAGCGCCTCCCTCACAAAACTCGAAAGGAAACCGAAAATTTCCAAAGGTGGGTGGAGCACCGATCTTTCGCAGAGAGTTCTTACCTTACTTTTGATTTTTCAGCGATCGCAAACGAAGTGGTTTTCGAAACTATAGGGTTGCCAGTTGCGCGGTAACTTTTGGCGCTGTTCTGGCGCTCTGTTCATTCTTGTGAAGAGAGGAACAAGTTCTTCCTATATCACGTAGTTTTGTTTTTGTTGAGTTCGTTTTTTTAGAACAAAAGGTCTGTTGAAGTTCGGCACAAAGACTTTATTCGTGAACTTGAGTTGTAAATGAAAAAAGTAAAAGTAGTTCCAATATTTCAAAAGAACCACATGGAATAATTTTAATTATTAAAGACAAGTTAAATTTCTGATATTTTTTAAGGATTTAAAATTGTCGAGTGTTCATTTTACAAAAAAAGAAGAATTTAGAATAGTATTTGAGCTACCAATAATCCATTTTCCTGATTTTATTATAACTTACTATTTGCAAATAATCTTCTCCAAATCGAGTTGCTAATAGTCAAACGATAGGCACTTTAATCCCTTTTACAGTAAAACAAATCTTCACATAAAATTGGCCCGGTGATATTAGATTTATTCCGGCCCAAATTTTCGATATACTCATTGAGGAAATTTTAATAATTATTGTTAAATATAAAATTCCAATAATTATTTTTATGATAATTGTTTATTAGAAAACTCCAATAATTATTTTAATAATTATTTTTAATAATTAAATAGTTTTAATATTTAATATATATTTTATTATTTAAATATTTATATTTAATAATATATTTCTATAATTAAATAAATTTATTTATTAATTAATTTTAATAATTGAATTGTTTTAATAATTAGTTTAATTAAATCCAATTTTCGCTGTCTCCATTATTTATACCTCCTTTTGAGTGAACTTTGTTTCCAGAGATCCCATTGATATATTTAACCTTAATGGTCATAAAATAAATAAAAAGTTCTAATACGATAATATATAAATCTTAGTGCATCTTTTATTTTCTAAACGCAACAATATAAAAAGTTAATGCGATATTTTAAGCAGTTTTTTAATAAAAATACTATATCTTTGAAACTAAAATAATAGCTCAATAATAGTGGTGAGTCATGATTGTGTATAGTCCTCTACCGATAGATGGCGTTAGAGGTACCGCATGCTTGAATATTCAAATGTAACCATTTTTCTGTTATTAAAATTAGATGTTGGAAGATCACTCAACATGGCGTGTCGTTTTTATTGACTTCACGAACAAACATTGTTTGGCGCTACAACGTGGGGCCCGCGGCCTTCGAAATTGAAACTTGATTCTTGAAAAATTCGTACGTATTTTGGAAGGTGAAATTATGTTTGAAATGGACCTGAAATTACTTGAAATAGGAATCTGCGCTATTTGAATGAGTGAAAGTGAAACTATAATCTTGGAAAATTTCAACTACAATTGGTTTTGTTCAACGGTCGAAACATGAACTCTTGAATAATGGCCTTGAATTAATGACTTGGAATTCTTGAATGACGCATCGTTGTTGCTGAACTGAAGGATATATCGCGAAAGGAATGACGGATACGTTTGCAAGTAAGATCTTTCCTTTATTGTTTTAATAAGTGGAAACCTTTCGTGAACTTTGAATTTGAAACTATTGAACCCAGTTAACGTAATTTAATATAAATATGGCCGGTGACGAACAAAATAAATCTGAGAAGGAAGAATTTGAGAGATCAAACAAAAAACGAAGCGTTGCTCGTCAGCTAACTACAAAACTCCTTTCGAAAATTGAATTGATTTATAATGATGAAAATTTTGACAAAATCGAGAAGCGCGAAGAGTTGAGCTGTCTACTTGATCAATTACGTGAAAAAAGGTCAACACTTAGGGACTTGGACAACAAAATCGAAACCTTTGTTTCCGCTGATGACTTTGAAAAGGAAATCATTTCCGCAGAGGAATATTCCGAAAAAATTGTAAGATGGGAAGGGAAAATAGGACGGTTTCTCAAACTTGAAAATGAAACCAGAACTTTTGATAGTTCGACTTTGAACTCAAACGGAAGTGTTTCGATGCACAATGACAGACCTGATACTTTAAATTACGATGAAAATTCAAGTAATTTATCGATGCGAATGTCCTTGCCTAAGCTCGCATTACCTAGATTTTTTGGCGATACATGTCAATGGTTGGAATATTGGGGCCAATTTGAAGACGCGATACATAAAAACAAGTCTTTAACAAATGTAGAACGGTTTCACTATCTTAAGTGTTCGTTAGGCGGTTCGGCATTGAATGCTATAAAAGGTCTTGCGTTAACAGAACAAAATTATGAGAAGTGTATTCAATTGTTAAAGTCGAGGTTTGGGCGACATGATATAATAATTAACAGTCATATGACCAAACTTTTGAATTTAGAACCAATTAGAAATTCTTCGAACATAAAGGCACTTCGAATGTTGTATGATCAGTTAGAGGTAAACATTAGGTCTTTAGAAAGTTTAAATGTGGTTGCGGGGAGTTATGGTCAACTCTTGTGTCCAATTGTCATGAAGTTGTTGCCTAATGATTTGAGTTTAGAATATAATAGGGTAAGGAAATCAAAATCTGAATTTAACATTCTTGAATTAATGGAGTTTTTCAAATCAGAATTGGAGACAAGGGAATGTCAAAATCTTTTGGAACATGCTAATGTGCGAAACGATAGTTACACAAGGGGTAGAGGGTATGATAATAATAGAGATAATAAAAGATTTGTAAAAAATGAAGTTTCCTTTGCTACTTGTGCTAAAAGAAATACCTGTTTGTTCTGTGATAAATTCCATCCTTCTTTAAATTGTAAAACACTTTCTGCTATCGAAAAAAGATCAAAATTAAAGAAGGAGGGAAGATGTTATCGATGTTTTGAAAAGGGTTCTCATTTAAGTTCTAGTTGCAAGGAACAAATTCCTCCTTGCAAAACGTGTAAAAGTGTGTTTCATAATGAATTGTTTTGTCTTGAAAAGAAAAATATTTCGACTGAGGTCGAAACCCCTCAAAATTCTGAATCAATTATTTCAAGTGTAACACATTCAGGAAAAGAGGGAAGTGATTCCATTTTGCCCACGTGTGCAGTAAGAGTTCGTAATCCCGGTCAAGGTTCAAGGTCAAAAATTGTTTCTGTTCTATTTGATTCTGCTAGCTCGTGCAGTTTCGTGACTAAGGATATTGCAAGTGAATTAAATTTAGTGGTTACTCGTAAGGAAATTTTAGATATATGCACTTTTGGAAATGCTCCAACAAAAACTGCTTTTGACGTGGCAACTATTTTAATATGTCACATTAATGATCCTAGTCGTTTGGCGAAAATTGAGGTTTTCATTACGGACAAAATTTCTCATGCTAAAATAGGAATTCCAAAAAATGATATTCAGCAGATGTTGGCGAATGCTTCAATTCCTGTAAATGAGATCGCTTTGGTAGAGGGGAAAAGAAAAATTGATATTTTGTTGGGATGTGACGTAATGTGGAGGTTTCAAACGGGGAACAGGATTGAATTAGAAAGAGGTCTTTACTGTATTGAGACGTTATTTGGATTCTTTGTAAGTGGAACCGCGAGATCGAGTAATAATTTGAAATCATTTGTTAATCTTTGCGTGTTGGGCAAAAATGAGATTGAAGGAGATTGTAAAGCACAAATCTTGAATGAAAGGGAATCAGATGAGAATTTAAATCTTGAACTTAAGAAATTATGGGAGTTAGATAACTTGTTTATTTCTAATGAAAACGAGAGTAGCCTTTTGAATTGTGAAATAGAAGTTCTAAGGGATTTTGAAAATAATTTGAAGTATGAAAATGGGCGCTACGAAGTAAATTTACCTTTTAAAAGGGAAGTGGATTTACCCGACAATCTTGAGGTTTCAAAAGGGAGATTGACTAGCTTGGTATCACGTTTTAAAAGGGATCCAGCTTTGTATGAAACTTACAAGTCAGTATTTGAAGAACAGTTGAGATCCGGTGTAATTGAAGAAGTCGATATAACCAAGGATGATTCAATGGACCGTATCTATTACGCACCCCACCATCCGGTTATAAGAGAACAAAAGGAGAGCAATCGTACACGATTAAGGATTGTGTTTGATATGTCTTCGAAAGAAAAAGGGTGTCTTTCATTAAATGACAATCTCCATTCTGGGCCAAATTTAAATCCTAATTTATTGACACTTTTACTGAAATTTAGGATGAATAGAATAGGCTTAATAGCGGACATAGAGAAGGCTTTCTTGCGTGTAGGTCTTAACGAAACGGATCGAAATTGTCAGCGTTTTATTTGGATTGATAAAATGCCGCCCACCGAAATTAAGGTCTACTGAAACACTACCGTTTCGTTCGGAGTTAAATCGTCTCCATTTCTTTTGGCTGCCACTATTAAGCATCACATTAAGAAATTTGAAATTTCCCATCCGTCAACCTACAAGGCGTTAAATGATTGTCTTTACGTCGACGATTTTATAATCAGCTTGAACGACATGAATGAAGCTATTGAAACATGTGAAAATGCTAAAACCATTCTTGCTTCTGCCAATATGAACTTACGTGAATGGAGAACTAATTCCACTGAACTCTCTGCTATTTGGCAAAACAATAACTTTGAAAAGAAACCCAAGGATAATTTAATTGCAATTAAGGTACTCGGCATCATATGGGACACGGTTACCGATGAACTCAAGTACGACTTGGCTTCCGTTCTTCGTGCCCTAGAAATGGGTAAATGCACTAAAAGAAGCATTTTGCAGATGTCTTGCAAGTTGTTCGACCCAATGGGTTTGATAGCTGCATTCACCATCAGAGCAAAGATCCTGCTCCAAGAGACATGGCAAAGAGGTCTAACCTGGGATGAAGAACTGCCAAAGGATTTGAAAGAAAAATGGAAGAAATGGAATTTGGAAATTGCAAAACTTTCGAATTTGTCTATTTCACGGTCATATTTCTCCAAATTTCCATACCTTGACTCTGGATACGAAATACACGTGTTTTGTGACGCGAGTGAAGCTGCCTACGGTTGCGTTGCATACATCCGCTATCCTGCTGCAGACAGTTTTATAGTAAGTTTCATCACTGCTAAAGCCCGAGTTGCACCCGTTAAGAAAATAACTTTACCGCGGCTTGAGCTTTCAGCAGCCACCATTGGCGCAAGAGTTCTCAACTCTTTGAAGGAAATATTCAAGATTGGAACCAACTACACCCTGTGGAGCGACTCTACCGTTGCCTTACACTGGATAAAGGGTAATGCCAAGAATTGGAAACCTTACGTCAGCAATAGAGTGAATGAAATCCAAGGACTAACTGAACCAAGTAACTGGAGACATTGCAGAGGGAACGACAACCCAGCGGATCTACTTACAAGAGGTTGTTCGGCAGATGATCTTATAAGTGATACCACGAACTGGTGGAAGGCGAATTCCTGGTTAGGTCTGCCCGAATCGCAATGGATCAAAGGGTGTTCGATGGAGATGAGCAACAGTTCCAGAGAGCCTGAAGTGATCGTTGAAACAAGATCTAAGGCAGTGAATGTGAGCCTCGTCTCAAGTGAACATCAGCAAGCAAATTCTATTGATGAAATCCTTAACAAGTATTCTTCTTGGAACAAGTTACAGAGAGTTGTCGCATGGTGTTTTCGATTCATAGAAAATTGCAAGGTTGCTCAGAAAAGGAAAACCTTTCTAACAACCGAAGAGATACAAAATGCCTCAAGGGTGATTGTGAAGAGGATTCAGTTGGCAGCGTTTAAGGAAGACATTGATCGCCTGCAGAAAGGGAAATCATTGAAGGCTAGCAGCAACATTTTACCACTAGCTCCGTTCTTGGATTCGTCGGGGGTACTTCGAGTCGGTGGTCGACTGCGGCACTCAAGTTTGTCCGACTCCAGAAAACATCCCATTCTTCTGCCTAAGAATCATCATGTGTGCACAATAATCGTGAAGCACTACCACGAAATGAACCTACATGGTGGAATACAACTGACATCTTCAGCCCTCATGCAGAGGTTCTGGATCATAAACGTCAAGAAACTAGTGCGGAACGTGATATTCAGGTGTATGAAGTGTTACAAACAAAGAGCCAGCACTGAGACACAGTTTATGTCTGATTTACCATCTTCAAGAATCACACCATCAAGAGTATTTTCGAGTGTAGGTACTGACTTTGCTGGACCTTTTTTCGTGACACCAAGAAGAGGACGAGGCGTTAAGTCTAGTAAAAGCTATGTCTGCATCTTCGTCTGCTTCGTTACGAAGGCTGTGCATCTGGAAGTTGTTAGTGATCTTTCTTCTGAAGCATTCCTGGCATGCTTAAGAAGGTTTACAGCTAGCCGAGGCAAACCAGCACAGATTTGGAGCGACTGCGGCACGAACTACGTAGGCGCTGAAAGAGAATTGAGAAGGTTTGTTTCCTCTTTCTCATCCAACGAAGAACTCCAAAACCATCTTTTGAAAGAAAACATAGTGTGGCGTTTCAACCCTCCTGGAGGACCTCACCACGGAGGACTGTGGGAAACTACGGTTAGATCCATGAAACTACATCTGAAGAAAACTGTAGGTGATCAGGTGCTAACTATCGAAGAATTCATGACTCTGATCACACAAGTGGAGGCGTGCCTCAACTCGCGCCCCCTCACTCCTATGTCTACAGACACTGAAGATTTGCAGCCTTTGACTCCAGGGCACTTTCTGATTGGTGCTCCACTAACTGCTTTACCTGAAAATGATTTGGTCGACGAGAAAATTCCCATTTTGCGACGCTGGAAACTCACTCAGCAACTAGTGCAACGATTTTGGAAGCGTTGGTCTAATGAATATTTAAGTAGTCTTCAACAGCGTAGGAAGTGGACCAAATCTAACCCCAATATCGAGATTGGTCAGTTGGTGCTCATGAAGGAAGACAATCTTAAACCCCTGCGTTGGAAGTTAGGTAGAGTGACTGAACTGCTTCCAGGAAGGGACAACAGAATCAGAGTTGTAAAACTTAAAACTGCAACTGGTGAATTGATTCGACCAATTGTAAAAATTTCTAAATTGCCCATTTATGAGTGAATGTTTATAATACTGTGCTAATAATTAAGTTTAGTTCATTTTGGTACCTTTGTTATATGGTGTTCTTAAAGCAGTAATATCTCAAATTATTTCATGCAGAATTTAACTTGTTCAATCTACATTCTTCTTAAAAATTTCTTGTTCTGTATTAATTCTAAATTCATGAATGTGAAATGTTATTGCTAAAGTGCTTATTGATATTCTTGTATATTTAAGTAATCTTAGTGATTATTATTTTGAATTTTATAGTATATGTAATTTACATTGTCTGTTAAAGTCTAGTTCTCTTCCTCATTAGTATTTTGAAATATTGTATTGTTATTTTAAAGTTAAGAACCCTAATGGGTTCATGGGGGGGAGGATGGTGAGTCATGATTGTGTATAGTCCTCTACCGATAGATGGCGTTAGAGGTACCGCATGCTTGAATATTCAAATGTAACCATTTTTCTGTTATTAAAATTAGATGTTGGAAGATCACTCAACATGGCGTGTCGTTTTTATTGACTTCACGAACAAACAAATAGTAAATAGATATGGTATGAGTAATTGGGCTTTGAATGCATTGAGCTTTTTAAAAAACAAAAAAGCGGGCAACTATATTGAAAAAGAAAAGGGAAAAAAAAAACCCTTCTGCACCGGATCGCGGCCTTTTTTTTATCAACACTAATCAGACAATTTTTTTAAAAACAATGACCGGCCAGGACAACTCAATGGTAACTACCCCTTGCGTCCAAGAAATGTGCTTAAGACAGTAATTATTAAATCAATTAAGATTTCAGTATGACCGGGCATACTGGTGTGTTAACGATTTTAAATTTTGTGGAACTCAATCGATCTCAATGATTTTCAGACCGGCATATCTGATGTTTCAATTCATGGAAAAAGTGCATAAGATATCATTGAGTTGAGTTTGCCAAAAATCAACTTGATGAGTTCCAACCCAAAGATGACTATAAGGAACTTTTAAACCATTAAATTTCTTAGAGAAGTCACCAAAAGAGGAATGCACTTTAGAACTACAGGAGGATTACATCGTACTCGATGGATGACGAGGAGAATTACATCGTACTCATTCAAAATATATTTATTCAGAGTTCAATTTCGACTTTAGGAATAATCTGGAAATCACAATAGTTGCTCGTTTGGAAATTTAATGTGAATAGCTGATTTCAAGCAGACTGCTTGCTTTGCCCAAAAATGATTTGCAGGTTTTAAAAAAAAAACTAAAAAATATGAACTATAAAGGTATTAATTATGACATTCAAAAGTGTGCCAAAATTTTCTTAGTTTTAGACATTTGAAGTACCAGTGAAAGGAACTTACGTCATGATAATGTTTCTCAAATATCGAAAAAGAAAATGGTGAATACTTTGAAAACGGAAGAAAATCATTGACCTTTAAAATGGACAGGAGTTGATCCCAATGTAATCCTTCAAAATGGTCTGCGGGATTTTGTATCAACACATACAATGAGTTTTTTTAAAACCTCGAATGGGCTATCAGAATTTCTTTAAAAAGATGTTACAGTATTGAAAGAAGACGAAAGCTTGAAAAAAAAAGTAAAGCAATAATTATAAATAGTGTAGCAGAACGTGTAGTTACACTGATTGAACAGTACAAAAAAATTCATACAAAAGATAAAGAACAAAAGTAATATTTCTTGTTGCTGTTGAAAGACTAAAGTAATGCAGAAGCAAATAGCTTCACTCAAAAAAATTCATTTTATTGTCTTAATAAGTATTATAAACAATAAAGTGTAATTCTTTTTTTACCTTCATAGGTTTCTTTAATGGACAGTAAATCTTTTAATCAACTCTTTTAGATGTTAATGAAATGTGTAATGAATTTATATGAAGTTCAGTTGTAATTTTCCTTGTAATGCAAAAACTTTCAGATATGGTAGCGACCCCTTAAACTTGAATTAAAAACCTGATAAAATTAAAATAATTATTTTTTATGAAAAACAAAATGGCAGGCTGCCTCATTGAACTTTTACAAACAATATTTAGTCTCATATAAAAATCACCCTATTCCACTACCTTGTCGTAAGAATGTTTGTTTAATTGTTTAATAGTTTTTCAATTCCACTAACTTTGTAACTCTCATTTATAACTTTTTTCTTAGTTCTTTTTTTTCTTCTTTTTTTTCTCCATATTTGTAACTTCGTTCCATTGCCTAAATACATAGGTGAAAAATCATAGAAATTTAGTATGTTTTTGATTAATGCTATTATTCCATGAGATTCTTTTGAAATAATGCAACTTTTTTAAAACTAAATTTACACTATATCCATATCAAACAGATCTAGACACATTTTGTAACTTAATTTGAATGTCATGACACACCAGGAACACCCGAATGAACAACCTTCCTAATACAACGATCGCTCTCGTTACCGGAAGGAAGTACTCGCATCTTCTATAGAGGATCATTTCCTTTGCAGTTCCTTTCTCACAAGGTAGGAGGTGCAACAACATCCCTCGAAAAGAGAAGATTGGAGTAAAGGTTATAAGCCCTTGCACTTCCTTTGATTGGGACTATCTCTTTGGAAATACCGCCATCGGAAGAAGATTCCGATTAATAAAAGTCAGTGACAATTTTATGAATTCCTTGCTATTTTATAGTTAATGTAAAAAAATCCCCCATGAAATGGTCTCCTTCCATCCCTTTTCATTTCATATTCAAAATTAACTCAACTATAGAATACCAAAACATTTTATATTATGCCTCGACTTTTTAGGGAAAGAACGAAATATGATGATTATTACTATATACTTTTCCTGCGTATAGAATACCTATAGACTATCGGCCTTCTATAAATCACAAATGCTATTTAAGCAAAATTTGAAAAAATTTCATGATATGGCTATTAATCGAGAGACGTGCTATCAAAAATATAAATACAAAAGCTATTTTTTAAAATACAAATATTATTTTACTCAAAAATACAAATGTTATCGTAAAAGAACATCATTGAAAACCTTTTATTCAAAATATGTAAAGAAAAATTAAAGTTGTACAAAATAAGTCTATGCTTTTCTTAAAGAAAAAAATACTTTCATATAAAAAATCAAATTCACACACTTGTTGCAACATAGTAGACTTAAATTGAGCTTGAATTTTTGAAACGACATGGAGGTGCTATATTTCCTATTCTCCCGGTTTGTCATTTGCATCCTATAGAATGCATAGAAAATGGATCAAATGTTATTCGTTTCAGAATTTGGCTAAATACCCCCGGCATTCTATAAAATGTCTAGGTATTTTATACAACGTGAAAGGTTTGAAACTTTATTTTCGTGTGATAACTAAACTTATTAGTATAGGCAAATTAAGGTTGGAGACGGAAATAATTATCAGAAAGCTGATCCCTGCTGAAATAGGTTCTGTAGGCCTCCCTGAACTTCTCCAAAAAAATCCCAAAAAATCCTCCTTGGGAAACATTATTCAATTTTAAATTTAAATCCGCCATCTTGGATTTTTTTAAAAACGCTATAACTCAGCAATGCACTATCATAAACAGGCTCTATTGGTGTCAAACATTTCTTTTTAGCAAGAAGAACTTGTTACTGTAATAAAAAATCTAAAATAGAGAGTTAATATAATTTCATTAACTTAAAATGGGATTAAAACATTAAAAACAGCAATTTTTAAACATTATTTTACAACAAAAGTTGTTTGGAAACTTATTTTTTAAAAGAATTCGTTTAAAAGCTTTAGAAATGAGTATGTATCAAGAAACATAGATATAGTATTCAATATAATTGAAAAATATATTTCATTACACACGTTTACGCTTTGCACTAATTTCTCTGGTTGAAACACACATGTACGAAATAAAAATAAAAAAATTCTTCAAATCACTGGTATCTCGAGTCTGCCACGATCTTGATAAAGAAATGTGCTGATCGGAGGATTCACTTGTCGCTTCTGCGAAAGCTTCTACTACTTCCGTCGCGTGAAGACTTCCTGGCATCAAGCACACTATCAGACATACTTCGCCCTTGTGTCAAGCCACCGCTAACTTTCACAGATCGCATTAGAACCTGCTCTATAGTCACGTCCGTCCAAATGCCGCTCCAAAACTTATCCTATCGCCGAATTGGGAAATAACCCTGACTGACGAAACATTCATACTCTTGATCCGACAAAGTAGTCTTGATTTTAGCCATATTCTAATGAATATGTCCAGCTGCATGGAGGTAAACTAACATGCGTTGGACAGAGAAGAGATGAAGATACCAGTCACCTGTTCTTTCTGTTTTCACGAAATCATGTATTATAGAAACTTGCTTGAAGTGCTACAACCATAATTTAGCTGCTCAGCTTTTTTCTTCCAGCGCCTTCATCACGTCGGATACAATCCTCAGTAATGGTTGGTCTTAGGATAGAGAAGATTCTTCGGAGGAAGATAAGTTTATCCTCTCGTTATGAATTTCCCTGAGAGATTCGACCTCAGAAGCGATTAAAAATCTGTCTTCCTCACAACTCTCCACAATCAGATGAGCTATAGCTACCTGAGAAAGCGAATGATCTCGTAAAGCTCTTGAATAAACATGTCCATTAACCATGTGGACAACGGCATTCTTAGAAAATATCTCACCCAACATTCCTTCAATACCACTGCCATCCATGATTTTGCCCACGGCCCCCATGTAACTCATAAGCAGATGAAATCCACCTAATCTTACGATTACCTTGGATAGCTCATTAGTTTCATCAGCCTGAGCGACTAAATCCATAGCTTCAAAGAAAAGCAGCTGACCAAATGTTACAATACACTCTTGTTGTTGCTTCCTACATTCTTCAGCCGTAAAACGAAGTCGGGTGTAAATTGAGGTAGGGTTAGAAGGTTGAAGATTGAAGAAGGGCAAGGGTATCACTGCTGACTTTTCGCAGCATTTTCCCCTTGCGTCAATCTCCATGAAACAACTCCATCCCGTATGGATTCTTCAGCTTACTTGTGATCCGCCATCCAAATCCAGTGGTATATGTCACCGATTTCGACCTCCACGGGCCTCAATTTCAGGAAAAGGACGTCTTCCAAAACTAGGCGCTTTAATCCATGGTTCTTAAGCTTGTCGTGAGTAATGATCGGGATGAATCCAATCTTTCCAACAACAGTTGCCGTTGGTAGATTCTTTGGTTTTGGAATACGTGAATTCGGTCTGAACAGTTGAAGAAGGCGTCACACACTGTACTCCTCCTATCACGTGGAAAGTCCTATGTCCATCCACGTTCGAGTGTTGTGATCGGCATTTTCAAAGACATACTGCAAAAATTCATTATCCTGGACTTCTCTTGAAGTCTTCACTGTTACGGAAGTTTCATACTTACAAATCTCTCTGTAGGAAACAGGACCAGCTAAAATTGTGTAAAAGGTTAATTAGATGTCTTGATCGGAAACGCCTGTGACAAAACACTCCAATTCCAACCTGCACAGTTGACACAAATGATCGTGAACATGCTAGAATGAGCAACACTCAACACCTTCTGATTGCAAGGCAAACTTTTTATTGGTTTTATTATACTAGAAAGCAGATGAATAAGCATCTCACCAACTTCATTTTCTCCCCCTTTTTAGATTTCTTCTCAGGTTGGAAATTCCGAGCAATCATTAACTTGAGATCTTGTCTCTTCTTGAAGGTTGCTAATAGCCGCATCTATGATCCTTTTCTTTTCATCATAAGCGTCTTTTTTTAGCGTACCAATTTTCCGTCAAAATCTTCAATGGAACTGGTCTAAAAGAAATAACTGTCCCGAAACACTTCATGCTAGCTGAAATAAGAACGGTACTGCCGTAGTGTGCTATTAAAAGATCCCTCAGACGCTTTTCACTGTATAACTTGGCACTTTCAGTATTAAAATTTGAGGGCACTTTCAGTATTAAAATTTGAGAGCATCTTCATAAGATCGAATAACAGATACTGGCACTCAATGTTGTAACTTGTTGGTATCCAGAAAGTTGCATAATTTATTGAAAGCATCTAACTTCGACTCATAGGTCAATTCAACAGGTCTTCAGACCACACTTTTAGATGGATCGCTTGGCACGTTTGAGCCAAAGATTGAAAACCATGCATCACAGTTTTTATGATATTGTGCTTCAACCGCTATCAGATCACATTCGCTGTCAATGCTATTTAGAACTAATTTCTCCCAATTATCACACCTCTTTTCATACCTACTCCAAATACTTGAAATTTTTGGGACACTTTCCACTTGGTAAATGTTTGGGTAACGATGTGGGTTCTTTTTGTAAGCTCCCTTATCAACTGTCTCCCCGCTAAAAAGGCAGCATGTTTTAAAGTTGAAGGGATATAGATAACTTCTGAGAAGTACTGTACTTACTCCTCCAGATAAAGCTACTGAAATGTACCTCCCATCTCTGGTATAATTTTTTTCTGCATTGTACATGCGCTCGAACATTATTAACGCCTTCGATTTTTTTCAAAATTCCTTCTCTTCTATTTATACTGATATTCCTTAAATTATTCAAACCTCTTATTATATTAACACTGTTGTTGTCTATCATTCCGCCTTAACTGCAGAAAACACAATTTTCTTCCATTACTATTCAGCTTTTCAAACCCATAAACGATCAATAACAGTTGTATAAAAAAAACTAATAGAAGTAGTGGTGATACCTTTTTTTTTTTCGAAAACGAAAGATTTTAATCGAATAAATTTTAAATTTTACAAACCTTTATTGGAAAAATGCTATTTTTGCAGGTTTTAGGCCTGTTTTATGTTAATAAAATTGCATCAACTCTCTATTTTAGAATTTTTATTGAAGTAACAAGTTCTTCTTGTTAAAAAGAAACTTTTAACACCAATAGAACCTATTTATGATTGTGCATTGCTGAGTTATAGCATTATTTTAAAAATCCAAGATGGTGGACTTAAATTCAAAATTTAAGAATGTTGCCCAAGGAGGATTTCTTGGGACTTTTCTGGAGAAGTTCAGGAGGGCCTAAGGAACCTATTTCAGAAGAATTCAGCTTTCTAATAATTATTTCCGTCTAGACCCAAATTTGGGTCTAATTTGCCTATACTATATGTGTTTTGGTTTATCCCATTTATTTTATATCTCTCTCGGTTCTTGATGTTGTGATTTTAAATCCCGTCACAGGTAAACTTTAAAAAATACAAAATTTTACTGTAAATTATTAAATAAACATGCTTTTCTCAATCTATACAAAACCAACATGTAATACTAATTTTTCTAACACGGTTTTAAGTCGCAAATTTTCATACGATTTTCATACTTACTTCGTTTTCTGCTTTGCAGTATATTCTGTGCTCTCATTGTAGTAACACCATAAAATTCCTTCAAATAAAGTGGAATAAATTTGTATGTACAGTCAAAACCCATTAACGTGAAATAGCTTAGCATTAAAACCCGTTTAACACCAAGAAAAAGCAGTTCTCCGCACTTAAAACTTATCGTAAAAATATTGGAGACTAAAAACTAGAAAGTAAAATAAAAAACTTTTTAAAAAAGTACGATTTGAATAAATATAACAGAAGATCAAAAATATTTTTTCTTCAACTAAGTTTAAATATCTGCAATTTACTATTTTATAACTAAAATTAAAAGCGCATTAGTCATTCATAAAAACAGTTTTAAAGAAAGGGAAGTAAGAGCACCACACAGAATTTTATTTTTAATCAATCAGGACATCGGCAACTTCAACATATATTTAAAAGTATTTGAAGAAAGAATATTTATTAATTTTTAGTGCATTTATTACAAGTGAATTTTATAAAAAGTTTTTTTTTTTTTTTTTTTTTTTTTTTATTGTGTTTTATATTCTTATATAACCATGCGATATAAAATTCAAATGTGCCCTTTCAAGACTTCTCTTCAATAAATGGGTTGAGAGCGTAACCCACAGTGTTGGTTTCCAGGTCAGCATTTTATAACTGAGGCTATACCTCTTTCATAAAATGAAATACAATAGAAATATCAGATTATTATACCTCAGGAATTATCAAGCTATAACTCTATTTTTTAAGTCAGTAAGTTAAATGCACCATAGTTAAGCCATGTTTCAATAATCAGACACAGCAATAAAAATAAAAATTAGGGGTGTGGAACATCGCAAAACTTTCAATTACACTATAATACTGACGTGGATTTAGTGTCATTTACCGATTTTATATTTTTTATTTTCGATAAACTTTATATTATCCTTTATAATAAGTGAAACTGAGGAGAGAAGATAAAATGATCATTGATGAGGTATGCTCAAGGAAAGAGAACCCTGCATTGAAAATATTCGTTTTTCAATTTTTTACGCCATTAAAGCATTTTTACTTGAATTTCGAAGGTGGGGACGCTTAGAACACATTAATAGGCACTACCACAGCGATTTTAAACAAAATCGTTAAAGCCATTTTTTAGAAATCACTGAAAAACATGATTTTTCCAAAGGCAGCTTAACTTATGCGCATGCACAATTTTGACGAAAACCTAAATGGTAGGTCCTTGTGCCATCGCCAACCAGCACACCAAATTTGAGCATCGTAGGTCAATTTGTTCGGGAGTTTTGCTGACCACAGACACACACACAGGCAGAGATTTTTTCTAGATCACTTTTTTGAAATCAGAAGTTCCGAAACGTGAAGAAATGCAAAAAAAAAAGGGGGGGGGGGGAATTGGATTTTTTTTTTATTTTTGGACCGAATACTATACTTTTATTACCCTATGTATACATATGGGTAATTGAAAGTAAAAAGACATTGTTTGAATTTGCCAGCTTCTCAATGCATCAGAGAATATCTTTCAATAGTTTTGTTAAAATCTACCATCCGCTCAAGTTATCATTAGTAAAAAGGAAAATATAAAATGAAAAACATCAGCTTTTGTACAAAATTCGAGCCGATTTCATCTTTTTGTAATCAAACTTTGAGCTTTTTTAATTATGCCTTTTAACTACTGAGTCCTTATTTTTCTTGTAAATATGAATAGAAAGTGTTTTAGAATGGTCGATAGTTTTAATGCATAAAATCGATTAGACTAGTTTGTAATAGGTATATATGTCCAACCTTTTTAGTTTTTCAAAATTTTAAGTAAATTTGACTTGGATGTATAACTGTGACGACATCAACTCTGAACTATTTGCTAAATATCTTGTGTTTTAAATTATACATGTTTTGCTTGCCGCGTGTGGCATCACTTGGAATTTTGTGGAGTTCTTTTCTGGCAGTCATGATGAAAGTTTGATAAATAAATAGTTTTAAGTTATTTAGGAGAAAGGAGAACTGGTTAAGTTCTTGCAAATCTCATAACATGGCGCCTAAACGTGAAGCGTAGATTAATCGCCAAAAAGAAGTCAAGGTTAGTCATTAGTCATTTATTATTTTCGTAACAGTTGATATTTGGATCGTAGAACATTCTTATTCGTTTAAGCTTAAATTTGCTATTGAGTTCTATTTTATTGAAATGGAATCGTTAATTGAGAAACGAATACCTGTCCGAGCTTCTTTTAAAAGAACAATAAATATAATTTTGCAGGAATTAAATAAAGAAATTCCTGATGAAGAAATTGTGAAAACGAAACTTTCTACTTTAGAACGTTTATCTAATGAGCTTAATATTTTTGATACTCAAATATTGAATGCCGAATATTCTTCGAGTGATCAATTTGAAAGTGAATGGGCAAAAGTTGAAGAGTACAAAGAAAAGCTAGATATGATACGAGTGAAAACAGAATTATTTTTTAATCGCCAAACAACACAATCCATTAGAACTGTGTCACCAAATACGAATAAGCGAAAACTAAAATTACCTGAAATTGAGTTAAGACAATTTGGCGGTGACATAAAGGATTGGTTGCCGTTTTGGGGTCAATTTCGGCGAATACATGAAGATAAAGAAATTCAAAATGAAGACAAAATGCATTATCTCGATCAAGCGACTATACCCGGTACTAGACCACGGGACATTGTAAACAGCTTCCCTGCTACTTCCGAAAATTATGAAAAGGTTATAGAAAGTTTAAGAAATAGGTTCGGCAGGGAAGAATTATTGGTGGAATTCTATGTTCGGGAATTATTGGGTCTAATTATTAGAAATGTTACAGATCAAAGGGGAAAAGGCAGTATGTCCGAATTATATGACAAATTGGAATCGTATTTACGTTCGTTGGAGTCAATAGGGATGACCAGCGAGAAGTATGCGGCAATGCTGTTTCCGCTCGTTGAATCCTGTATTCTTGAGGAAATATTAAGAGTTAGGCTAAGAAATCATGCCTCAATAATTCCAGGCGAAAATTCTCACTCTGAGAAATTGAAACAATTGTTGTTGTTTTTAAGAAATGAAGTCGAAGGAGAACAGAGAATTTCTTTGGCAAAATCCGGCTTTAAATTAAATGATTTTGGTGCAAAGAAAGAAGGTCGACGGGATAAAAGGTACCAGGGTGATCATTACGTGCCTACAGCGAATGATTTGTTCTCAGGCCATAGTAAAACCGCCAATTATAGTGAGAAGGACTCTTGCATATTTTGTGAAAAGCACCATGAAAGTCGAGATTGCTTTGTTGCTCAGAAGATGACTTTAAGTAAAAAAAATGACGAAATTAAGAAAAAGAAGGGTTGTTTTTTCTGCCTTAAAATTGGACACAGGGCCAAACAGTGCAAGTCAAATGTGAGATGCTTGATTTACTCGAAAAGGCATTGGGGTATCATGTGTCCGAATTTAAAAACCAATCAGAAGAGAAATGACGTTGAGAAAATTAAAGAAGAAGAAACACCAAACGTATCACTTGCAAGCACTAGTTGCCTAGATGAAGTCTTTCTTCAAACGCTATTAATTCGTATCGAAGCCAACAAAAAGCAGAAGACAGTAAGGGCACTTATTGACACAGAATCGCAGCGTTCGTACATTTTAAAGGAGACTGCCGTCGAAATAGGGTGCCAATCTAAGGGATCTGAATCTTTGATTCATACGCTTTTTGGAGGAGCAACAACGAAAAGAGAAATTCACAAACGCTATGAAGTAAACGTTAAAAGCCTAAAGGGTAATTTTTCTAGACGACTAGTCCTGTTGGAACAGTCGAAGATTTGTGGATCAGTGGTCAGTTTACAGCCCGGATCATGGATCGAAGAATTAAAGCAGAAAAATATCCATGCATCTGATATAGGAAGAGGGGATTTGAAGATAGAAGTCCTTATTGGAGCTGACGTCGCAGGTACATTGTTAACAGGAAAAGTTCAGATATTAGAAAATGGACTGACTGCTGTGGAATCACTACTTGGATGGACAATCATGGGAAAGATGAATGGTTATACTTCAGAAAGGAATTTCTTGTCCATGTCGTCAATGATAACGTCCATGTTGACTCACCGTAGTAACATAGAAAACTTGTGGAAGCTAGAAGCACTGGGAATCACAGATGCTAAAGAAAATAAATCTGATTCAGAATTAGAAGAAGCAGTGTGGGATCACTTTCACAAGACACTAAAAAGACTGGAAGATCGATATGAAGTCAGTTTGCCTTGGATAAACGAGAAAGGAACTTTGCCAAGTAATAGAGAGGTTGCTGTAAAACGATTGATTTCCACGACAAAGAAGCTGATGCTGAAATATAAATTTGAAGCATATAATACAGTGTTTGAAGAATGGTTTGAATCTGAAATAATAGAAGAAGTACCAGAAGAGGAGAAACGAATTGACAATCATTATCTTCCCCACAAGCCGATCTTCAAAGATAACTCTACTACAGCAGTAAGACCAGTTTTTGACGCTTCATGCAAGCAAAAAGATTACCTGTCACTCAACGACTGTCTAGCAAAAGGACAAAATTTAATTGAAATGATTCCTGGTTTGCTTCTTGATTTTAGACAAGGAAAGATAGGGATTATCGCAGATATCAGAAAAGCTTTCCTTCAAATATCTATTCAAAAAAGTGATCGGGATTACCTAAGATTCCTGTGGTGGAAGAATTCAGAACAAAAAGAATTCAAAGAATTTCGCCATTGTAGAGTAGTTTTCGGACTAAAATGTAGTCCGTTTCTTTTAGCAGCAGTGATCGATACTCATTTAGACCAATGTGAACCTTCTTTAAAGGAAGTGGCTACAAAATTGAAAAATTCCTTCTATGTTGACAACTGTGTCACTTCGGTCAATTCGAATGAAGAAGCGGAATACTTTATTGGAAAATCAACTCAATTAATGGCAAGTGCTAACTTCGACTTGAGAGGGTGGGAGCAAACAGAGCTGAACAGTGTGGAAACTACAATGGAGGAACCATTGAAAGTACTTGGTCTTCTATGGGACAAATTTGAAGATTCATTGTTTTGTGATATCCCAAATGTCGACTTAAGTGATCTCTCTGTTACAAGACGAAACGTTCTATCAATTGCACAGAGGATTTTTGACCCAATTGGTTTCACTTGTCCTTTTACCCTTCTCCCAAAGTTATACTTGCAAAAGAGTTGGGAAACAAAACTGAGCTGGGATGCAGAGCTACCTGAAGACATCAAGAGAAATTTTTTGAAGTGGGTAAAAGAACTGCCGTTGTTATCATCAATCAAGATTCCCAGACTAGCTACGCTGCTTGCAGAAGGACAATCATTTAGTCTACATACATTTACCGATGCTTCACATGGATCGTATGCATGTGCAATATATTTGAGAAGTCAAAATGAAGAAGAAGTCAAAATAACTCTACTGCAAGCCAAAGCGCGAGTTGCTCCTTTGAGAAAAATAAGTATACCAAGACTCGAATTGCTTGCTTGCCTCATTGGAGCGAGATTAGTTTCATTTATCAAGAAGAACCTGAAGATCGAAATTTCAAAGGAATATTACTGGACTGATTCTTCAACAGCACTCTTCTGGATAAAGAACGTAGAAGCTTGAGGCACTTTTGTAAATAACAGAGTTTTAGAAATTAGAAGCCTTACAGACCGTGAAAATTGGTATCATGTACCAGGTACAGAAAATCCAGCCGACTTGCCCTCAAGAGGATGTTCTGCTAAGAAACTTATTGAATCCAGATGGTGGGAGGGTCCACCTTGGTTGGCATTGCCGGAAGAAGAATGGCCTCGTTCTGTCCAAATCGATAACAAACAAGAGGTGGATACTGAAAGGCGTAAAGCAATAATAGTATCGCTAAGCAATGTCAATGATATCTCCTCTCAAATCTTTGGCTATTTTTCAAAGTACACGAAGATACTTAGAATGATCGGGTGGATACATAGATTCATAGGTAATGTCCGAAAGAGAAAAGAAGAAAGAGAAAAAGGAGAGTTAAAAGTTCATGAGTTGACAAGAGCTGAGAAATCTCTCGTGAAGATTATTCAACATGATTCCTTTTCATCTGAGGATATTAAGAAGCTGAAGTCAATTAGTGTTTTCCAAGATGACGAAGGCATTTTACGCGTCAAGACTAGATTAACTGAGATAAAAGATCATGAAAATTTTATTTATCCTATGTTACTTCCGAAGAATCATAAAATTGTGGAGAAATTAATAATTGATAAGCATCTATCTATGTCTCATGCTGGTATACACGTATTGATCTCAAAACTTAGAGAGACATTTTGGATCGTCAAAAGCAGAGCTATAATTCGAAAAGCTTTACATGGATGCGTCATGTGCAGGAAACATGGAAGTAAAAGATTACAGACTGCGCCATCTACCCTACCAGAAAATAGAGTTAGAGATGCTCACGTTTTCGAAATTGTTGGAGTTGATTTAGCTGGTCCTTTGATTTTGAAGAATAAAAGGAAAGCCTGGATTATACTTTTCACCTGTGCTGTTTTCAGGGCGGTACATTTGGAATTGATTTTGACCCTTTCAACTCAGGGATTTTTACTTGGTCTTATAAGATTCATTGCTCGTAGAGGAAGGCCATCGGTAATCTACAGCGACAATGGCACTAATTTTGTCGGATCCAACAATCTCTTGAAGTCAATTGACTGGAATACTATCGAGATCGAAGCTACCACAAATAAGATTGAATGGAATTTCAGTCCACCCGCAGCACCATGGTGGGGTGGTTTTTGGGAACGTCTTGTTCAAATGATTAAGAAACTTTTGCGTCGAGTCCTAGGCCAGTCGTCTCTAAATTATGAAGAATTAATGAGTGTGCTGTGTGACTGCGAAGCAACTGTGAATGCAAGACCACTTACCTATGTGTCTGAGGACTCTGATGATCTCACCCCTTTGACACCGTCCCTGTTCTTAGGTGAAATTCCAGGGTTTGGAGTCCCTGACTTGGACCACCTGGATAAAGTTGATTTCAACAAGAGGCTGAGACATCTACAGAACCTACGAGAGCGCTTGAGAAGAAGGTTTAGAAGCGAGTATCTCGGCCTGCTAGTGCAACGTCCATCTACAGTGCTGATTTCTCAACAGATAAAAGTTGGGGATATAGTTCTCGTTGAGTGTGACAACAAACGCAAAGTGCTGTGGCCAATGGCAAGAGTAGTCGATGTGTATCCTGGAAAAGATGGCAACATCCGGGTTGTACGTCTTAAAACGACTTCTGGGATGATAGTTCGACCTGTTCGAAGAATTTTCCCCCTTGAAATATCTTGTTCAGTCGAAGATGCAAAAATGGATAAGCCAGACGAGTCTCCTAAGATGAACCGCCTAGTTTCTGACTTTCCAACTAAAACTGTTGTGACTAGGTTTGGCAGAACCATTAAGATTCCTTCAAAACTATTGGACTGAACTGTTTATATAGAACCTTGACTTTAAAACTCATTCTTTTGTAGTAAAATTATGTTTGTTTTGATTAATTTTGGTAATTGTTAATCAAAAGGTGGGAGAATGTGACGACATCAACTCTGAACTATTTGCTAAATATCTCGTGTTTTAAATTATACATGTTTTGCTTGCCGCGTGTGGCATCACTTGGAATTTTGTGGAGTTCTTTTCTGGCAGTCATGATGAAAGTTTGATAAATAAATAGTTTTAAGTTATTTAGGAGAAAGGAGAACTGGTTCAGTTCTTGCAAATCTCATAACAATAACAAAGTGAATTCCAAAATTTATATGTTTTAAAAGTAAGACCTTGACTTTATCGTGTTTTTCAAAAGAAAAAGAAATTATCTTGCTTTGATGAACCGTACAAAATAGTTTGTTTTGCATGTATAAAATACTAATTTACACATGCAAATTTAAAATGTATGGAATTTATTTTACGAAAAATATATATATATTGTATCAGCGTATATTTTCAGCGTACATGTTGCCCAGTGAAAAAAAAAATTGTTTCCTATTTGTATAGAAATATTATCACTGAGCGACATAAAAGTGAGCGGGTTTTTTCAAACACCAAGTTTTTCTAAGCAATTTGTGACAAAATTATAGTCGTAACACCTTAACGATTGAAAATATTTTTTACTCTCTTTGTTTTCAAAATAAATTGCTGTAGCAGTTCAGCTCAAAAAGTCTTCCCGTCAAACGTTACACTCAGGATTTCTGACAATTCTCTGTAAGCTATAAGCATTGTTCTTTATAAGCATTTTTTTTTTTTTTTCGTAGAATTGCAAATTCCTTGTAGCGACATAAATTGTTAAAATGGAACCCAAACCAATTACACATCATGTTTTTTATAGTTAACTCAAATTTAAACGCTGCTTTACGATACATCAATCGGCAATAATAAATGTTTCAAAAATATAAATTTCTAGTTAATTTTCTGCAATGCTGAAATAAATTGCACTCCTCTCCTCCCTTCTCCCCAAATTAATAGAACTCTCGGCGGACGTGTGCTCGTAAACCAAAACTGGAAGAAAGAGGTCAATGTGATTCGCCAAGAAAGCAATATTGCGCCAATCTGGCAACTCAGTCCTATGAGCGCGAAATAAAAAAACAAACAGGATCGACTGGACATTGCGTAAGGTCACGTGACGCCTTCCGGATGACGCTTCGTCAAAAGTTGCCGGGGATTGCAGAAAGCGAATGGCTTACCTGAGCTCACCGACCAATCAGAGGGCAGTATTTTGAATGGGAACGGGAAATTGAATAACGTAACTGAGGAGAGACCCGTATCCACTTTTTCACTTCTCCTTGTGTAGATTTCCGCCAGCTGTGGACTATGAAAGAGGAGTAATATACCTTTTTTGTGGTGATGAAAATGTAATAAGTCGAAAACATAGCACAACGGGTGGGAAGAACTTCTTTTTTTTTTTTGTCATTTTTTCCCAGATTGAAGTGTTTTAGTCTTATCTGAACAGGAAAGTTTATTATGTTATTATGTTTTTTAAATGTTTGTTTTAAATGTTTTTAAAAACTATTTATTCAAGTTGCGAAACCAATTTTTTTACTGTTAGTTCGAATATTGAAATGTTTGTATTCATGAACGAATGAATTTTGTTTATTTGTGCAAAATTTCCAATTGTTGCTACTTCGTAAATTAAATTTGATTAAAAACTATATTTTGGTGGTTATATCAGGTCTTTCGAAGACAATTTTACGGATATTTTCGTCATTTCGTTTGTAATCAAAAATCATTTTAAGGGATCAAATTTATTAGACAAAAATGTAATACCCATCACATGTGAAAACTCACTCGCCGAATGTTCCGTATTTGATCGCAGTGCATAAACAGTGGCACGCGATTACGACTTTTTTTATTTTTATTTTAAGGTAACAGATTTAAAGGCAATTTAAGAATAAACCATTTCAACCCTCATGGTACTTAATTACAAAATGCATTAAAGTAATCAAATAACGTCTTTAATAGTTATTGAAACCTACACTTTAACTGCTTCTCGAAATTGATTTAAAAACCAATTTAATCTTTCAAAAACGTTCAAAAATTATGAAGAAACTTCAGAAGATTTGAACGATAGCAATGGACATGAAAAAGCTAGGCGAACTTAACGAGGTGCAATTTTTACGATTTATTCGAATAAAAAAATTTTGAATTCATTTCTTTGAATCTAAGTTTTGATAAACCAAAACAGTTTTTAACTATATACATGGACATCTACCTAACCTTTTTTTTTTTTTTTTCCCTGTATGTTTTAAAATTGAGGGAGGAAGGTATTTATTGCTAGTTATTTAGACGTTTCATTTGTAAAATTTAAATATGAAATTTTTACATATTTTTGAAATTTAGACTTTAAAAAATTCAAAATTTTAAAATATTTTATTTTTTAAATTTAATAATTTGTCTATTTTAAGTGTTTTATGGACTTGTTGTGAGCAAAATTTCATTTCAGTCGACCAATTACTTTCCATGTCATTCAAGAATGTAGGAACGAATAAAACGAATAAATATTCGGGCGTTGAAGTTATTCTTTAAGTATTCCGTTTTTGACTTTTGGAATACCTACGAAACACTTAAAAGAGAGAAAATAAAACACGTTACCTCCTTTGATTTGGCAAATAAAAAATTGGTGAATTTCATTTGGCGATAAAAATGGTGAAATTACTACACAATTTTTCAGTGGGTGTTAGGGAACCTTTTGCTGCTCAAAGATTGCATACTTAAATTTTCACCAAGTCAATTTCCGCACGTAACATTTCCTATCGCTCATATACACATTTTTGGTCCAATTCAAATTTGTATCGTTATTAAAGTTGTCCATTAACTTCAATGCACGTGTTTTACTTACAATTTTCAAAAAATGTAAGGTTATGACATAATTGCTCAGTGGCGCGGGTGATATGGTTCTGCGGGGGATGGGGGGGGGAGGGCCTTCGAGAGAGGAAGACCCTTGACTTGAACACTGACCCTCAAAGATCATAATAATGGTACTGCTTCATTGTGGAATTTCCGTATTTAATATATAGAGGAGCGTGCGATTAATTTAAACAGTTATTGGCTACACAGTATTTATTATTGTGAGTAAAGCAACATTTCTTTACCACTTGAGTCAATCAATCATAATCTTTACTACATAAGCAGTCTTTTCCAGAGAAAAATAATTATGTGGAACATCGCACAACTTTCAACTACACTATAATACTGACGTGGAATTGTGTCATTTACCGTTTGTATATTTTCATCCTTTATTTAAAATAAATGGCCAGTTTGGCGATATTTTTTTTATATAATTCTTGTATGAGTCTTTGGAAAAAAAAAATTCGCCAAAATGGTGATTTTGGCTTTTCGATAATCCTTATATTATCCTTTATTATAAGCGAAACTGAGAGGAGAAGAAAAAATGGTCGTTGATGATGTATTCTCAAGGAAAGAGAACTCTATGTTGAAGGAAAGAGAACTCTGTGTTGAAGGCATTCATTTTTCAACTTTTTACGCCATTAAAACATTATTACGGGAATTTCGGAGGTGGGGATGTTTAGAACACCTTAAGAGGCATTACCGATTTTTATCAAAATCGTTAGAGCCGTTTTTTAGCAATAATTGAAAAACATGATTTTTTCCATGGCAGCTACCTTATACGCATGCGTGATTTTGATAAAAACCTTAATGGTAGGTCCCATGGGCTCCAGTAACCCATATACCAAATTTGAACATAGTAGGTCAGTTTGTTCGGGAGACCACAGACACACATACACACACAAACAGACATTTTTTCTAAATCACTTTTTTGAAATAAGGATTTCCCAAACCAGGGAAAATGCTGCAAATAATTTACCGAGATTGAAATAGTTATTTATACAACTAGTGGGTAAAGTAGTACTTTTTCAAACGAGGTAAAATTCATTTAACGAGACCGACAGTACGTGTCAAATAATTTATCCAGTTTGAAAAAGTATTTTCTCAAGTGTTGCATACAATATTTTTTATAATCACGTGCAAAAAATCATTTTATTACAAACATTTATTAATATTGACAACGCCAATGAATTTATTCTGAATGGTTCTTATTAGTTAAGCTAGGCGTCCACTATCGCTGAGCAGAGCGGAGTGGATTAGAATCAACTCCAAGGCTGATACCAACTTCTACTGTAGCACGAGTCTTGTGCTACAATGGACGTTGACAGCCTTGTAATTGGCACTAATCTACCCCGCTCTGCTCTGCTCAGTGATAGTGGACGCCTAGCTTTAATTCTTATTACACAATGAATTTATTCTGAAAATATTCATTTCAATGCCAAGACTATATGATATTTGAGCACGTCTACTGTAGCACGAGTCTTGTGCTACAATGGACGTTGACAGCCTTGTAATTGGCACTAATCTACCCCGCTCTGCTCTGCTCAGTGATAGTGGACGCCTAGCTTTAATTCTTATTAGTCAATGAATTTACTCTGAAAATATGTCATTTCAATGCCAAGACTATATGATATTTGAGCGTGCGAGAAACTATTTTTTCACATTATTGCGATAAAGTTACTTTCCAAAACTCCTCGCAAAAAAGTGCTACTTCTTTAAAAAAAAAATTAATGTTTTGCACGTTGTTTTAAAAAAGTATTTTCGAATGTGTTGCCTACAATATTTTTTATAATCTTCTGCAAAAAATACATTAATATGCATATACGTTAACGTTGTTAACTCCAGCCAATGAATCACTTCTGAAAATAGGTTACTTCTGTATACAGATCTTATAAAATTTGAGCAAGAGACGTGCTTTAAATATTTTACCGCACTAATTGCTTTTTACTTTAGCCACGATTTTTGATTAAAAAAAGTGTAACTTTTTTCACTTTATTATAAAAAAAAATAATATAACCCATAAAAAGACAATTTTTAATGGAAATCCTTTACATGCATTGCCAATTTTTATGTACAATTGCAACTTAATGAATTCAGAGCGAGTTTCCATAGTGTTTGACTTGACCATTACGAAGAAAGCATCCATTCCGAACTATTTACTAACTCTTTTTTGTTCCCAAAACTTGATTGCATACATATTGTCATCCATAACTAGTATATCTGACAAGATGCAGCTCGATTGGATGAAGATAAGTGAGTTAACTTGCACTCCGAAGATTTTTACCGCATTGATTAAGTCATTAAATATCTCCAGATTGAACCATCGATATAGGCGATGCCCATGTTTACCAACAAAGCAACTCCGGAGGGGAAAAAAACCAGTTCCTAGACATTTTGGTTGGTAGAAAGCTGGCTTGTAAAGCACAGGATTCAATGGGAATTTGTGACTGTATTGCAATAAAACTGTAAATAATCAAGTTTCAATTGAGTAAATCATTAAACAGACGTTTTAAATGGATTTTAGACATTCTGAAATATATTTTTACTTAGTTAAAATTGCAGTTTTTATTTATTAATGGCTCTTAATGATCAAATTTCGGTGAAATCGCGGTGAAAAGAGCTGATTTCGGCGTGATTTTGGTTGGCAGCGTAACGAATTACCGGTCGTATGATGTCACATGCCCCTCGAGTATAGATAAACAACTGGATGAACTGCTTAACGCTGGGAAAATGAAGCCGTTGCCAGATGCAATTGGTGGGATAAAAAATACGGATTGCCGAGATTTGAAAATAAAATTTTGAGTTGTACACAGCAGAAATGTCAATAGTAGACCTTAATTAGTAATAATGTGCAAAAAAATATATACTCTAACACTTTACAAGGTCTTTTGCATTCCCATCCAACTATAAAAGTGAGCTGTGATTGGTTAATCATCCCACCAATTTCGCAAAGCTTCGCAATCACCGGCGCGTTTTTGTCTTTGCATTGACAATGGAGCAGTCTCTCCAGTTGTTTATTATATCGATGGATTGAACATGTTTGAATTAAGTATCTGGATAATAGAACGTGAGTAAAAGCTGAAGATAATAATTGAAAGAGTTCAATGTCTAATCCGTAAAAAAATATTTTCGGATGGGGAGGATTGGCCCCTTTTGACCCCCCCCCCCCCCTCTTCCCTCTAATATGAATACGTCCTTGCATGTACGTGAACTAAACATGTACTTGGTCCACCGTTCAGCACTTTCCTTCAGTGCGAAGATTTTTTTATAAATTTCTTCTCTGGACTCATCAAAATCAAAAGGATCAAAAGGACCAAATAAAGAATAGAAGTGTGCATTTTTGCTTTCAACTACCCATATATATACATAGGGTTATAAAAGTAAAGCATTCAGTCAAAAAAAAAAAAAAAAAAAAAAAAAAATAATTTTTTTTGTTGTTGATATTTTTTTTACGTTTTGGAACATCCTGATTTAAAAAAAAAAGATCTAGATAAAATGTCGGTCTGTGGTCAGCATACCTCCCGAACAAATTGACCTACGATGTTCAAATTTGGTATGCGGGTTGCTGGTGACCATGGGACCTACCATTAAGGTTTTCGTCAAAATCGCACTTGCGCATAAGTTAGCTGCCATTAAAAAAATCATGTTCTTCAATGATTGCTTAAAAACGGCTCTAACGATTTTAATAAAAATCCCTGTGGGCAACGCCTCTTAAGGTGTTCTAAAGATCCCCACCTCCGAAATTCCTGTAAAAATGCTTTAATGGCATAAAAAGTGGAAAAAAGCGAATGATCTTAAGGTGTTCTAATCATCCCCACCTCCGAAATTCCCGTAAAAATGCTTTAAAGGCATAAAAAGTGGGAAAAAACGAATGATCAACACAGAATTTTCTCCCCTTGAGCACACACACCCTCAGTTTCACTCATAAAGGATAATATAAGGATTATCAAAAAATATCAGCATTTTTTCTAAATGAATGATGAAAATATAAAAACGGAAGATGACACAAATCCACATCAGTATTATAGTGTAATTGAAAGTTGTGCGATGTTGTGCCACACCCCTAGTTTGCATATAAATGTATTTTAATGTACAGTGCTGGAAAAAACGTTAAGGCCAAGCGAAAAACTTTATTATTTCCCCAAACACTAATTTGTACTTTACGCAAATTTAACGCAATGTATAAATTGACAGCTTTAATTATACATATAAAAATATTACGACAAATTGAGTTACTTTTAAAATTAAAATTATAATTATTTTTTAAACATGAGAAAACCTGGAAAAACTAATAGGGTCAAGTTCAAATTTATAGTTTTTTTCATGTTATTTATTGTTTGTAGTATTATAGTCGTCTGCGGAGTTGCTCGAACAAATTACGTAGACGACTTAAAACGATGCTAGAGAGTAATCTAAATATTTATGAAAAAGTAGATAGGTAAGAAATTAACATTGATTGAACAAGGTAAGATCCTTAGTTTTTACAAAAGTAGCTTAAGTTCTTCAGATATAGCCAAAAGATTAAACAGATCTAAGACTGATATTAATAACTTTCTAAATAGTAGTGATATTTACATTTAGTAGAAGGGTATAGGACGTCCATCTGCATTGACTCCTCAAAAAATGAGAGCTGTTGTTATCTGAGAAACACAAAAGATGCTTTCCTCGACTCAAATTGTGAAAGATTTGAAACTTTCTTTCACTGACCGAACTTTATGGAATGTGTTATTGAAAACCCTAATTGTAAAATTTTGTAAAATGAAACGTTAACCACTTCTAGGTAAGAGGCGTGAAATTGCACGCCTAGTGTTTGCAAAAAAAACATGTTGCTTTTGAAGATAAATGGCAAAACGTTTTTTCTTATAAAAGAAGTTTAATCTCGATGGCCCAGATGGAGTTAATATTACTACTGGCATGATCTTCGGAGTGGACTCATCTTTTTTTCCAAAATGTCAGTTTGGTGGTGGATCCTTGATGATTTGGGGCGGGTTAACTGGTAACGGTACACCAATTTCTATTTCTTATCTGAAAACAAAGGCAAATTTGGAACCCTAATATCAAGACATTTTAGCAGAAAATTTATTGCTGAAGGCTCCTTTAATAACATCTGGAGAATGCATCTTGCGTCAATTCAACAATGCGTCTATTCACAATTAAGCTTCACAAAAATCCTGGCTCGGAAATAATCATGTCCAAATGCTTGAGTGATCATCAAGGAGACTTGACCTAAACCCAACAGAAAATTTATGGTGCATCATGGGGCGTGATATTTATGGAAATGGTAAAACTTACAACACCAAATATGAACTGAAAATGGTTATTGAAAACATCCGGAAAAGTCTTTCAAAATACACTTTGAAAAGACTTTCGTATTCTGTGACAAAAATAATGATTAAATTAAATGAAAAGAATTGAAAGTTTTTAGATTACTAGCAGTTTTATACATAATTTTGCGTGTGACCTTAATATATTTTTCAGCTTTCTGTATGCATAAAAGAAAGAAGAAAAAAAAAAACAGAAAGAAAAAAAAAAAAAAAACATTTAAATGAAAAATAATGTAAATTTTTGTAATGTGTTTGTAAAATATAATTAGAACTGTTATTTTTTTTTTATTGAGTTTAAATTTGCATAAAATTTCTGAATGCATTTGGACATAGAATGAAGTTTTTCAGTTGGCCTTAACGCTTTTTCCAGCACTGTATTCAAAACAAGTTTGCATATAAATATATTAAACATATTTTTTGCACCAGATTATAAAAATATTGTATACAACATGTGAGAAAATACCTTTTAAATCTCGGTAAACTATTTGTAGCATTTTCCCTCGTTTGAGAAGCTTTTGTGGTGTGTGTACGAGCCCCGATTTAAAAAAAAATCTATTCCCCCCCCCCCCCCTTTTCTTTTTTCATTTCAGAACGTTTTGGAATGTACTGAGTTCAAAAAAGGGATATAGAAAAATGTCTGTCTGTGTGTATGCGGTAAGCATAACTCACGAACGAAATGATCTACTTTGTTCAAATTTTGTATACTGGTTAGAGGTAGCTTATAATACTGGTCACTGCATTTAAATTTGACGTGGATTGATGTTGTTTGCCATTTTCATATTTTCATTCATTTAAAAAAAGTTGCCTGTCTGGCGATATTTTTGGTGTTGATTCTTACATTGACAAAAAAGAAAGAGGGGGGGGGGGGGGAAGAAAAAAGAAAAAAAGCGCAATTGATAGCATACTTTTTTTCTCTCGTCATTTTTACATTAATCTTTCTTGCAAGTGGAAAGAGCTACTAGAATTATAAGTTTTATAATTCTAGCCCAATACAAGTGTATTAGAATCGAGATTCAAATTTTTCGAACATTGCCCCCTTTAGGGGATTCGGAGGGGGAAATTTCGATTTTTAGATTTTTTCTTTTGTATACATGTTAAGCCTTACATGCATACCAAATTTTATACTTCTAACTCTGCTAGAAGTACCTTAGTAATTTGATGATCAGTGAGTGAGTTTTGGGTGAATTTCAAAATATGTCGTTTTCTGCAGTTTTTTAATTTGATTATCTCAACAACCAATGTAATTGGAGACTTGAAACTTGGAGGTCTCACTAAAATGACTAACAGCTACCCGTAGAAAAAATTTCAGCTGTCAGGTATACTGTAATACGCAGATATGAGAGGTCTAAATACTGCTGAGTGGCTTCCAGTAAAAGATGGCTGGCAGTGAACTTGGCGGGTGCACTGCTGTCAGGCCCGTAGCCAGCCAAAGTTTGAAGGATGGGTAAAAAATTTCCCAGAAGGGGCAGAAATATGAATTATTTAATTGATTTTAAATTAATTTTCACAATTGATTACACGTAAAAGAGTATTTATCAGAGCGCTTTATGAAGTACATATACAAAAAAATATTTTAAAAAAGAAACATTGTTAGTGTATTTTTGATGTAAAATTATTTTTTTTTATTCTTTTATAGACTCTATACCAGAAAAAAATTGTGGTACAAACAAAACTTTCAATTTAAAATTTTTTAAAGTATATTTAATACAATTCTATTCCTTTCAAATATTCTATGCTTGTCCATCTCTTAATTTTTCACAAATTTCAACTTAAGAATATCTACTTTAAAAATAATTACAAATATAAAAATTAGTACAAGTTACTTTTACATAAAAAGTTTTTTTTTTAACATGAAAAGTTTTTTCGAAGTTCCGTCCTTACATTTCTATTTAAAAATATATATTGTTAAACAAATTACATTTTCCTATCATTGGTCTTGTGGAACATCTGCATAACTCTTTAACAAACTTATCATTTAAGAAATTCTTTCAGCAATAAAAAGTTATTTACATTTTTATATAAAACTATATCTTTATATATATATATACATTACTAATAGAATTGCATTTTCCTTTATTTTCACCTATCATTTTCAATACTCTGAAAAATTTATCAGAAACTATTATAATATAAAAACCCTTTTTCTATTTCTTTGCATATATTATTAATTATAATATAAATAATAGAAATTCATTTTCCTATTCTTGGTCTTATATTAAACACTTTGAAACTTTTTAAAATACATACCATAAAAAAATCTAAAATAAAATGATAAATGTTAGTATAGTTGCAATTTCCTATCTTTACGCATATTAAACAATTTCAAAACTCTATTGATATCTACATTTTCTGTACGTTTTCTTTCAAACGTTTTTTTTTTTTTCGTTTTTTTTATGCCAAAAACACTAGATTTGCCATCCTTTGGTGGCCCATTGACATTCTTTGGGGACGATTTATGGCCGTCAAAGTGGAAAAGGTAGATTCGCAAGTTGCTGTGCTACAACCGAAGGTAAAAGTTTGTACGTGTCTTTGAAGGCTTCCCAGCAGCAAAAAGACAGCATAACAGACAGCAGCAAAAAATTTGTACGTGTCTTTGAAGGCTTCCCTGTACTTCTACAGAACTTCTAGCAAACTTGTTTTATCCTTCCATTTAAACTTGTCGGAATTGAACAGATCATATTTAGATGATGCAAGTCTCCCATCTTCTTGACCGACGAGAAATTTTTTCACAACGGCTAATTCTTCAGTTGAGGGTATATTTAGTCTACAGGTTTTCACACAGGTGCAGGGAAGTATCTTTTGTTAGAAGGCTCAAGACTGAAAGATTGATCGTTTGTAGAGCTAGGTGGAGAGGGTGGGTTAGAGAGGGGGCATTTGGTATTAATCCGATTTCCAATAGAAGTATACAAAAAAAAAAAAAGCGAAATGTTTCTATTCAATTATAGATATAAAGGTTTACAAGTAAAAACAAATGATTGGGATAAAATTTTTCAGGACGGGCAGTGCCCGACCTCGCCCCCCCCCCCCCCCCCCCCCCCGGCTACAGGCCTGACTGCTGTGCACCTAGATATCAGAATTATCGAAAAGTGTATCACCCAAATTCGCCATTTTGGAGGTGTTTTTTTTCTGACCATGTGATAACTATAGCTAAAAATGTCGGCAAATTGGAAAATTTTTACTTTCAATTACCCATATGTTTAAATAAGCATTAAGTTTAGAAAAAAAAAAGAAAAAAAAAAAAACACGATTTTTTTTAAATGCATTTTTCCACGTTTTGAAACATTCTGATTTCAAAAAAGTGGTATAAAAAATGTCTGTCTCTATGTCTGTGTGTACGTAATCAGCATAACTCACAAACAAATTGACATACGATGTTCAAATTTGGTGTACGAGTTAGTGGTGGCCATGGGACCAACCATTAAAGTTTTGTCAAAATTGCGTATGAGCATAAGGTTGAAATCATGAAAAAATCATGTTTTTCAGCAATTGCCAAAAAACAGTTCAAACGATTTTGATTAAAATCTCTATCCTAATGTCTCTTAAGATGTTCTAAATCAAACCCACCTCCGAAATTCCCGTAGAAATGCAATAAAAGCGTAAAAAGTTGAAAAACGAGTGTTGCTCCTGAGCATCGCCCATCAATGATTTATTTAGTTCTTTTTCATACACAAGAATAGCAAGTGCACTCTTGATTTAGAGTCTACAAGTTAGAGAATCTTATTAAGGAAGCATATATTAATGTGTCTGCATCTGTCTACAGAAAAAAGAAACAACCTTTTATCGAGTTCACGAGTATATTTAAGCTCAAATGCTTTGAAAATCATGTTCTAAAATCCTGCTGTAGGAATCTCTAATGTAAAAGAAGAAAGTTGAACAGGCCAAATTGGTTGATTGGAGGGAGTTAGAATGTCTTGTGACGTCAGACATCTAAAAAACTGTGACATCAAATGCTTAAAATTCACACTGTCAAATTTTGAAACTGTAACTGGGACTATTATTTATTGTTTACTTTATGCACGTTGTTTTCTTGGATGGTTGTTTGTTGTCTACAATCTTGAATCGGTGCAGAATTTATCTCAGGAATTTTCAATTTAAACGAGAAAAATTCCTTTCATTTTGTTTCCATACATTTTGATTGTCAAAAGGAAGCATGCATAAGAGACTACTCTGGGTACGTTATGTTTATCGCATCCTATTACTTTCCCCACATAATTTCCAATTATGTCAATTAATTTCTCTTGAGAAAACTTTGGTTAATTCACGATTGATGAATAGATGTAGGCACAAGTCTACTTTTCTTTATGATATTTTACCTAATAAAGATTCGCATCAAGTTTCAGATTTCTGAATGTATAAATAAGAGAGTTGTATGTTCTGTATTCAAAATATCAAGAGATTTGGATTACTTGCGATGCTTATAGTTTTACCATTGGATTTACTATTTGCAAACTTGATGGGATATTTTCAACCAATTTTGAGAGATCAGAGGTTTATAGGAAATAGAAATTTTTTAAGTAGCATTGAAGATATTGTATAATTTCCTGAATGGGCCTAAAGAGTAATACAATAACTTCTAAACTTTAAATTCATTATTATTTTTTTAATTGCTTTTTAGTTATAATTTTTTTTTTTATTTCATGGTTTTGCATCAATGTGTTTTGGTTAAATTTACCCTGCTGCCTCTTTTGCTATTATTAATGAATATTTTCTATTTATTATTTTGAACAAGTATTGTGTTTTTGTTTATTTACAGAAGAAATTGAAATCTATGGCAGTCATTACCGCTGGAGCGGGTTTTACTTTTGCAAGTATAAGTCTGTATCAAGGTAATGAAAAATTTTACAGACAAATTGCAATGCCAGCATTACACTTTGCAGTTTCACCCGAGACATCTCAAACTCTGGCATTATTAGCAGCTAAATGGTCTTTAATACCTAAGTGCAGAGTTGAGGATGGACCACTCCTTGTAAGATAAATATTTTTGATTATTTTTAGAGTTAGTGTGATATAAAGATATCTAAAATCGTATTTTAAATAGTCAGTCTTAAATCTTGTGATAAAATTAAATAAAGGTTTTTTGTAAAAATTAATGCAATTCTGAAAATGGTTATAAATTTGACAAAAATGTATTTCATTTCGATTATTGTAAACAAAGTGGTAGAAGTGTATTAAAATAAAAGTATAATTTGTAACATTGAAAATATTTGTAATATGAACTTACAATTCCTTTTTATGTACCATAATTGTTTTTACACTAGTTATGTACTATTTAATTTTGAAGAACTTTTAAGTTATGCAGTTTGATTTCTAATTTTATATCCAGGTACTTTATTAGTACAATTAACAATATATAATAATCAACTATTGTTCGTTATAGTTACTTTAGTTTTAATCACTAGAAGTTGTTTATTCAAATTTAAATAAGACATTTTTTTAAAAATATTTTATCTAATACACATAATATTTTCTGACAAGTATTTTTCATTTACGACACAAGTATTGGTGAAAATTTACTTTCAAATTTAAAGGATAAACTCCAAAATTAACTTATCACTATTAAATTAAAGTTTAGGATAAGATAGAGGATTTGATATCCCTAGGGACAATGATAAATATTAATTAAAACTGACAAATATTTGTTTGCTGGAAAAACTTTTCTCGTTCAAAAAACTGTTTTGTGATTTTTTACAATTTTCAATGAGTGTGTGTAAAATCTCCAAATCTTATGATTTTCTTTTCCCTTTCAATTGATAATGTTGAAAAAAGCTTTTTAATTACAGAGAACTTCATTATTAGGATTGGAGTTTTCGAACCCAATTGGCATAGCTGCCGGTCTAGATAAAAACGGTGATGCCACATCAGGTTTGTTTAGGACAGGAACAGGATTCTTAGAAGTTGGCACAGTTACTCCCTTGCCTCAGAGTGGAAATCCAAAACCAAGGATTTTTACTTTAAGTGAAGATGATGCTTTGATAAATAGGTATTAAAATGGGATACTTTCTTTTTCTTGATTTATCAAAATTATCTCATTACCTTTTTTTATAAATCTTTGGTTTTGGAATCAGTTAAACATGTAGAGTATACTGGAAAAGCACTTTATAAAACTAGTTATTTTATGTTCCTTTTTTTTCATTACTGCCCACTTGTAAGCAATTATTTTTTTCTCTTTAATTAACTGATTTTGTTTGTTCATTTAACTGATTTTACTAAGTACGTTTATTACATAAGTGTTATTATTTATTTTTTCACTCAAGTCATCCACTCTAATTTAATACTATCTAACACAGAAGGATTCCTTCATTTCACTTCTAATTTGATTATTGTTCTAATGAAAATCGATCCTGTTTCACCCTTAATGTATTGTTGCGTGGATGGGTTCGAAAGACTTGAAGCCAAAGCAGATTAAAACTTGAAGAAATTTATCTGATATAACTCTTCACAGATTCTTTTACAACTCCAGACTTTCCCGTTCTAATAGACTCAATACAGCTCTTTACACAACAATGGAGCACAAACAGCAGTTAAAAACTAGATACACAACTGCTAAAATGGACGCTAAAGACAATGCAATACAGTTCACTTTCGGAACTACTCTGAATGCTCATTGAGAGACAACTAACTCTCTAGATCACCCGCTCTATAGGCCATATATAGGAAAGCTAATCCTTCGCGAATCTTCTAGAGATAGGAATTTGGAGAATTTTCCAGATTGCAGTCGAAAACCCCTATACAGGTACATGGGGACCGAAAGTGTTGCCAAGTTTGGCTACATTTGGCGATTTCTCGCCAAATTTGACGACCAAAATTAGTCGCCAAAACTGTCGCCAACTTGGCGAGATTGCCATTAACCATAATGTTAAATGGCCTTCTCCTTGTAAAACTCGTTTTCCAGCATTATCCCTGTAAAACTCGTTTTCAAGCATTAAGAGACGCATTGCAGGAAAGCGAAGTAAAGACAAGCTCTTGCACTGCCTTATGCGAATTGTATATAAATTTTCCTTTTACATAATTAATACTATGAAATATTTACAAATATACAGAAATTCGTAACGGTATGTTATTAAATTAATATAATAAAAATCATTTTCTTTTCATCCTTTATGTTGTTAAATTAAAACCCAAAAAATTTATTTGATTCTGTGGTTTTATTGGAAGGAAATATGAATTTTCGTGAGGAGATTTCCGATATTTTTTTTTTTAACTATACTGTTGTAATCAAATTTAAATGTGCATAATTCTTTGCATTTGTAAATCCTAAATAAATTTATTAAGAAGAGATTTATTATAAGTGACTGCTTTATAGACTTAACGCTATAATTTTAGGCCACAATATCTGTCAAAGTATTGCTTTAACCCTGACTGTCATGGAAATGGGTGAAATTCTACAGTTGTTTTCCCTGCAATAATTTTAAAATTATATTTCTAATTCAAATACACAATTTTTTAAAATTATTTTTTATTTATTTTGTTTTAGATAGGTTATAAACTATCATCCTAATACAAATATTTTATTTTAAATTTTATTTATAAATTTAAAAATGTTGTGTATTGCTGGAAAAAATGGGTATCAAATAACGTATATATACGTGCATGACCGTCAAAGGGTTAAGACTTGTGGAATATTTTTTTTTAGATATAACAACAAAAATAAATGTTCCTTATAACAAAATTAAAGAAAATATAACTGATAGCCTTTTTATTTTATTATATATTTTTTTTAGTTTTTATAAGCTAGCTTATAAAACTTTTCAAGTAAAATAAAATGAAAAACAGTTATTTTCCAGTTAAATTTTATATATATATATATTCAAAAAATTAAACATTGGGTCTACAAGGTAAGGACAGACAAATGATTCCTCGTAAAAGAATGTGAATGTTCAAGCAATTTGTTCTTAAATATTAAAATAAATACTAATGAATTGTTCTTAAGTGTTAGATATTGAAAATGAGAAAAATCATGAAGTTGCAAAGTAACTTTTAATTTATTGTTAATTTGTATTCTTTAGATGTGGCTTCAATAGCAAAGGTCATCAGTATGTAAAACAGCAGTTAGAAGTTAGAAATATGAAAGGTGTGTTAGGGGTGAATTTGGGAAAGAATAAAGAAAGTGAATCTGCTGAAGACGATTATGTTAAAGGAATACAGGAATTTTCTATGTTGGCTGATTACTTCGCTATCAATGTTTCAAGTCCAAATACACCAGGGCTGAGGTCCTTACAAAAACGACAAGCATTGGAAAGCTTATTAGATAAGGTATGAAGAGCCACTCACTCTTTTGCTAAGCTTGTTTAGTTAGATTGTCGATTTTTTTTATATAAATTATTAAAATACAGGCATGAAACTGGAGTTTAAAAAAACAGTTAGGAAAGGTTCTCGCTACTTGCACTATAAGGACAAACTTTCTAACTTATTAAAACAATGTACCATGTACGAAATTGGTGGGTTAAAATATTTTTTTCCTAAAACTTATAAATAAAACATTTCAACTCCTCAACTAAAAATGCCTTACCAAATAATTGTTTTACAAAACCTAATACTAATTATTTATCTGCAAACACTAGAAAATTTATTTTCTAATCAGATCTAAGGATATTCACCCTAAAGTAGTTTCGAGAAAGGCAGTAATTTTATCGTTTAAAAAATCATGAAAAATATAAAAATATTTTGCCAATAGGCATTTCTTTACTTAATCTGAAAATACTTAGCAGCTTAAATATTTGATATGTGAATAAATAGATCAGAGTGCTTGCAAAATACATGGGAAGACTGATTTGGAGAAAATTCATGAACTTTTTTCTGCAGAGTTGGCCAAAATAATATATTTTTTAAACCTGAACAGATGTATAGAGTAAAATTTCTCATATTTTTTCAGTTAGTCCTCTTTATATACTGATTTTTTTCATTTCTACATCAATCATGACTACTTTAGAAAAAAAGAGAAAAAAACCTCAGACTTTTACTGAAATTCTTTTATGATTATCTATAGTTGCTTTTAATTATAGAAATCACATGATTATTTTTAACCATTTTCAGTGCAAAGCCTTCATTAGAATTTTATCTTTATCAAAATAATAAATTCTTCTTTTTCTCTATTTTTTATCAAATATGAACATCATTTCAACTTTCCTTACTTTTTAATTGTTATAGTAAGTTTAGTGCTTCAAACACTTTAATTTCTTGTTTAAGTTGTGATTCATTTTTATGCTTATTTTTTAATATTTATAGGTATTGGAGGCTAGAGAGGAATTCTCCAAAAAGCCACCAATTTTATTAAAAATTTCTCCCGATTTGTCTATGGAAGAAAAGAAAGACATTGCCCATGCTGTACTTAGAAAAGGGGTAAGGATTAAAAAAAATATGTCTCATTAAGTTTCTATTCTTGTAGCATTTAAAACTATAAATGTTCAGTATATTCTTCGAAATTTTTTTCAACAATTTGTAGCAAAACTCCTGTGTGTTTCTTTATTTAGTAGAAATATTTTTTCCCCTAAATAATTGGTTTGTCTTAGTGGGATAAATATTCTAAATCTGAAATAAGAGTGTATATAAGAGAAAAGAAATATTTTCCTCAAGAAATATAAATGGTGAATGTGTGTCCTTTTTAAAAAAACATATTTTACAAATAAAAATAGAATATGGATTCTTGAAAGGTTAAATCATTTATTTATTTTCTGTCTAGATATAACTTTTTAGACTAAACTTAATTTAATTTTCAGGGAAAAACTAATTTATTATGAATGATAATAACATTCCCAATTGTTCGTAGTTTTATTAGAAAAATTAATCTTTAAATTGAATAATTTTCATTTGTGAAATAAGTTCAGCATCAAATTTCTGATAAAAAAAAAAGTTAAGTTGCAAAGTTCCAATTAATGTAATTTTGATAAAGAAACAAAAATTTTAAGTTCTAATGCACCCTAAACTTTATCATTGAACTAAAATTAACTAAACTTTATCATTGAAATTAGCGTAATCTCTAATTGATAATTTCAATGTATTTGTGATTGGAGAGTTAGTGATTAGAACACGTGATAATTTCTTGTATGGTACTTTGACCTGAAAAAATAAGTCTGTCAAAAATATTTGTTGTTAAGCAAAAAATAAAATGCTGATTACTGCATTTGTTTAAGATAGTTGAAATACTTATGTAAATATTTTTTTCATTTTAAGTTTCTACTTTATATTGAAAAGTACATTCATCCCTGCAAATAAAATTCTTCAATGCAGAACAGTCTATCACCTATTCATACTAGAGCTATGAATTTTACATATATTATTATAAAAAAAAATAGATAATTAACATCCATAATAAATTCTTTTTCGAAATCAAAATTTGTAGTTACCTCTCCACATTAATGTAGAATTGAAACCAATTTAAAATGCAACTAAACTAATGTTTTATTTACTTTCTTCCTTAACATTACACACATTATGGCTTTGTGCATAGAATTTACAAAATCCCCTCTCCTTTGACACAAATTACTGTTTGTTTTATCTAAACCACATCAAAGCTAGTTTGCTGTGACAATTGTTCTTTTGAAATTGGTTAGAAAAAAATACCTTTGTATGTTATTTCTATTGTATCATACCCAGTTTTACTTTAGTTGAGTTCAATACCAGTATACCTCTATTTAGTTATTTGATCAAATTTAATTTTTATATAACAATTATTTTTTATAATAATAATCTATTATGATAAAATTAATTTAAGTTTATTTTTTCATGTTTGGGTAAAGATCAAATTTTTTTTTCTATAAACTTACTTTTTATTTTACTTGTCTTTAGAAAGAAATTGATGGCCTTATAGTTTCGAATACAACAATATCAAGGCCAGAGTCTTTACAAGGTCAGCATCGAACAGAAGTTGGAGGATTGAGTGGGAAGCCTTTAAAAGAATTGAGCACTCAATCAATTAAAGACATGTACAGATTAACAAAAGGTTTTTATTCAGCTATTTGTTTTTGCTAATTTTAAATTTATTTTTATTTTTCATTGTGGCTGTTCTAATTTTTTTTTAATTATCCCTAAAATGTTAAGGAATTAACCTGAAAATATTCCTGAAATTTTTGGAATTTTCCCTAAGATTCCTACCTAATTTTTTTTAGAAAACTCACTGTGCCCCGAGCAATACTCTTAAGTTACGGTGAATGAATTAGATAATCAATAGCGACTATTTCATCAGCATAATACTCAGCAAAAGCCACACAAATCTTGGCAATAGCAAAAGTATAGTTGTATTGGCAAAAGATTGAGAAAAGGTATTTCGCACGGGTCTTTTCCGTAGGTTTCAAAGACTGTCAGAAAATCTGTAAAAACTACTGAAAATATGTGGGAAAGATAGCATCCCTGTTGGTGCGCGATAAGGTTTCGACCTTGTAAACTTACAGTAGTTCAAAATTATGAGGTGGATTCAACTGTGACTTCAGCTGGCACTTCATAGTGACAAAAATATACTGCTTTGAAAGGATACTTGTGATCCTTTCATGTAAATTTGTAGATTTTTAATTTAATTATTCAATTCTACCAAAAATCTCAATTAATAATCAATCTATACAATTACTTTTTCCTGATTTTGTATTAAATTAAGTATCAACTCGTATTTCTCTCTTTTTGTAGGTCAAATACCAATTATTGGAGTAGGAGGCGTATCTTCAGGTGCAGATGCATACGAAAAAATTAAAGTGGGGGCATCTCTTATTCAACTTTATTCAGCATTGGCTATTGAAGGTCCACCCGTTATTGGAAAAATCAAAAGGGAATTAAAGGAATTGTTAATGTAAGTATTAAGATTATTAAAATACAGATCTAATGCGATACGGTATCCACCTAGTACAGGGGCGGATTTAGAGGTCTGCGATGATAATCTTTAGTGTCTTTAATAGCGGGAATTGGGTGTCTAAATACAGGGGGGGGGGGGGGGGGGCATATAATTTACAAAAATATTCACCTCTAAAATCAAATGAATTAAAACGAAAAATTTAATTTTTATACTATTTATTCATGATAATTAAGATTAAAAAAATCCATGTCCAAGTCTATTCAAATCTTATGCATGTGAAGGGCCCCACCAGGTTAAATAAACCTTAAGTTGTCACCTTTTAGTATGTTAAATTATAGTATCGATATTTTTAATATAAATTATTTCAGAGATAGTAAAGGCCGAATGTTGTAGTATAACTTTTGGACAAATTTAGCCAGCACTGTATTAGGAGTGAAAATCTCCGATTACAACGTTTTGGTTAATTTAAAATTTAAGTAACTATACAAAGATTTTAAAATGATGTTTGACATCACATAACTGTTAATTAAACAATATTCTCTTATATAAATCTGATTTTTCCCAAAATCGTTTGAATTATCAATAACTACTAATTTTGATTAATGGTGAAATCAATTATGGGGACCATTTTAACATTCTGAATGGGACTTCAAACACCAAAAAACGCTTGTTGATATCTCATCTCTAATATGTAACATTACGTTGAGAAATAAGCCGTAAATAAGAACTTCAAATTCAAAATAACTTATGAGTAAATAATTTACCATTTAAAATTATTGTTAAAAATAAATTATAACAGTAAAATTGGAAACAATCAGTCCCGTTGATGGCTTTGTTTAGCGTAGAGTTTGTTTGGTGTAGAGTGTGTTTGGATATCCATTTATTTGGTGGTTATATATCACCAAAAATTTCCTAACGAATATTGCTTCCAAACATTTCATTTTTGACTAGACATCATATTCTTTGTATAGCATTTACATTAAGTTTGATTCTTAAATTAGATTAAAAATATCTAATGAAACAAATATTGGACTTCCAACTTTAAATTCGAGTGTACTTTTTTTGCTTTATATATATTGGTGAATATTGTGAATTTACTTGTCACAGAATTTTTTTCAAAAATCAGATTCTCTTAGGGGTTGCTTATCCCCCTCCAAACTATTTGGAAGAATTGCGTATAGACTCAAGGCTCATTCTGACGTGACGTATCTTGATCACAATTATCTGTTTTTTAGTGTTCTACAAAATTTCAAAAATAATAAAGTTGCACTTTGTTCATCTTTTTAAAAAAATTTTATTAGAGTGTATCAGGGGACGCAGAGAGTTTTCAAAAATAGAAAAAAAAAAAAAAATAGATAGAAATTTTTGGGGTGATTCCAAAAATTTCAGGAACATTTTAGAGACGATTCCTAAACATTTTAAGGGTGATTCCAAAAAATTTAGGATTATTACTTTTAAATTTGTTAGATGCTCCTAACACAGACATTCTTTTCAAAGCATGTTTCAATAACAACAAAAAACTGCCCATTTAAAAAAAAAAAAAAACTGAACTTCAAACGACTTTTCAGCAATTAAAGTAATATAATCAAGCAACTAAACTATTTTTAAATTAAGTTCACTTATTTTATTTTTAAGCAACAAAGTACTACAAAAAGAAAACTTCTACAATTTCAAAGCTTAAACTAATATGAGTTTGATTACAACTTAAAACCATTTGTCAATGATTAAAATTTCAGAAAAGAATTTCTCCTATGGAAGAATATCTTGGTTTTTTTTCTTGGGTTTAGTTTGAAAATCGGGGAAATTTCAACGTTTTTAACTTTTTTTTTAAGAATTATTAAAAAAAATTAAAAAAATTAGGAATTTTAGGGCGAATGCGACCTCTGGTATTTTGTTCTTGTTAAGGCAATTAAAAAAACATTTATAATCGCAGAAAAAAAACTTTAGGGGCACATTTTAATTTATAAAATAAATTTTAGGGGGGTGCGTTCACACCCCCACTAAATCCGCATCTGACCTAGTATCATTTGTTGATTAAATTTTTCTGTAGAATTAACGTTTTCCAAACTTTATTTCAGAGCTGACAACTACAGTAACGTTAAAGAAGCAGTTGGAGCTGATAATAAATTATGAAGGTTAAAATACTAGTTCTAGGCTATACGCTGATTTTAAAAATGCTGAAGATATCAAGAGAATGAACAATTTGTGTATAGTTTCTATACAAAACTTTATGTAGTAAAGTTATTAGTTTGTGTTCTCATAAGCCTAGTTAGGTAGCACATTTGTATAATAAAGTAAATTTGAATCTAAGGGATCTGAGATCACTTAACATGTTGAGCGCCACAAGCATTTTTAAGGAAATCCCTGTTAGGCCATGCGCTGCTTGGAAGAGCTCGTATTGACAATCTTGTAATTAATAAAAATTTTGCAAGTTTTAAATAAATTTCAGTAAGTACTTAAAACAATGTAGATTTTTTTTGTTTTACTTTTACGCTGTCAGTTACCAGTGACTGATGCTGCCTAAACAGGAAGTTCAGTGTCAACACCAATGGCTGACTAAGGCACTCAACGCGTTAATTATGTCAGTGTTTTCCAAGAAAACAATATCAGATCTTGCTTACTATCTCATTGTTACAAATGTTGTACAAGACGATTTCAAATCGTGCACATCAAAGTTTAATAGACTGTAATTCAGTAAAACTGCATCGAGTTTCGACTTTCCTCCTCGTTGATAACAGTATATATTGTTTCGAATATGTTTCTACCGGTATCAGTGATATTGCACTCAGACTTCATGTGTGAAGCGTTTATTATTCAAGCCGACCATGGCATTTTTCAGAAGTGGCAAATACTCATGTCGGAGGGTTAGTTTCCTCGAAAGTTAAATTTTCACGTCATTGGAGAGTTTTGCAAGATATATCATGATGCAGCAGTATCCAATAATTCAAGGGTGACATGATTAGTTCGTTTCAGGACAGCTGGTTAATAGCTGTCAAGTGTCTTAGTGTCAAGTGTTAATAGCTGTCAATCGAGGGCTATAATGCGCCGAAACATTCGTCATCAGACAAGCCAACATACATTTACAAACACCCATGCCTAACACGGGACTCGAACCCGCAACCTCGCGGTCTAGAAGCTAGCACTCTAACCACTATACCGTTTGGTCGGCTAATAGCTGTCAAGAAAAGAGCCTGTAGGCCTTTCATTTTGTACAATGAAAAATTGAAGTGTTTTAACTTCTCGTTGCCTGCATTCACCAAGAAGAAAACCAACATCACATACTGCCATACTCTGCAGACTCTCATGGAACCTGGCAAAATGAACACGCTTTTGTATTTGCAAGACACAACTTCATTTTGAACATTTATTGTGATACTTAAAGTTTATCTAATAAAAATAAAAGCTCTTCATTTTTTTCTCTGTGATAAATTACTTTAATTTAAATTCTTAAACTGGTACTTTTATAGGTAGGTAAACTTTGATGTGCGTGATTTGAAACTCGTCCTGTAGCAATTCATTTTTCCAGTTGTGTTTCTTTTGATAAGAATATGTGAATGTTTCTCTTCCTGTTCTTGCCATGTTCAGCTATGATATTTTTTTAAATAAATATAAGATATTTAATGTTGTATTTTGATTGTAAAGTTTGAGCTATAACTTAATAATGAATTGTATATTGGTAACATGTTCTGTTTTCTAGCCATAAGCTACTTTTTGACATTTTTTGTGTACGATTTATTTTTAGTCTGAGAATTTATTTCAACAAATCTTGTGCCTTATAAATAACTAAATCAAATTTAGTTCATTTTATGGAGATCATCTGATAATAAATACAATTTTAATAAACGAAATATTTTATCCATGTAGCAAAATCGTTTAATCCACAGTGTAAATTCATTATCATTAAAATATGTGTTGCAGTTCCATAGTTATATACAAAGTGATATACATGTACAGGGTCATACAGCTTTTAAAAAGTAGTTTTTACATAATTCTTTTAATTTTGAATTAATAAAAGATGCTGCATTGATAGTGGTGACCTTCTTAAGAAAACACAGTGTTTACACAAACTTAAAATATTATCAGAACCAAAAATAGACAAATTAAACAGTATTTTATCTATAGCTTAGGAATGTCCTTCGAAGCTCTTTTCTAAATGCATTGTTTTTAAGACGTTTCATTAGAGACCATAGCTACCGATGTTTGCCTTCACACAGTTAAAACTTTTTTCCAGATCCCTTTTGTAAAGTATCGTGAAATGACTAATACAATAATGGACAATCCATAAATACTTTTGGGAGCTTAAGCAAATTTAAAAATTTTACTAAAAGTATAAAATATTTCAAAAAGGACTTCAGCCATTACTTGTCCCTTAAGGGAAGAATCAAAATAATTAGTTCATTTTCTGAAGAGTCCCAAAATATGAATTAATATATAATTGTTTTCTTTAATTGGACTTGATAAGAATCTCATTGAAATTGTGAAAAAGCATCTTCTAAGCTTTTTAAGAGCAAGTTTTGAAACGTTGTGCATTTCCAAGGTGCTAAAACAGAAACTGCTTTGCTATAATACTATTGTAGAATATTCTAGAAAAAAAGTATATTATTGTCTTGAAATATTTGAGACGTTCAAATAAATTTTTCCTCATTAAGTGACAACAAAACACCATGTAAAAATAGAACAAAGTCTGCAATTAATTCCTATTTTTGTCTCTGATAAATATGTAAGTGAAAGTAAGAATTTTCCATATCCAGAGTCTCGGGTAAAGTATTGCAGCAGATGCGATTTCCCAAAAATCTTGATATTATTCCTTATAAGCTGATGTATATATGCTTGCCTCAACACAATTAAAACCCAGAGAGAGAGAGAAAAGTGCAGCTCTGCAATAATGAAATACCTTGCAAGTAAAAAATTATTTGAAAAAAAATCCACCAATTATTTACTTGAAAATCAGTTAGAGAGTAGTCATTCCGATAACATTTTACAAAATCCATTAAATAGCAAAATCAGAAATGATTGATTAAAATTGTTTTAGTGGCTACAAATTTGTGTTTCCTATGAAAAAAGAACATGAAATTTGCATAATTTAATGAGTCATTCGTAAAACTGTACAAAATGGCCCAAATCTGTATATTACTAAAATCTGTACACGTTTGCAGGTGTATGAAAATTTTATTAAATAAATCGAAATAATTTAGGAACTTTCACAGCGGATTCTTTCACTTTCACAATATCCCATTTTTGTTGCATAATTTGGCTTTGTGCTTGTTATTTGCAAATAAAAGCCATCGTTTGTGTGGATCTTGCACACTTGCAACATAAAAAAAATATCTGCTGACGCAATCGCAATCTACTGACAGTTATCCACATTTGAAGGCTAGAAAATTAGTGTTTTCAAGCAAATCAGTTGAAGACAAAAGCGTAAAAGATAAGTCAAAACTGATAGAAGTGAGAAAATAAAAAATTAAATTTGGCAACTGAAAAATATCAAAATCAAAACCTACAATGAAAATTAAGGACTTTCAGGAACCTTTTATAAGGACCTACCGCAAATAAGTAGATAATAAGAATTGTAGGAACCCTGATATATATTAGAATTTATAATTCCCATATCCTTTTATTTACAACTAATAAATTTCAACTTAGGTTTATTACTTTTTTTTCTTGTAGTTGATAAGTCAATCAATTTTATTTGTATTAAGAATAATATGCTATATGGAACAGTAGTAAAAAAAAAAAAAAATTAATGTATTCCACTTTTTAAACTTTAAAATTTTGACTTATTTAAATAAGCAGACACTTATAATATATACTGCTTCCATAAGTACACCACAATAAATCCAACTAAAAAAAATAAAAGTCTTCAATGAAGCCCAAATTTAAGTAATTTATATATAATCATAGTATGTAATAAAATTTTATATTCACATGGCCAGGTAAGAAATACTACAGTTTTGTGTACAAATTTCCTGGCATTAGGCCTATTCTTAGCAGAAAAAATGAAATGCAAAATAATAGACTGAGAGGCGACTGAAATTTTTGGACCCCATCGAACATCATTCTGAATTCTTGATAGAAATTAGAGAAAAGTGAGTAGATTACGAATCCACTGGTCTGCCGTGGCAAAACTGATCAAAAGTTGACCTTTAACAAGTTGAACTAAATCCAATTGCCAAATGCGCCATAACTTGCTAAATAATGAGCATTTTTTTTTATTAGGTAACCCTCACTCTTTGCTTTTCAATTAAGAAGGTTGCAGACGATTTGGATGTGTGGCTATGGCTTACTTGCATCTTTCACAAATGAGCCAAATTGGCAATAAACATTACGTCACTGATGACGCCAATTTGGCTTGCTTTTAAAAGATACAAGTTTTCCGAGTCAGAGATCAGAAATCGGTTGCGCTTTTTCTCATTGAAAATCAAAATGCAGTGGGTTGCCAGACAAAAAAAGTTTGTTCTCTTTTTGGGAAGTTATGATATATTTGGCAATCTGATTTTAGTTCAACTCACTCCAAGTCGATTTTTGATCAGTTTCGGCAATTTATGCCACGGCAGACCAGTGGATTCGTAATCTACTCACTTTTCTCCAATTTCTATAAAAAATTGAGAATGATGCTCGATGGGGTCCAAAAATTGCTGTCGCCTCTCGGACTATAATGGTGTCTGCTACACATTAAATCAATCAAGGCCTCAATGTCGGCATGAAGAGTGAAGAGCTAGATTAAGTGTTGAATCGAGTTCAGATTACTTGGCTGTGATAGTCAAATATCTAGCCTTAAAACATGCACCAACTTTTTGTTGAGAAATTAAAAATACTGTATTAGTAAATCAGTTTTTATACTAAATAAAATAACTTTTAATAATTGCATTTTAATTATGAATTGATATCCAGACAGCTTTGTAAAATTCCAAACAGCACCAATATGCATTTACAGAAAATAGTTTTGTTAACGAATTAAAGCAACCTGACATAAGGTTTTATAAAGCAAAATTTTTCATTTTGACTATTTCAAGACATTTAAATGTTGCCATTCTTAGTGTACGAATATCGCTTTTTGACAGTGTAAAAGAAATATTACATAGGAAGAGTTGAGAATAGTCATGCTTTGCTACGAAATATCAATTTTTAACATCCCAATTTTATGGAAAGTAGGATATTAGAATACTTTACAAATGAAACGATTTATCCCTTTCCAACCCATTTAAGGGTGTTTATTCGAAACCTTAATAACCTACAGTAGTTTTTCAACGTACAGCTTTGGAGCATGTGATGTGCTCCCCTTTTCAATGTTCTGTTCAGGAAATAGGCTTTAGAATGTATATTATTAGGAAAGTTTTAATATTTTCGAGTCCTTAAAGGGAATTAGGCAAAACTATGGAAGTTTAATTCAGGGTGGCCACAAAATTCTGGAAAAAAAGTTCCCCGATTTCCCAGACAGATTTCTAAAAAATTCCCCGATTTTTAAATATTTTGTCAAATTTCCCCAATTTTTCTAGAAGTGTAGACAACCTAATCAAATAGAACATGCATGCTAAAGAGATAACATGCCAATTTTTTAAAAATAGTTTTGGTGGTAATGAAAAGTTTTAAAATATTCCGCAACATAAACTTCTAATGATTACCACTACAAATTTCCGGGTAAATGGCGCCAAAATACAGAAGAACGGGAAAACATGTATGAAAATGTCCTTGATTTTCATGAAATTTAAAAAAATTCCCGAATTTTTTCCAGAATCAGAAAGCTCCCTAATATTTTCCTGATTTCCAGGTTCTGTGAGCACTGTAATTAGAATCACAGTTTTAGACAGTTTTAAGAACATGTGTACTAATTTTGAATGTACTGGCTTTATGGGAAGTATGATATTGGATATTGCACATCTGGAATGTTTGACCCCTTAGAATTAGTCGAGATTGGTAAAGCTTACTTTTTCTATGTTTGTACCAAATTTTAGAGTTATGGCTTCATGGGAAGTGTGGGAATTAGTGATTAGTCGGTTAATGAGGACTTTCGATGAAGAATTTAAATTCAGAATATTTTAGAATTATAGGATTCTTCGGCTTTCAAATCAGGTCATGCTGGTATTGGTTTCTAATCCACATTTTTATTACTATTAACATCCAGTCAAGTTATAATTCACATTGTCGATAGATTAATTGAAACCAAATTCTTGATTATATTATTTAATTGAATGCATTCATTAAATCGTTTTTCAGAGAAAAGAAACAAAAGGCATTTTTCATAATGGAGATTACATATTTATTGTTGAAATATACAGATGTCAAAAATGCAATTACTTTAATGAAAATATTTTTTACATAGCTGCACATGTTCAGATCTACCCTAAGCATGAATAACCTACTCATGATAATATGTTAACACTTTTATGAAAAATATACACTTTTGATATTGCAAGTTTTCTTCACCTCAATATATCAAAATGTTTGACAAAATATGTGCGATGTAATGCGTTAAATATAACACTTGTAGTACTATACAACTTTGTACTGTTCTTCCTAAACACTAAGAATGAAATATACAAGGATTTTTTACATTACTTTGAGCAAATCTGATTACACAGAAAAATTCCCTTCATGTAGATATTCTTTTTAGGATATGGTATTTATGCTACAGAAATGTTAAGAGAAAATTTGTATTTCAAGGTAACAGGTGAACATTTCTGTTAAATGTATAGATGAAAAGTACTTTGGAATAGTTTGTGCGACCAAAAAAAAACTTGTTTTAATTGCTATTTAATAAAATTTTCTTCATTATTCAATGTGAACATAATACGATACATTAACAGATTCTATCTTTAACATTCACTACACTTGGTTATTTTTTACCATTCACCCATTTTACAAAATAAAGATATTTCATATCATAAATGTATGTGGGTGGGGCTTAGAAGGCCTTTTGATTGTAATTAGCAGGTTATACAATTACCGCTGAATACATCAAAGTATTCACAGCCACAAAGGAGTGAATGTATAATTTTTGGAAATTAAAAAGTGGAGAGAAATTTATTAATAACCACTGAAAATATTGGAATTCTCATAAGATACTGATTATAAAGCAAGCTAATAGTACTAATTTGGTTCTGCAAGAACTACATTACTTTATTGTGATGAATTTTCCCATAAGTTTGATCATGTTAAATTAATTTTTAATATGTTGCTTAGTAATTTAAATAAATTATGTTCTTTGAATAAAAGAACCAATACTTAGAAAAAATCTATTTATGAACGTCAAATTGTAGAGTAGCTTTTGATTATGTTTGTCAACACAGATGCTTTGGAAAAATAAAATTTAAAGTGGAAAGGTTTGAGTTAACATTTTAGCTGTCTTGCATCCTCCTAGAAATAAATATGTCAGTATTTATAACTTGCCAAGTAAAAATTAGGCTTATTGATTATACATATAAATTAGTTTTTATATGTTTTGTTGTCCAATTACTTTAACATTGAACTACCTCAGTCTATGTATTACCTTACTGAAAATTAAAATAAATATATATGTGGTTATAGTACATTATATATAACATGAAGAGCTGTAAAACCATATTGGTATCAAGAGGCTCTAGAGGAAAATGCTGTGACAGTGTAAAAAGCAATGGCACACGGATTTTTTTTATCATCAGATATCAGTAGTGAAACTGTGTCTCTCCATTGTCGAAAGCATATTCTTGAGCTCTAGAAATTAAAAGGGAATTCAAAACTTCACATTTAAAGTATAATAAATCATCTAAAAGGAAATTAAATATAATAATTTATGCACAAAATATTTTAGATAAAAAAATTAACACTGGCCACCTTTTTTTTATTGCTTTTAAATTTAATATTGTATAAATTTACTATCTCAACAATATTTGTATGGACAAATAGTACTAATTTATTAAATGCATTTCCAGTAAGAGACATTACACCAGTGCTACAGGTTTAGCACATTTACTTTATAGTATTGTACTTACGTTTTCAAGGATGGTACAATCTTTGTCTTTTTGCAGGTAAAGACCCTACCAAAATAAAAGATTTCCCAAATGTGGCAAAACAGTAATACTAAAATCTTTAGTGCAAATATCTGTGACACTGTAATAATGCTGTAGGGTTGTATATTTAACTTCAAAGAAATGTACTTACTTTTTCGAGAATGGTACAATCTTTGTCTTTTTGTAGGTAGTGATCTTGCCAAAATAACAAAAGGTTTCGCAAGTTATCTAAATGTGCCGCACAGTTATTCGTGGCAACTGAGCAACCATCAATGTTTGAAGCTAAACATTCTAAGTATTGTGGCAACTCCCCTTTCTTCAAACCAAACATTAGTATGACTAAGGCTGTATTTAAGCAGCTAACATTTTCCTATAATAATTAAAAGAAAATAATTTAATTAACAATTCAGAGTCTTAGGTACTTTTTTGATTGAGAGTGCTTGTTTATTTCATCCTATCAGCTAAGAACAAATATTTAGAATTGTTACCTGAGTGAGATTATGGATGTTGATAAGATTAAGTAATCGTTGTAAGTAATTCACTCTGGTTTTTAAGCTACCAACATGGCATAACACATAGCAACACTCCTCTGCAAATGCTGTAAAAGTTAAGAAATTGAAATATATACATTTTTTCAATTACTTTATTCAGGGTTGAAAACAATTAAAATGTAAAAAAAAAAAGATGAAAATGTATGCAGTGTTATTTTGAACAACAAAAATAGCTGAATCAGAATATATTTGCGTACAAAACAGTGGTGCAGCCAAAAAATTTCTCAGAGGGGTGCTTTAGGTAAGTTTAGTCTGATAAAGCTCTATAAAGTCCACTAAAAATAACAAAATTGTAGAAAGAAAAAAAAAATCTCGGAGAAAAAAAAGTGGAAGATTTTCGTCCGTTTATTTAAATGTGTCACTGCTTACCTTAGAAATACTCATTGGAGTAATTCTAATCGAAGAAACTATTACTTAACTATACTACAATCATATTCTGCATGAGCCTATGTACAATGGGATTTTTTAACAAAACACTGCTTAAAATGTAGGAGTATTTAACACTTGACGGAAGATTACTCAACCTCATCTAGAGCATGCAGTTGATTTGATGTAAGGTGATACAAAAATACCACAAAGAATATAAAAACTCGAGGAGATTTTAATTACTTATTAAACAAAGTTGATGCTCAAAATTTGTATTTTAATGCAATGATGCAACAAAGAAATAAAAATAATTCACATTTCAATTAGAAGTAAGAAACTCTACTTTTTAAGTGAATAGTTTTCATGTTAATATCGCTAATTAAAATATCTTTGAAATATGAGACGTGCTTTGGGGTATTGCGATAATGAGTTAAATCAAATCAACTTGATTATGACTAGCCCATGATTACAATCATGTTAGTAGGTCATATTACAGATTGCTCAGCAATATCTCAGTGTTAGTTATTACTAGGTGATAAACTTGGAACAAGCAGAAGTTGGGAGGAAAATATGAAATATAGCTTAACCACATAATACTTTATGTATTGTTTTGTTTGTTAAGTTTTTTTTTAATAGGATCAATTAGCAAGCACACATCCCCATGGAAATCAGAAGCTAAACAAACATTGAAAAGATACACTTGATTAGTAATTCAAAGATATACCTTTTAGATCCTCATCACCAGTAGATACAAAGAGTTCATAGGAAAGTATAAGACTTCGGATGAACATATTGGAATCAACAAGACTGGAATTCATCAAGGAAATGAGCTTTTTCTGCTGCGTGAAAAATAATATTTTTATGTTTTGACAGACATTGACATATGGCATGAGCATTTAAAGAAGTTGAAAACTGGAATGCAGTATGAATTTGTGCCAAGGGTTTTTATTTTGAAACATACTATTTACTATAAAGTTCAAAATGAGTTTTCATAGAAAGAGGTTCTTGCAAAAGAAGTCATTTCTCTTTTAATTATGTATACAAGTTGAAAACTAAATTAAATCATTTATTGTATTGTATAACGATGCGTACAATTTTCATATTATTTCAGTTATCAAGTATTATTATGTGAATAACAATACACGCACACTTGATGCGTTTGCAGCAAACAATTGTTTTACTCTTCTGAGAAAATAGTATTAAAACAAGTATCTGTGATAAGTTGAAAAATCAATAAAAGAATAAAGAATCAATCCAATCTCTCTATCAGGGTTCATACTCATTTTCAGAGAAAAAATTTCGAGATTTCCCCGAGTTTCCCATCATGGAGTTAATTATTTTGAGCAAGAATTAATTATTTTAATTATTTTAGCAAGCCAGATAAAAATAGTCAAACCTCAATTGCACAAATTCTTCCGATAACATGAAAAAAGTCTTTTCTTTAAGAATAATTTTCTGCAAATCTATGCTACCAAATAATTCTGTAACTTTTAAGTCCTTGAGTTAAGGTTAAACAAATAGCGCCAAAGAGTAGGATTTTTTTTGCAGAATAAAAATGACCTTTTCCAGGTTTTAGGGGGGGATTTTTCTTTTTTCCCTGAGATTTTAGGCTGATTTATTTTCCCTAAGGAGTATGAACCCTGTTTAAGAAAGAGTTAAGAAAATTACAAAGTCACAAGTAGGTTTGGGCAATGTATAAACCGGTGTGAAATCAACATCGTCAAACCTGTGTCACTATTTTCGCAAAACGGATACATCACGATGTTTTTTGACGAGAGCGCGATAATTGCCTAGCACTTCAAGGAAGAAGAACCGTGATGCCACGATTTATCCGTGGTGTTTCCAAGTCTGCATAGAAACGTTGTGTAACAGCTAACATGACGCCATTTAAGGGAGTTTCATTTGCTTTTTGCCGTGATACTTCATCATCGTGGTAATCATATTCACCCCAAAGATCCACCCGGTATATGCACGATGTTTCCAAGAATGTATGGAAATGAAGCGCCGTAGACGGCATCACCCAGCATCGTGACTTTCCATGATGCAGTGCTTTACTAGACGAGTCTGAAGAGCTAAACCGATAGGCTTTCAATCCATTTTGGGGTTGTAAACACGTTGTGCTCGGCAATATCCACTGATCTCTTGGCACCATCGGATTGGCCGGTGCAATCACCGGGCCCGTCAGTGTTTATAAAAAATGGGTCGGTTCGGTATGGAAGGTTTTTTTTTTAAATTTCTTTTTAGATTTAAGGTTAGATATTTCGGATGTCATTTTCTAATAAAATACTAGTTATATATATAGACATTCTTTATTTTGCAATTTAGATTTCTGTGTTTTAGTTTTTACAAGCTATAGTTTATTGGAAACCAAGTTCCTTATAAGAGGTATAAAGAGCAGGGACGGAGGAAATTTAATTTAATTAAAGTATTTATTAAAACAATTTAATTATTAAAATTAATTAATAAATCAAATTATTTAGATATTGAAACAAAATATTGAATATGAATATTTATATAATATAATATATAAATTATTTAAATTAATAATTTAATTAATTATTGGAATTATTTTATTATTAACATTAGTTATTAAAATTTGGACTAATGATTATATTGAAAATTTGGGCCGGCATAAATCAAAAATTTATGTCGCAGTACCCTTGAATTACAAAAATTTCTTCACACTAATCTAGTAGCAAATAGCAAACGTAAAATAAATATTCATTAAATAATGAAAAAGTGGGCCTTGGACTGGTTCCCGTCTATCTGTATGGCAATTAAGCCCCGATTTATAAATTGAGAAGCACAGATTTAAACATGTTCATTTGTTCGAAAACTACCATTTACCATAACTTGTAGTTGCTTAGTATAAAATTATTTCAAATATGGTAGCTGTCAGTGGAGATGCCGTTTGAAAGTTACAAAGTTAATCTATTATTATATTATTAAAATTAACTCTGAACTTCGGTGCAAATAATCATGCCGGAACCAATTTTTATATAGAATTTCTTCACTCTTTTTATACTAGCATTAAAAATGCTTGAAAAAAATAATAATGATCCTGTGTTTTGAGTCTCTATTCAGCTTTTTAGGCCTTATGTCAAATATATCCAATGTAATGCACCAAAATATTTCCAATGTAATGCACCAAAATATTTCCAAAGTAGTGTCAATGATTTTTTTTTAATGTTTACACCATGACCATTTCAGGGCCTGACAAACGCAAGGTCAGGTACATTATACTTTTCATCACCTCCCCCCCCCCCCAAAAAAAAATCTCCCTTCATATCACACAACCCTCCACAAGAAATATTTGCAGGAAAGTTCAGACCAGCAACCATGCAGCAGCGTCATGCACTAGGCGACCCGCAACAGCTTTTTCTCCGGCTCGCCGGCAGAGCAAAAATCAAATTTTGCGGAAATAATTTTAATTTGTCAGCAATAGTACGTGTTTACTACCAAAAGCAGCATTTTCCATTAAGTGGCCCATGTCAGTAAGTCTGAAAAATCTTTCTTTTCCCCTCGAGACTGCCAACAAGAAAAAATAAAAAAAGCAATAGTTTGAATTATTACCAATGACGCATTCTTTTGCATTGCTTAGTTTTGTACTTATGATACCCAACCCCCTAGAATCGTGAATGGCACAATTCGATTTCTGCTTTTCTGAATGTGATGGGCAGTAGTTAGGTGTTATAATGCATACTAGCCTCTTTTGTTTTGACGTGTAAAGAAGTATCGCTATCTCCATGACTCCAGTGCAATATTGGCGTCGAAGACTAGTTTTAAATGCAAAGTAGATAGCGAAAAGCGGACCGGCCGTCATCGTCTCGCAATTAATATCGACTAAAATTGAAGATTTGGGAGGTATGGTTTAAATATCCTTATTGATTATGAGTTTATGTCAAGTCACATTGTAATATTGTCACAAAATATTAACTTCTTTTATGACTTTGATTTACGATGTAAAGAAAATTATTTTTTAATTTGAAACAAATATCAATTGTTATTTTATTAATATAAAAAAGTTAAATTATTGTTTCAGTTTTCAAAATAGTTTTATATTGTTGAATGTTTAGTAATCATCATATTTCTAACATTGAAAATATGTAGTAAAGCAATGTATTTATTGGCGTATTCGGTATAAACTGCGGCCCGCGGAAAGTTCTAACATAAGTCATGCAGCCTGTCTCTAAAAGTGTAACAGTTAGTGAAAAACGCTGTGTAGCGGGAAAAAGTCTGTAAAGTTTGGCGAGCATTGTGTGGTGCCAAGAAATCATTGGATATTGCCGAACATAATGTCTTCACAGCGCCAAAACAGATTGAAAGCCTATGAGAACAGTGAAGCGCTACCACCTAGTTTTTTTTTTTTGCACTATGTCCATTTTTCGATTGCTGTTTGCTACCACATTTTACAGGAATACGTCGATTACAAGGATTGAATTTTTCAATTTGAATAGTAGCGAATGTAGCAAAATAGTGTTACGAAAATGTTGTTTCGTTGTATTTTGTAAAAAAATATTGTTGACATTGTGATGTTTGCTTCTCGATGTATCGCAATGCAGAAATGTTAACGTCACCCAGGCCTAGTCACAAGTTATTGAGTGATGACAGTTTGAATTACTCAACTTAATGTGATTTTAAGTACTCTTATCAAAAATCAAGAGAAATATAAACATTGTTCATGATAGAATAACTCCTATATATATACATTGGAATTTCATGTAAATCTGTAAGCAAAATAGATGTGAAGTAGAAATGACAAAGAAGCAAAATAACTTTTACCCTTGCTGTGCTATACACATGAGTATTGAGATCAACAAATGCTGTGATATTGAATTTCACCAATTCTCCCAATAGATCAAAGCTGCTTTGTAGGACTTCTTTATGCCTAACATTACTAGTGATAAGATTCTGTATAACATGCTGAAATAAAAAGTGTTTTTCACTAATTAAATAAATTAATCATGTTCCTGTAAGAAAACATTAGGTAGGCATATATATTTTTATGACTAATACAACATATAAACATTATTTTATAGGTACAGTAAAAAGGTACAGTAGTATTTGTAAACTTTTAACAGCATAGTTAAAAAGAATACAATTCTTATAAAAGTGAGAGAAAAAAATTACTTGGATAATTTACATAAAATAAAAACTGATTAGCTAATTCAAAAATGAAGTACTGAAACTCGATTAGACAAAGCTATTTAAGTGGTAAAAAAATATTTGATTTTCAAAAATGTTTGACAGCCATTAAGTTTAATGTTTAAGGAATTAATGGATTGTATTTATTTTAAAAAGATAATTTAATTAAGTTGCAATTTTATTTTTTTTCATTTCAACGATATAAAAAATGCGGGACTCGTAGAAAAAGTATTTAACAAGAGATTTAAAGTTTACACTATAACAAACCTTCAACAAGTCTCTACGGAGAAGGAAATCCTGCTCAGCACTCGAGCAGCTGCCACGTAGATAACTTTCTATAGCCCTTGAAAGCCAAAATCTATAAAGCAAGCTGAATTGAAATAAAAGATAGCTTCCATTTCTCAGAAAGTGAAGATTTCTTATCTATATTATATAACAGTTCAAAATTAGATACAAAATTAATTCTATAATTAAAACGAAAAAAATTACTAGCCCAAATTGTGCTGTAGTATATAAACTTGGTTCAGCATGCTTTCATCAAAAAAGAAATGAAAAATTTCACATAAAATGAATAAAAAGGTTTGAAATTTTTTCAAAAATAGAATATTTAAAAATAAATATATATGCTTAATAGTAACATTGTTGTAATAAAAATTAATTTAAATTTTCTTCAACAAGCATTGAATAAGCTTTCAAATATTTGTGTCGGGTGTGAAACGTTCTAATACCAGTGGTGATTTAGAGATGGATTGGTGTAATACAGCATGTACCTTCAATCATAGCAAATATACTACAAAAATGAATACTTTGGTGATACTTAGTAAAACAAATTAGTCCAAGTTGGCAAGCTTTTAAACTCATGTAATTAGAGTAAATCTTGTTTTTTAAAAACTTGGAATACTTCCAAAAATGGAAGGCAGGCAAATAATTAAAAAAAAAATTTATATAGAAGATAAAAAAAAGTTTAACGTATACATGTTTAGAAAGACTTGTAACAGGAAAAAATTTTACCTGAAAGTTGAAGCTCCAGTTTCTTTTTTAATAACTTCTACAATTTTACTAAGAAGTCCTTTTATCCCAACACACATTGGTGATCTACTAACCCTATTAGAACAAGAAGTATAACTTAATAAAACGATAAAAACTCCACTTGGAACTTAATTGTTATGTCCTAATTAGCAGAAATAAAGCTCAGAATTCATTCCGAAAATTCTCCATCAATAGAATTCAGCTTTGAATTCGAAAACTTGCAGCTATTATGCATGCAATATCCTTAAGACACTAAACAAGACAGAATTCAAACAAAAAGTGTTATATATATATATATACAAGAAAAAGTGCATACCAAGTTGGGATTTCAGAGTCTGGAGTTTCTGTAAAACAAACATTTGTACAGCTTAGCACAGTTAAACTACTACCAATAAAATTTAGGGGTTTAAAAATATGTATGTGAATTACGAATTTCTAGTATTTAGTAAATTCAGAGGTTAATCTGCATTTAAAATGTACTTTATACAGAATTAAAACCTTTTATGCACTAACTCCTTCAAAATAAATTTCATTACACAACATTTCAACTTCACCTTGTAACACCAATATAAATTTGTATGAAAAAACAAACATGAAATAGAGGGATGGCTTTATTATAATTCTATAGCCAGTGCATTAGCAAGATAACTATAATGAATATAAAATCAGAATAAAATCAATTTAAATATTGTAATTAATAATATAACCCATAAAAACAAAGTTTTTAATATAAATCCTTCATATGCATTGCTAATTTTTATATTCATTAACAAAGCGTAATTTCTGTCGCCAGCGTGTGCTAGCTGTTGGCATCTAATTTTAAATATTAAAAACATCTCCTATCAGCAAAATTTCCGATAAACTACTTTTCAAAATTTATTCCTTGAAAATGAATGCGAATTTATGCACTTACATCCAAATATCTTTTATTTATTCTGATTAAAGCAATTTATTGTTTTATTTATTAAAACTATTTTGGCAACAGGAAATGAGTTTCTTCAAAGATCGGTTAAATGCTATTTTAGCGCGATTAGATGATGGCTAGTTGATTTATTAGTATTCTGTAAAAGCGAACTTTTAGTGACAGGTGCTTAGATTTGATAGAATGCCTTTGAATCTACCTGCCAAGTTTCAGTCTGATTGGATGACGGCAAGGGGTTAATTAAGCCTCCTCAGATTTGCCTGCCATCGACAAACATACAAAATTGAAGTTAATATAATTGATTTAAAAAGGAAATTGAATCATAAATAATAAACAATAAGGTCTCGACCTGCTTCTCATCAGAGGGTTCAACAGACATCTTCATGAGAGACCTGCAGGGAGTCCGATCTTACTCTTCGATCACGTGCACATCTCAAGCAGGCAACACTATGCTCCCAAGCTCTGTGCACGTGATATTTACATCTAAGATCAACTCTTTATAGCAACTAACCAGCAGACTGCCGCGATCATCAGAGAGAAGCATACGTGTGTGCTGATTCTTCCATCTTAACTTTCCTTTGTAAATATTGTAACCTAGTCATCATTATATATCTTAATTCTAAATGGAGTCAGATCAACCCTTTCACAAACACAACCTTCCCCAACAGTACCTTTGCATTGGTGACTTCCATTTCCCTTTTATTTACAATAATTAAATTGATATTATTCAATTTCGTCACATGGCAAATTATGGTTGGTAATAATCTATTATGTTTAGGTATAACAATTTATATGTTTAAATTTTAATACATTAAAGGGATTTTAGGTATTGAATTGAAATTATAAAAAAGGAAAAGTTTAAGTTGTATCCTGTATGTAAAATTTATTTTTTAAATGTGATGGTTTCATTTTACTCCCTTATGCTTTTAGAATAACTTAATTTTTTTCTTTCTTAAAATTTATTTATTTGAAAATACTTTGTAGTTGGTTAATTCATCTGTGTATATTATACATAATAAATGAAAATATTAAAATCAACATTAAAAATGCAATATATATCTTTCCATTCAATAGCATTCACTTACCTTCCATAGCTTGAATTTCACTATATTCACTCCAAGATAACATAACATGCTTGTAACTGAAGATATTTGCAAAAGAAAATATGAATAGATTCTTAACAACGAAAGCTGATGATAAAATAGTTAGTGAAAGGGATCATTTAATTGATGTGAGGGGTGAATTTTCTGAATCACCAAAGAAAAGTCAAGACATGCTAATGGAAATTTAAACAAGAAAACTACTATGAAATTTTAAACAAGAAAAGTGTAATGGTTAACTTATAGTTATGGGCATATACAGTTACCAGTTACTTTTAAGTGCTATATTTACAATTTTCTTACTAGTCTTAGCCCAAGTTCTTTAATAGCCTAACAAAAGAAAAGCTAAAGAATTTGGTATATTAGAATTAATTGAAATTTACTCCATTAATAATTATAAAGTTTATAGATATTAAATTAACTAAATACATTTTAATGTTTAACTTTTATATTATGCCAATAAAAGGAAAAGAAAACCAATTTACACAAATTTTATAAATATTTACAAAAAAAAAAAAAAAATAATAATAATAATAATTTTTCCCAAATCAACAGATGAAAGAAACAATTAAATCATAACAGATATAAAACATTTGCTACACTATAAAGTTATATTTTTAATATACAATAATATACTATTAAATAGTTCTTGTAGTTCATGCATTTGGTTAAATTTTCATGTCTCATTTAAAACAAACTTGAATTAAATTTTTTTAATAAGTTTTACTACAAATAACAAATTTTTAAAGTATTTAAGTTATTTTAATAAATTTGTTACCTTATAGGAAATAGTTACGGAATTCTCATAAACTAAATAATTGACTTATTTGCATTTCAAATTATAAAACAAAAAATTTAATATAGTTATCATTATCAGGTAAATATTATGAAAGATACATACTTGGAATGATCGCAGAAACTATGAATCAATCTCAGTACTTGTATTTTTAGTGCAACTTCCTAAAATGAAATTATTCCATAAATAAAACTAAAAGGAATTTTTTTATGTGTGTCAATGAAAAATTACAAAACTGAAAACAAGAAATTTCAACATTTATAATGCAAAAATAATGAACAAATGTTCTATTGAATTAAAGCATATAATTTTATATTTATGTAGTTTACAGATACATAAAGCTAAGTGTGAGACATTTGTTTACTTGATTCCTTTGAAGTGTAAGAAAAAGCTAATGGCCCACAAATTTAATTCAGTCATCAAGATGACTAAGGTTATGTCATAGTAGAAAAAAGCAGATAATTTTATAATAGTCCAGGGAATAGAGACATTTTGCCTTGCAAAAGGTTACGTAGTTCTGATTTTTTAATATGTTATAAAGGTTGGTCTCTTAGTTTATAAACCAAGTTTTCGACCTCCTAACCTTAGTGTGTTCTCCGTCGTGCACCAAAAACTGAGCTGTTTTTCAGTTTATATGTCATAACTCTTTGTCAATACATCTTAGAAACAAACATTATATTCAAAAGTTATAGAAAATTAAATTTGGTACAACTTTTGTTCTCAAAGTTTTTTTGTATATCTTTTATGTAAATATATATGTTGCATCAAAGTCAAAACTTTTTTTTAAGATTTGTGTCAAGTGTTCTGATTATATCTCCATAATGGTACGACTTAGAGAAAAATTTTGGGAATAAAAGTTGTAGATCAATCAATTTTCTACAAGTTTTATATATTAACTTATTTTCTAGGAATAACAAAGGAGCTACTCGGCTTTGTGTATTTTCCGTGGTGCACCAAAAAAACCCTTGTTTTTCAGTTTATAGATCATAGCTCTTTTGCAATGCATTTTAAAAACAAATATTAAATTTAAAAGTTGTAGAATATTAAATTTTCTACAACTTTTGAATGCAATTGGTTTTTGTTAAGCTATTATGTAAAGAGTTACGTAGCATCAAAGTAAAAAAAATTTTGTAAAAATGCTACTTTAAGTTTTTTGCCGAGTTTTTCAATTATATCTTCATAACAGTAATTCGTAGAGTTGGTTGTATTCAGATTATCTGGCGCCGTCAGCAACACGAGGGCTATAATGCGCCGAAACATTCGTCATTAGACAAGCCAACATACATTTACAAACACCCATGCCAACACGGGACTCGAACCCGCAACCTCGCGGTCTAGAAGCAAGCACGCTAACCACTATACCGTTTGGTCGGCGTAATTCGTAGAGAAAAATATATTGCACAAAAGCTGTAGAACTATGAATTTGCTATAAGTTTTATACAAAAAGTTACTATCTAGAACTAATGACTAATGAGCTACTCTTCCTTGAAGGTTTACAAGATGATAACCTATAATATTTTACGTATAGGTAGGTGTATAAAAATAGCTTCTTACTGCTTAGTTTGACAATTTTAATAAAAAAATATAGATATAATACTAATAATGTAAAATAAAAAGTGGAAATATATATTAAATAATGTATGCATCGATATATACTAACGGTAATATCAATTTTCCATTCGTTTAGCCACGAAGGCTCGGCTAGTTCCTCCGCTACTTCTTCAATTAAGAGTTCTGTTGGGTCGTCTTCATCGTTGTCATCAATTATGATGTCCGCTATATTGTCACAGGTTTGTCCATGACAGTTTTTACATATTATGGAGCACTTGAGACTAGCCGTTGTAATAGGAAGAAGTCTTTTACTGTCCTTCTTCCACCCCAGTCTAGAGGATTTTTCATTTGCCCCATCCGTGTCTTTACTTGATGGTATGTGTGAAAGACATGGTGAGTAGCAGCATCTTGGGTCGGTGATAGCTTTGGCAGATTTAATTTGCTGCCAGTTGTTGATTTGGAAAATTGCTTAAAATGCAAAGCATTTAAAGTTGTTGCCCTGTCACCACCATTAAGAGCAGCAAGAGTGCTTGATACTGTGAAACACTGGCATTAGGATCTAGGAAAATCTTTGCAAATTCCTGTAATATTGGATATAACGAAGCAGCCATCATTACAATGCATGTATTTCAATACTAAGTAACTACACTGAGCGGTTGATATTCTGTCGGGATGGTTAGGGGTGTGGAGGGGTGAGAAAGAAAGAACTAGAAACTTTTTTTAGGTTCTTCTAATTTTCTTCCTCGAATTCGGCAATGTCAAATCTCAATCAACAGTATAGGGTGTTTTCGCGGAAACTGGGCCGTTAAAAGAATTCCTTTACACGTCACTTTTGCCACCCAAATTGAGATTTTTCAATTTCATCTTAAAAGATCTGTACCCCACGTGGCTTAGAATTGGCCACTTGAATGTAGTCTATTTCTCATTCTTATTTCAGAATGCAGATATTTCTGGTGCACCAAGGCAAAATGGTAAATTTCATATTACTATTATTATCTATAGATATATACATTATTTAATATATGTCCACTTTTTATTTTACATTATCATTAGTATTATATTTATATTGTTTTATTTTTTTATTAAAACTGTCAGACTATGCAGCAAGAAGCTATTTTTATACTCCTACATATACATAAAATATTATAGGTTATCATCTTGTAAACCTTCAAAGAAGAGTAGCTTCTTAGTAATTAGTCCTAGATAGTAACTTTTTGTATAAAACTTATAGAAAATTCATAGTTCTAGAACTTTTGTATAATATATTTTTCTCTACGACTTACTGTTATGAAGATATAATTGAAAAACTTGGCAAAAAACTTAAAAAAGCAGCATTTTTACGAAAAAGTTTTTATTTTGATGTTGCGTAACTATTTATATAATAGCTTTACAAAAATCAATTGCATTCAAAAGTTGTAGAAAATTTAATATTATACAACTTTTAAATTTAATATTTGATTTTAAAATGCATTGCAAAAGAGTTAAGATCTATAAACTGAAAAACATATATTTTTTTGGTGCACCACGGAAAATAAACAAAGCAGAATAGCTCCTATGATATTAGTCCTAGAAAATAAGTTGATGAATAAAACTTGCAGAAAATTGATTGCTCTACAACTTTTATTCACAAATTTTTTCTCTAAGTCGTACCATTATGGCGATATAATCAAAAACTTGACACAAATCTTAAATAAGTAGCATTTATACGAAAAAGTTTTGACTCTGATGCCACATAACTATTTGCATAATAGGTCTACAAAAAAACTTTGTATACAAAAGTTGTAGCAAATTTAATTTTCAATAACTTTTAAAAATAATGTTTGTTTCTAAGATACAATGACAAAGAGTTACGATGTATAAACTGAAAAATGGCTCAGTTTTTGGTGCACCACGGAGAACGCACGAGGATTAGAAGGTCGAAAACTTGGTTTATAAACCACAGGATCGACTTTTATAACATACAAGAAAAATCGGAACGACAAAACTTTTTGCAAGGTAAGACCCCTTTTTCAGTCTCTATTCCCCAGACTATAATGTTATAGAAAATAATAGTATTAATAACCTTATACTACAGTAAAAGCCCGATTATCCGGAATCGCCGGGAAATTAGGATTTCCGGATAACCGAATTTTCCGGTTAATTGAATGTCGAAGTTTTTTTTGCCAAATTTAAATGGCAAATAACGCTAGTGATGGTACCTAACATTAAAATCGTCACAACCAGAATTTTTAAAAAATATTCTACATAGCTTTTTTAGTTAAAATAATGTTATATTTTACCCTTACAATCGGCAACAATTTGAAATATGTTACTAAAATTAAATCATTTTCATAACTGAAATTCTGTAAAAACAAAAAAAGATTAAGTGTTGTAAAATATGTAAAAGTCTCTTGATAGTACCGATTTTAACCGAACCTATAACTGGGCCCACAAAGTGGACTATCGTTATTTCCGTTCCGAAGGGTAAGTTTTCACGTATGCGTTTTCTCGGTCACATTCCAAGAATTCTGGAAATGTGGCTTCTGTATTTGGAAACCCTGGTGATTCCATTGTCTTCCCCCCTCCTCACACACAACCGTCTTTGTACCCTAAAGTAATATATGCTCGGAAAGACGACCTTCGTGTTCAAAGATCGACTATAATGTAATAGAAAAAAGGAATACAAGAATTGTAATACAAATCGCCACGGAATTCCAGATAATTTACAAAACATTCATATTTGAATTTATTGTCTGGTTGTCGGCTAATCTAAACAATAAATATTACTAAAATAAAATGACAGCAAAACAGATTTATTTTTTAATTGATTGCAAAATAAGTTTATAGTATGCAATAAAATATAACCCATACTTTTTGCACACAAAAAATAAAAATAAACAATTGCCGTTTTATGCACAAAACGTTTGACTAGCCTACAAATCGAACCTTTGATTGGGATTATAGGGGGAAATGCACTTCAATGGATGCAATTAGGTTTCATTCTGATTGATCATGAGAAACTGATATTTTGTGATAAAAGAACAAAATGTTTAGAATAGTTGAATTCGGCAGAATTGCACATTTTCCAGATGCGGTTGAAAATTTACAAATTAAATCACGGGTATAAGTGAATTACGGATGCATCGATACTGTATGGAATAGAATGTATCCGTTACACATGGCTTTAAATTTAGTGAAATGCATGTTCCATATGTAGATCTAGCTTACAAACCGAATGATAGATTTTATTCAGATTTTGGTCAAACCATTACCAAATTTTGAATTTCCTAATTACTCTTTGCCGGATGAGGTTAAAAACGTAATTTCAAGTGGAAAATCACCTTTCTTTGCTATAATTACAATAATAGTCCATAGATTTATATAGATTCCGCATTTACAAATTACACATATTACGAAAACGAACATATTTTTTTTTAATGCAATAAACGATGCTGAGAATTCACAGTAGATTGAATTAGAACTTCGGCATACCGGATAAACCGGAAAAAAAAAACTTTTTATAATATATTCATTTCTAATCGGTGCAAATTCAGCTATTTCGCCATTACAAATTAAAAACTACCAACTACCAAAATAAGAGAAGGGGGAGAGAAAAAAAAAAAAAAACACTCAACTTCGAAATCTCAAATAAAAAAATAATAATAAAAAATTGGCGACTTTTCGCCGTTTTTTGGCGAAATAGCGCCAATTTTCCCCCCAAACTTAATTTTAAAAAAATTCCGGTTGATTGAATGCTGGATAATCAGGCTTTTACTGTAATTTGAATATATTTCTTAAAATATTAATTAATTTAAACTTTAGAATTTTGATGTACAGATACAACAAAAAATTTAGTTTTTGATAAAAAATAGAAAATGGTTTAACAATATAAATGTTATGAATTACAAATTAAACGATCAACTGGATAATTTGTAGTAGCTCTTTTTTTCTTTTTCTGTATGTTGAAATATTTTTCTTTTCTTTTACTGATATGGGGAATGCAATTTTGAAGTATTTTGCTTTTGTAAACTCCCATTTAAGTGAAGAGTTGAGCTAACACATTTGTGTTAAAACACACTTTTGACAATTGATGTTGGGACCAAATAAACTACTTGCTGAATTCGAAAATGCAAAAAAAAACCTACACAAATACAATACTGAATTCAAATGATGAGATAGCTTTAATGTAAATTCCTATTGTTTAATTATATAAGAATATTGTATTTGAGATACTTACAGGACTGCATTCACATGAATTGTTGTGTCCTGGAAGCCTCGAGAAATCTCGCCTTCTGAAAAATGTCACGAATTGATAAAAAATATGCATAAATGTTATATATGCTATTAAAATTTTAAACATCAGAAATTCTAAACATATAAATATATAATGAAAAAACCAAAAAAAACACCACCCGATTATAGAAAAAAACTTACGCATTTGTGCGCCATATGAAGTGATCAAACAAATCTGAAAGTTGTGGAATGAGTTTCAATTCTGCTAATTCTTTTTGTACCTTAGAGGGATAATTTTTGTATCAGAAAATAGAAAATATATCAAAAATAGAAAAATAGATAATAACTTATCTTACTTAAAATAAAGACAAAAATATATCCAAATAAATTTTTACTCAATAACAAAAATCTAAACTGAGGTCCTACTATAATAATATTTGAAATGAATAAAAAATTTTAAATGAACAAAATTGTTGAAATGAACAAATATAAGTAAACTCTCACTTCTTTCCTGTGCCTGCCTACTAAAAGGAGACCAAGAACACATACAGCATCAGCTCTGAAGGTTAACTCTAAGGTCATTCTAATTGCAGTTTTTGATGGTCCATGACTAGAGTATTCTGACCACTGAGTGATTCCTGAAATAATTATACAATAAACAGTTTTAACATATTATGGCAGTTTTCTGCTTACTTGTTTAAGAAAACAAGCTTCAATTATTAGACATAGTACTTTTGATAGGTGAAAATAAACCTTGAAAACATTAAATTTTATCAATTACAAAGTAAAACTTTTGTAGGAAAAAAGACAGTTCTATATTTAATTATATTTACATGTAGAGGAATTAAATTAAAACCAGTTTCCCAATCATTTAGGTTACATTAACTATAAAAAATAAAAACTTTTGAAATTAAACTGTTATTTTAAATTTATCTGCCAAGAAAAATTGTTAGTCAAGCTAAAAGAAATAATAAATTTTAGTAAAACAATTTAGTAGGCCAAATTTTAATTTTTAACAAGGTTTATACAGAAAAATTAAACAATAGTGAATAGTTTTCTAGTATCGAATGATATAAATTTTTTAATTAATTCCAACTAAAAGACAAAATTAATCAATAGTGCAAACAAATCAAGGACACAGCAACCATCAGAGTGTCTATCATGCAAACACAATCTCGTTAAACGCAGCCAGCATATCAGCAGAAGTAATCATACTGATATAAATGTGGATTAAATATCACATCAGAAAATGCCATAGAAATAACAATACAAATTTGGGCAATAGTGACAGTTACAACAGCGTAGTCTTTAGTGAAAATTATTATCACACTGATATAATATAAATATTACCAATATCAACATCACACCTTCAGTAAATCATGGTTATCATGATTTGTTGAGCATTCATGGCCAAATGCAGTTCAATTAGACAAATATATTTGTTTTCAATTGTATTTCTCTACATTGTCTGTGAAAGTGACATTTGACAAATTTTGGCACCTTAAAAAAGCACTTTTAACTATGGCTTTCCGATTCTTCCACCTAAATACGTTTTGGGAAACTACATGATTATACCTTCCACTAGTATTTCTCTACATTTCATCTGAGTTTCAGCGAGAAGTTTGACAAAGAACTTAAACTTTCAGCTGCTTCTGAGTCTTTTAAGTGTTTTCAGTGGCATTGCACTATTATCAGGCTAGAATAGTAGAATTCTGGCACAGATTTTCGCTCTTTTTGACTGAAATTTGATCATTGCCCAAGATCGATGCAAATCCAGATAGAAAATTTTGCAAGCGAAAGGAAGATAGCAGAATCCTTGGGAAAATGAAAACCACACAAGCAGAAATTGACTTTTAATAGGTAATAACGACTATTAAATTAGTTAAAGCTTTACAGAGTTGCCATTACATCAGACTTGTAAGCGAATGTCTTTTCCCTCAAATTTTGTATCCAGAGCAGGGTTCCCACTCAAATTGTAAAATGAAAATCAATGACTTTTAAGGACCTAAATAATGTTTTTAAGGACCTTTGAAAATTTGTTTTTTGGCATCATGTCTATATATAAATTTTTAATAAAGTATATTTAACCAAAAAAATTATAAATGACCATGGGAATCCTGCAGATTTACATCCATCTCCAAATAGAAAACCACAAACAAGTACTTTCAATTAAAAAAGTGGAAATCCATGCTAGAATTCTACCATGTCCATTTCTAATACAATCCAACTGAAAATAGTTATAATACCAGAAGTGACTGCATATTTAAGTACTTCATCAAACTTAATTGCAAAGTAGAGAAATACTAATGGAGCATTAATCATGTAGTTCACCAGAGCACATTTACAAAGTATATACAATAAAGGAAACACCACATGATCTGGTTCTTTGTTGAAAATTATTGAGCTGCAAGTTGTCAAACAAAATAGCACTCTTTATTTTTAATTTGTGACAGTTTTGCATGGCAAGGTTTTTAAAACTCATTGAGTCATATTTTAAAAGGACATTGAGTTTCTTTTGAATTACATTTAAAAAGATTTAGTTTTTCTTGCATGGGGCATGAAATGTTTGTCAATGTCATGTAATCATAAAAGGATGATGAGGGGTCTACAGAATTAGCAAATTTTTTTTACTTGAACTAATGTAGTAAAACTTTTGCCAACCTCCAATGAATAATTCAGAATCTTGCTCTTCATCTTGTTCTTGTTCAGATTCTTGATCTTCAATCCATCTTAACCATTGTTCACTTTCTACGTAACCAGAAGGAAACCAAGGTACATCTAAAAAATTTATGTTTGAATCATTCAATGCATAAGACAAATATTTTGTATTGATAAAAACTACCAAATAAATACATTTTACTAATTGCTGAAAATCAGATGACTTTTACTAATAATTAGAAAATGGGTTTCTGGGGTACTTACAAGGTTTAGCACAGGCAATATTTACAAGCCTTGATAATATATTTGGTATTCGTAAAATTGCATCTGGAAAATAAAATACTTGTTTGAAAATAAGTTAAACAATTTGCAGCATAATAAAATAACATGCAATGAATCCAATTTTTTATGAGTATACATATATAATAGGAACAATACTACCAACATTAGTTTTATAAATATAAAGGCATTTTTAACTTGTTCAAGGTACATACCTTGATTAACATCTCGTACATAAAAGTTTTGATTCTTTTTCTGTTTTGTTTGAGCATATACTATAAAAAACAAAGGTCAGAAATAAGTATTATTCAAGTAAAATTTTTAAAAAAATTAGTATAAAAAGAAACTTACATGAAGTTTTATTTTCATACATATCCAATTCTGAAAGTGTTATAGCCAGGATTTTGCAGAAATTTCCTAAATGGATGTCGCTGAATCCCATAACAATACCTTTTAAATTTTCTGCAAAAAATATGGAACTTAAAAATTAGATGATACTTTAAATACATAAATAGTTATTAAATGTTAGAAAATGAAACTTTAAAAATACCTTTAAAAATGAACATTAAAAAGAATTATACTAATTTAAAATACACTCACAAACTTGATATAATAGCAATTTACTTTATACTAATGTAACTGATCTTGTTTTTTAGATGTATGCAGGGACATATCAAAAACAAGGAATGTGTGTATTAGGTACGCTTTAATCCCATTGCAAATTCCAACATAGAAATTTTAAGACATTATAATTACATTATATTTAAATCTATTTGCTAGTAAACTATTCCCCATTTACGTTTCAAATCAAAGAAATGACAAAAAATTTACACCACGTCATCCGGGAAAAAAGAAAAAAAAGAGGCAAGATCACTTATCACAATCAATGATGCCCCTACTCAACTTTAAAAAATTGATTTAGAAGAGCAGGCAAATTAGGAATTGAAATAAAAATTCTTTCATATTAGATTGAATATGTTTTCACTGTATCCAAACTACAATTTTCTGAACTACTAAGAAGTCACTTACCAATACGCGACAAATCAAAAGCAATTTTCCTTGAAAGCGTCAAACATTCAAGTAATCTACATGCAGGAAAGCAAGTTTGATCAAATTGCAAATACGAGAAGAGACAATGCAGAAAGTTCTCATCTACTGAACACTGTGATGCTAAGTCTTCAAACTAAAAACATGACAGTAATAAAAGTTTAATTAATATTAAAATTTAATACATTAATAACACATATATAATAAGTTAAATGCATAAATTAACCAGTTTTTTAAGGTACTTTATATAAATCATAATTCAATTCACTATTCACCTTTTATATTGACTATTTAAAATTGTAATATAATGTTAAATATTAGCACACAAATTTTATTTTGAAGATTCTCAAACCTAACATTGACCTAAATATTCTAAAGAAAAAAAGTAACATTTTATAGTAAAAATAAGAAAATTCATTACATTTTTTAATTTATAATTATAGCCAATCAGCTTGCTTAATATATTTCAAATTTAGACTCATAGAGTCTTCAAACTACTTTTTGAATACATGTTTTTAAGAGATGTTCTAAGGAAACAATATTTTATAATTGAAACCTGATTTGTCAATTACCTACCTCTACACAAATTGTATGAAGGATTTCTAAGCCAATGCCTTTCATTTGTAGTATATCACCTTTTTCTGAAATAAGCATTGAATTATTATGTTAATTATTTTGGAGTTATATTACACCAACTATTTTGGAAATTCAAAATATGTACAGAATGGGAACTTTTTACTACGTATAATTTATTAGGTTAAAAAAATGTAAATGCAGAAATAAGCACTCAAGTATGTTGAAGTATTTATGCTGAAATAAAATATTAAATTTTTTCTTTATTTTGTCAAAACATAAACAAAAAGTTAAACATATAATAATTGTTAAAACACTTAAACTTTATTAAGTATTATAATTATAACAATATAGCACTTTTTTTCCAATGTACTAAAATACAGAGAATTGATTAACTAAGAAGTAGCAACATCGGCAAATAGACCTAACTCTATATATATGTATTATTATTTAACTATGTATTATTATTTAACAATGTATTATTATTTAACAATGCATTATTATTAACAGAAACTAAATTAATAATTATCAGACAATTTTGTACCCATTTTAAATTACTGAATATTACATTTCAATATAAGATAAATATAATTAAAATCCATAGCATATGAAAGGGTTTTACCTTGATTTTGTGCAGCCTTGAGAGGCAAATAAGTATATGAAGCAATAAAGCGTTGCAACACCTATAACATAGACATTTTCTCTGAATTTTATTTAAAAAAAAAATAATAATAATCGGCAGTGCTATCAAAATAAAATGTAAAGAGAATTCCTCCTCAGTTGGGATATATAGATTTTGAAAATAAAAATAAGTTTTGAAATCAAACTTTTGAAGAATTTCAAATTAAACCAATTAGAAAATTTAATGAAAATTATGTATAGATATTAAACTGTTTTATGTTCCTTTAGAAAAAAAAAATCAATTATGATAATATAACACAATGATGAAATGCAAACATACTTAAGTAAATTATACAGCATACTATATCTAACCATTCCAATACATATGCTTACTTAGTTTTGTTTGTGAATATTACCACTGAAAATCATTTAAAAAAAAATAATCACTAGATCTGTTAAATAATATAATAAAAAGTTGCAATGAACATTTCAGCAAGTGAAGTGAGCCTGGTTCGTGAAGTGCCAAAATCTAAGACTTACATGATAACAAGTCCCCGTAAGAAGTCAGTTATACACAATAAATTTTTAAATAAAAATGCATTCATTTCCTTATAAACTCTTTTTTAGAGGCTTTGAAATTTTAAAACTTCTTCTTATTATTAAACTGATCATTTAAATAAAAGTAAATTATTTTACAATACTGATCAAATTTTTTATTTCAGTAGCAATATTTTAACATAACATTATGTAAATGATGTTTCAGTTTTTTATTTCATTCAAATGTTTCCCTCCTGGGGCATGGAACAACCCATTTCACAATTAGATAGATAGAAAACAAAATTAATTTTAAATAAGTAACAGATATCGCTCTCCAAATATAATTAATAACATTGCTATGACATTACTACAATAAAAAACTTTATACAAAATTTGGTATGTTTATTATTAAAAAATTAAACATACAATTGAACAAATTACATGCATATTAAGTAATTAGAAAATACCTCAACAGCATGTTGCAATGTGAGATCTCGAGTCCACTTAGCTGCTTCTGCATTACGGCAAGATTTTTCACTTTCAAAATCCCTTTTTGCTATCTCCTGCACTTCATGGTTGAGATCCTAGCAAAAAGCAAGACTTAAGAATTGTGCAGAAATTAAAAATGCAGTAGATATGAAAACAAATACAAATTCTCAACATTGTTATACTCCTGGAAATGAACAGTTTCACATTTGCCAAAGAGTACCAGCCTGGCAAGTAAAATTAATTGTGCAATAAAAGCATAGGTACTCTTCCATTAGACAAGTACCAGATAAAATTTGACAAATTGCAGCAATAACTATTCCAAACTAACAACTTTCAAATCATTTATAATTCCCATGAAAAAACGTTATAGGGTTAAAATAGCAACCCATTACAAACAATAAACATTTAGGCTTTGTGATATATGGCAATTAAACATGCAAGCTTGATGCCATTGGTACCTGTTTAATAGGGTACCAAAGTATCTCTTAAAGTTCAACAGTATATAATCTTAATTTGAAAAATAGGAAACCACCTATTATATTACATTTAATCATTATTTGAGCATTAGATAGATATTTTATTTACAGGTACAGCAATTTTAATAAAATTTTGTTGTACTTACCCAGAATACTTGAAGAACATCAGCTTTATAGGGTTTCCAAAGTGATAATGTTTCTTCCAATTTCTTCACAACACAGAATAATGAGCTCAATTGTGCAACTTCATAAAAATCTACACTTTTTAAAGCCTGATGAGCAGTCTGCAAAAAAAATATTTTTAATCATATAAAACATACATAACTAAAGAGTAAGATAGTTAAAAAAAAAAAAATTTTTTTAATTATTTGAAGCAGTAACAAGAGTTGCACTGAGTAAATACTACATAAGAAGTCGATGGGGCATGCAGGAATTTTTCACGTTAAGCGAATTTAGTATTAATCGTCTAAAAAGTTTATCATCTAATTAATGGAGATTTAAACTATTACCTATATGTGTATCTTATACTGTAATTTTTACTTCACACCTCCATTTTTGTCAGTCTGCATCCTTTTCCTTGCAGATTCAAATTGATTTACAGCATAAGCCACTTCAATCTTCTCATGATTTTTTTAAATTGCAGATAAGTTGAGTACTGTTGAGATTACATACTTGGATACAATTTCTTTCTTTTTTTTTAAGCACTTCATCATCAATTTCATTAAAAAATTTTTGCTTTGTTACTAACGATAACTGCTTCTGACTCATATTGAAAAGATTCAACATGCAAATGCGACTGAGATTAGTTTCTAAACTTAACATATAGGATTAACAGTAACGGATAGGTATGCGACATTATAAAACCAGTTTATATAGGGATGCCATCTAAATTAACGCCGAAATCAATTAATTTCCCAGGGATTTCCTTGAAATTTGATCACTTGGACATTTTTTCTGTTTCATAGGGTTTGAACTTGAAGATATGTTTTCGTAACACATTTAAATTTCGTTTCAAATGATGGAGACCACCTAAAAAAGTGCTTTGAAGAGCAATTTTTTTCATCTTAAGATTGATTTTATGTTAAGCAAATAAATTAAAGGTAAGTAAAATATCAATTCCCAACCCTAAAGATCGTTTCTTTGTAAAATATTTAGTGAGAAACCTGCAACCAAATAAACCTGAGGTGAGAAGTGTTGATAAGTTTAAAAGAGACTGGTTAGCTTCGATTTTGATATTATATGGGGATGTAGATATGATTATGATACAGTTTGCTTTTACTTGGCAATTTTAGCAACCAAAATGATTTCTATAAACTACATTAAAAAATATAGATCTAATTCAGAAGAATAGCATTATTACAAGTCAAATACTTTGTGTTCTATGGAAAGGTTACTAATTTAAGTGGGAAAATGCTGCCTAAGGAAAATAACAATCACCAAATTATAATGGTTTTGGCAACACTCCTGTTACAAGTTTACCAGTCAACTTTTGAAAACAAGTAAATTTCCTAACCACTTCAATTAACCAGAAATACACTATAATAACTGAGGAAACATCTTGGACATTAATATTGATTTTGAGTCAATATTTCAATGAGGAATTTCCACTAGACTACGTTATTTTTACGATCATTGAAAATGCTACTTGACTTTTCATTTGATCTACACACAAAAATCTACTTAAATTAGAATTAACCTGGTAAATTCCTAATTAGTGTGGTTGCGTTGGGGCGATTTTGAAAAGTTGGCCTCAAAGCCAGAGATGGCCGATTTAAAATCTACAAGATGAAGGTTACTTGAAAGTGGCCGTTTGAGCTAAACGACTGAAAACATAAAGAATGTGCAAATTATCAAAAACCATTAATGAAAATTAAGCAATTAAGAAAAGACAATAAAGCTAACAAGAATTAGGGTTTTTGAAGATGAAACTTTATCGTCTACAAATTGGCACCAAATTTGCTTAGCACTATTTCTAAATCAACTAGGAATAGATCAATTAATCCATTTATCAAATACTTCATGAGGTTTTCCATTATTATTTGCAGCAATAAGAAATGAACATCATGCTTTTAATTTAAGAAACTGTATAACATCTAATAAGAATATAATTGTCATGGAATGGCCTTATTTTTGTGTGTGTAATTTAAACAGATAATGCTATTTGAATGATATAAATATTAGATATTTAAATTAACAAAAAAAGTTGGGATACACAATAGGTACCTAGCAATTTTTTGTAACTTTATTTAGAGCTAAAAAAATAATCAAATAGGATTCTTTATGGTCGATTTGAAATAATAACAGAAGCAAATTGAATTAGGCATTAAAATAAAACTAGCTATTATTGAACAGAGTCTAACAAAATAATTAAATATTGCAAAGTACCCTTTGTGGAATTATGCATTTATCCCTTAAATAAGTAAATGTATAAGAAGTAAATGTAACCAGAAGATCAAAAATCCTGGGGACGTCAAAAGAGTAAAATCTAAAATTTACATTGAAAAATAATCTAAAATTCTTTCCTTTACACTCAAGATACTGTGACGTTTTCCATAAGTGTAAAAAACTTCGAAAATATTTGATAAAAGTCATAAAAGAACAAATGTTTACATTCACAAATCTATTACGCATAAAAACAAACCTGGAATGAAGTTCTACATGGTTCTCCATAAAGAGCAGTATCAGAAAGGATATTAATTATTGAATTTCCCGAGTGAAGTCTTGATATTCGCTGAGAAAAATTCATCGCTCTATGTTAAATTCATTGAAAGAAATATTGTTACGGAGTCGTAAACAAAATCGAAAAAAGAACACATTAATGCAAGACACATAAGATCGAAGTTTATTTGTAAGCTACGATACTTTCTCTTTGCAAGTAACTGTGATAATAACGGGTGCAATTCGAAACTCTTCGGCTTCGGAAAGTTGAAGTTAAAGTTTCTTATTGAAACTTTCATGTTTGACGTCACAACTGGGTGATATGTCATAAAAAGTTGATTGTTCATTATGTTGATATAAAATCGTTTAATTAATTAATTATGATAAGTTCAGATAAATTAATAAGTTATGATTTCATGATTTTTTTGTATCAAACAGCAAAATTCGATGCATTACGGAACTAGAGGTGTGGAACATCTCACAACTTTAAAACTAGCCACTGCATTTAAATTTGCCATGGAAAGGTTTAAAGTTACCCTTTTCATTTTATTTTTGTTCCTTTAAAAAGAATTTTCAGTGTGGCTATATTATCTCTGGCAATAATTACAACATTGGCAAGAAAGAAGAAATAAAAAGTCAAAACTTGCGACATTGGCGGTTTTTTTTTTCTCTCTCTCTCGATGATTCGATTTTTTTCGACACTCGTTTTCAACCTTTTACACATCCTTTCATTTCTAAAGAAATTTTAGTGTGGATGCTTAGAGCACTTTAAAAGAGCCGTTTTTGGCAATTACTGAAAAACATATTTTTTTAATGCAGCTACCTTTTGTTCATGAGCAATTTTGACGAAAACCGTAATGACAAATCCCATGGCCACCTACTGTAACCCGTATTCTAAAGTGGAAAATAATCATAGGCTAATTCATTGTGGAGTTATGCTGACTACAGACAGACAGATATTTTTCTATACCTCTTTTTTTTTTTTTAACTCAACACGTTCCAAAATTTGCAGAAATGCAAAAAAAAAAAAAAAAAAAAAAAAAAAAAAAAAAAAAACCTAAATTTAATACTTTTACTACCCTATGACAACATCTCAGAGGTTAGCAAATGGGTGATTGAAAGTAATAACAGAAGTTACACAGGTGATTGAAAAATTCAAAAGAATTTTGGTGTACAGATAGCCCTTTAAATCCAAACATAGTACATAAACAAATTAGAAAACAAAAGTAAGTTATATATATATATATATATTTAAATAATTTACAGGGAAATTATATTTTGGTTTTTCAAAATATAATCGATCATTTTATAACTTCACACATGATAGATTGGTCATGGTAGATTGGTAGTCATATATATAGATCCAATGAAACTTAAAAATAAGTTTGGCATAATTCCGACTAAATAAAGTTTACAAAGTTCTACTCCCTCTCTACTTCTAAAATAACAGCCATTGTACTAACTATACAGTGTACTGCATTTTCTTTTTTTTTTCTTTTCTTTTTTTGTGTGTTATATACATTTTTGTTAATCAGCATAGAAACCAAAGTTTGAAACAGCTTCACTCAATATTACTAACATTCACATGTTGACCCTCAATGCAAGATTTGAAATTGTTGTGCTTTTATTTCTAACGCAATTTTGATAAATATCAAACTCACAAAATTAATCTAAACTTTTACTTGATATCTTATCGCATATGAAATTAAAGTTATTTTACAAAATCAAAATTTAAAATTGCAAAGCTTATTTATTACTAAATTGCAATGCTCATTCATTACTAAATAGCAAAGCTCATTTATTACTAAATAGCAAAGCTCATTTATTACTATTTTAAAGAAAATTATATACTTTTTACTGAACCTTCAAAAATTCAAATTTGGGATAAAAACGCAATTTTTTGGGGGTGGGGGTAAAAGACAGCTTAAGTTTTTTCTTACACTTAGGTTTAAAAAATTATACTTTGATTTTCTACTGATATATTAATCAATAGGTATGCAGTCATTTTCTGTTCAAATAAATAATTTAAATCCCATATAATAATTCTTTTCTTCTGTGAATTTTGCAACTTTAAACCACTTTACTTTTAATTTTCAAAAGCCATTCTGGTAAGACAGGTGCACTTTATTAGAAATATGTGTTACTTCCCCGATATTTTTATCTAAGTAGTTTTGCAGAAAAAAAAAATATTTAAGTGTAAAAATATAATAAATTGCTGAGAACCGTTAGATCTATCAGAAGGGGGGGGGGGGGGTCTATTACGAGATATTCATTTACACTTTGATTCAACGACTGCCTTAGAGAAAGAAAAATTAAAATTACGAGACATTTAATATTTTCTCATCTAAAGTGATGGAGCAAGTGCCCTCCCATGCCCCTGTAACTTCGCTTACGAATGGAGATTTTTTATTATCGAATAAAAAATATTCACTATTAAAAAAATCATTATCTTTAATGGTCAGATATAAAATTTATGAGCAATTTGTGTTCGGCCGCGAATTAATAACGAAATTCAAATATGACTCTCCTCCACCCACAGAAGAATTCTAAAAGAGAGAGGGGGGGGGGGGGGAATACAGTATGAAGAAAATAACTTTCACTTTCTAACCGTTTGGGACACATTATTGTATTTTTTATTTCTTGGGAAAGCGAAAGTTTAACTTTGTCTATTTCCTTATTCTCACTTTCCTTGTACTTTCCTTTCGAAGTAGGTCACTCATCCCTAAAATTATATGTGGGGTGGGGAAAAGAAGAAGGCAGTCGGTAATTCCAATAAAAATCTGTTCTATGTTCTATGTTTAATGTAGCATTCAAAGAAAAGTGTTTTTTACGTGATTGAAAATGATATTTTGCAGTGTTCGTAAAGAATTTAAAATATTTGCCAAAAATAATATCTGTTCGAAAATAAATGTTTTGCTAATAAGCGAATTGAGACTATCAGAATTTAGTTCCCGATTTCTCTAAGAAATTTTCCTATCCTATTTTCCTTCCTATTTAAATTTCCAAAATAACAATTGTGATTACAATAAAGAGATTAAAAACTAATATTGACACACCTCTAAAAACTTTTTTCTCTTTTGATTTTTACATCTTTGACTTTTCAATCTTAATATATCTTAAAAATAATTATCAAAAATGGTGAGTCATCTGTAAAATTTCTAACATTGAAGAAACCGCCGTCAAAACAACTAAAAGTTAATAAAATGGGATCATGATCGTCCACAGAATTCTTTTCAGGAGGATGCAAGGTGGAAAATTTTGGTTTTAAGTTTGATTTTTTAATTCAATTTCTTGATGAAATTTTAATTAATTGTTCGGCAAAATCCAGGGCCCGGCGACGCAACGCCCATGAACGGGATGAGACAAATTTCACCCTTTGCCCCCTCCACTTTATCATCAACAATAAACTCTATCTCAAAACCTTCTTCCTTCATTAACTTGATTGGTTAATTTAAAATTAATGTTTCTCTACGCCCTTCCAGTAAAGTGCAAGAGGGTGAAATTGCGTCCTCTGAACTTTTTAAAGTCATAAAAATTTGGGGGAAACAATGGGATCAACATAAAGATGTTTGTGCTGTGTGAAATAGATATAAAATTATACATTTGAAGAGATAATTATTGCACAATAAAAAACATTTGTAAGTAATTTCGATTAATAAGGTTAATAAATCAAAGTTAAAAAAAAAAAAAAAATTTAAAAATTTATTCTTTTTACACCCCTTAGTATTTTTTTGTGCCTCCCAGCCAATAATTCTACCGTAAATAAAATATTCCTGACAGATCCGCCGCATAGCATGCAACGGGGCTTTGACATGACAGTGAGAAAACTTCTATCTGAATTGTGTGTGTACTTGAAGTTGACCGCCACTTCATCATTATGCAAGATACTGCTTGTCCTTGGTGTACGCTTCAGCGACGATGAGACTGCTGATTCCATAAGAAGAAGAAGAAAAATACGGAATCGCATATTATGAGGCAGTAATGCGGACTCGAATCGTTTGATTCTCATGAGAACTTTATGGGCCTTGCAAATAAAACCAATATGGTGCATCAATTTTTAAATCGACCCTCCCCCCCCCCCCCTCTCCCCATCTCCCTACTTTTGAATGAAGTCATAGGTAAAGCTTACCCCTCCTTTTAATTTTGCGTGATTCCCGCAATCTTTCAGAATTCACTCAATTAAGTTTTACACACATCTACATCAAAACTTTTAAATATTTTAGCCTCGCCCCCTCTCTGTTTATTTTAGAAGTCATAATTCGAAATTTAATAGCTTGTAGGTGGTCTTTAAAAAAAAAAAAAAAAAAAATGCCAATTTGACAAGTACATGTTTGTATCGTGTTGGCACTACCAGAGAAGTTTAAAGGGGGTGAGCCTGTATCCCCTAGCGCAGGAAAATTAAAAATAAAGTGAAAAAAAGTAAAAATATTAACAGAGAAAAAGAAAAATATGGGTAATTAATTATTCATTTAAAACGAAAGCATAAGTAATATTTCAGTAGGAAATTAAATAATTATTTTTGAAAAACAAAGGTTTTAAAAGTTGCCTTGCCTCCCCTCCTGTGTTTGATCTGCATCATCTTGCAAGTTATCCTTCAAGCACCCATGGTATTAAAATACCCAATACATATTTTAAACAAAACCTCACATTGTCCTTCTTCGAAACAAAATAATTTAAACTTTTAAGTGAAGTTTTTATGTTAAAAGTTCAGGGAGGGAGGGTATAGCAACATGTTCACACAATGATATTTTAATTGAGGCCATTAATAAAAAGTGAGATCATTTTTGCGTGCAGGCTTATTTTCTCGAATGCTTGCATTTCAATGCCCTAATACAGCATTCATTAATAGTTGATAGGCGATAAAGTAAAATATGATTCTTAACATGAGTTCCATAAAAATAATTATTTTACAAATATTCTTTGGATTTAATGTGTGTTTTTGAAATTATTTTTAAATAAATTGTGATTTGTGCTTCGGTGAGGCTATTTAGAGCCGTTATTAAACTTCTGCACACACACACACACACACACACACACACACACACACACACACACACACACACACACACACACACACACCATCGTATTCATTGCTTTCGGTCCTCGGATAACAAGTGAGTGGGCGACCGTTATCAGCTGCTCGCACCAAACATCCACGGGCCATATAATTTACGTTCGAGCTTTTCGCGGGCCGGATACACCAAAATATGTATCTTTAAATATTATCGATTTAACAATATATAGTATTTCAGAAAACTGTAAAAAATTACTAATTTTTTTTATCTTAATAAAATTACAATTGATATTTGATTCTTTTAACAAAATTTTTTACTTTTTAAATATTTTTGACAAAAGTATTTAAACTTTTCTTCCAGATTACTCCAGAGTAATCGTTATCAACTGTGAGACGATGGCGGTCGAAATAGTTCAGTTTATTTTTTATGATAGATGTTCTTATTTAAGTATTTGTTGCAGTCAATTTCCATATGCGAGATTCATTTAAGTTATTTTTAAATTTATTCTTGATGAAAACTACTTGATGAAAGCTTCTCTTTGTATAGTTTCTTCGGGCACGTAGTGGATACTTCTGTTCTACATAATTAACTCATATTATCAGGAGAGTACTAGCCATAGGGTTTCCGGTGTAATCACCGGGCCTGTTATAGTGCCTGTAAAAAACGGGCCGATCTGGTACGGAACGTTTTTTTTTTTTTCCCTCCCCCCCTCCCCCCCAATATAAATAGAGATGTTTTCCTTAAAAAAAATTTTAAAAGCCCAATACATTCAAATATCGATCACTCCCCCTGCCCTTCCCCAGTGAGGCCGTACTAAGAAAAGTAGATGAAGTAAAAATTTATATATTATCGTAATACTTTTTACTTATTTTTTGACCTTTAAGGTTAAATATTTTATCATTTCAGATGTCATTTTCTAGTAAACCTACTAGTTGAATTTCTGGATATTATTTTACAATTTCAATTTATTGTTTTAGTTTTTGCAGCAAACAACAATCAATGATTTATAGAAACCAAGTTTGCTCCAAGGAGATATAAATAGTAGAAACAGAGAACATTTGATTTCATTTTTAAAAAAATTGTAGCATTTCAATTATTAAAATTTATAAATAAAATTAATTATTGAAATGAATTATTAAATATCAATATTTAAATAACAAAATATATTAATTATTAAAACTATTTAATTATTAAAATTAATTACTAAAGTATTGGAATTATGTAATTAAAAATAAATTTTATTGATGATATTGAAAATTTGAGCCAACATAATACTAAAATCCCCGGCCGATTTTCTGTCGCAGTACGCTCTTGCATATTATTTCGGATAAATTACAATTATGTAAAAAAAAAATCCATACAGTGAAATTTTCTTTTTTTTCCCCTTTTTTTAAATCTTCTGTGGTGCCTGGGGACCTCAAAAAAATCTGTCGTGGGCCAAATTTGGCCCACGTTGTAGCTAACACTGACCTAGATGATCATCCATGATTAATCGTTACTCGATGAATCCTCATCAGAATTCGAGGAAAATACGATCAATTTCTGATCCATTCGATCGATGAGAACAGACGAAAATAATTGTATTATCCGATGTAAAAAAAAAGGTTCAATAACAGAATATGACTTGCCTATAAGAATAAGGTCCATTCCCGACCAGTGAAAAACGTTTTATTTCCGATAAGAGCACTAAACTAATTAACGATCATTCAATATATAATAAATTATGTTTTTCTTGCATATAGTAGGACATCGACGGTTTCTTGTACATACTGTGGCCGCAGTTATTATCGAGGCAGGACCGAATCCTCGATCTTTCGATCCGCAGCCTTTACTAGACGAACCAACAACATTTTTTTTTTTTGCTATAATTTGTGATTGTGAGCGAACGGGTACTTTTGCTGATACTGTATTGTTATATTTAAAACTTTTATGTGAGCGTTGACTTTTGTAAGACTTTTCTCAATGAATTCACTACCATTAGCAGATGATGGATGTAAGTTCAGGTTCAGCTAACCGATACCGAATTGTGGTCAGCAATTGGTGACCAATGAGTTTCAATCATTGGTAGAGGAATCGGCATTCAGTGATTGCTACTAGGGTAGAGGTCTAACCAAAAATTGAATTTTTTCTGAGGAGCCGGCAAGAACGGTGACTTATTTGAACGCGGAACGGGTAATATTTGAGTGAGATTTTAGAGATAAGGAGGAAGGGAGGGTAGAATTTGCGATTAATTTATAATATAAGGTCCTACTCCTGGCAGGGAATTTGAAATAGCCAGGATGATTTCTTTGCTCTTTTTGATCAAGTATGCATATAATATACCCAAAATAAATACATTACAATCGGTTATATCTATGAAATTAGGATATAGAGGTATACTATATACACCTTAAAATTCAGTAGGTGAGGTGATGTCAAAATTATAATACACAGCATACTATTCTATCTCTGCCAATAGAATCTATCGAACTCTTCCTGCTGATGGAACATGTGATGCGTAAAAAAAGTAATTACTAATTCAAAGAAATATTATTATTATTTTTATTTTTTTTTAAATTAATAAATTTCTTCTAAGCATTCATAAAACCTGTTTCTTATTCACATCCCTCCCCTCCTCCCGCCTCATCTAAATATCACTTAAACACAGCCATTATGCTATCTATATGTCCTTGAATACCACTTACATGAATCGACAAAAATTCCTACACGGAAAACGAACACGGGACAGTGTTTGTCAGTTTCAATTTTTTATTTTCCTAGCAATTTCGTTCACAACGATACTTAAAAGCCCGGACTACTGAATTTTAAGGATGACTTTCAAAAGAAGTGCCCGCAGTTTCAGTCAACAGCTGGAACAGGTTTAAACTGGTTGTTTGAAAGAATTGAGGTCTTATGAGGCCCTGCATTAGGGGGTGCACATAAACATCACTGAAACGGAAAGCAGCAGTCGTTTGTTGCAAAAATAAAAATAAAAACACTTCTCTGAAAAGTATTGTAGAGGAAAAAGTATGTGGAGCGAGGTCGTCTAGTTGGGAAGAGGAATCACAAGTGTTAAATTAAGCGGGAAAGTAGTTGCTAGAATTGGTGCCTTAAAATTGGTGCTTGTGCACCAATATTTAAGGTATAATCCACGAAGATAACATTACAATTTAAATCACGTATGATTTTGAATACTCGGAAGGTTTCAAGGAGTTTTCTTAGCTAGAAGGATGATGAGTGTTTAAACCTTGCCAAAAGAAAATTAAATAAAATAAAACAAAAATCCTTTTGTGAACCCCAGAAAAAGACATACATATCCCCAAAAAATAGCTAACAAAAATTCTTCAAGAAGTTATGTTCGATAATTCTTCTTTATATACTTCTCACTGAATGATCTAGATTTGCATCTTTCATTTGTTAAATCAGTGGCGGAGATTTGATTCCGCAAATGAGGGGGTAGACAGCAAAATATACGACTTCTCATCGAAATCAGTAAAATTTCAAAAAGTGATGATTTACAATTCTAATTTTATACATTAACAATATAACCCATAAAACAATTTTTGTTTAATATAAATCCTTTTATATGTATAGCATTTATGTGCAATAGCAACTTCTTGAACTAGAATCGAGTTTTCATACTGTTTGATCACTAAGAACAAAAGATCCATTCCGAACTATTTACTAACTTCTTTTTCACCTCCAAAACATGATTGAATACATTATCATTCACAACGAGTCTATTTGTCAAGATTCGCTGGATTGGATGACGAAAAATGGGCTTTGCCTTATCAATCTTAATATCTGGATAATAAAAGGCGAGAAAAAGCTGATAAGTGTGACTTAGAAGCTAGAGCAATAAACACTAATGTAAAAGTGACCTTATATACTCAGATCCAAATATCTTTTATTTCTTTTGATTAAAAAAATTTGCCAATACAGGAAAGTTTCAACAAGGTTAAAAAAATTTCATTAACAGTGTTACTACACAATGCAATGACTGTACAACACTCCATAAAGAATTTATGCATTCATGCCCAATCATCTTTTATTTATTGTTAATAAAGAAATGTTGGCAACTGGAAAGAGTTTCAACAATGGTCGGTAAAATTGGAATTCTGCGAGATTGGATGAAGTCAAGTAGGTTTATTAGTATTCTGTAAAATTGACCTTTTAGTGACAGTGACAGCCCCCAAAACTTGATAGAATGCATTGTCATCGACATCGAATATATCTGCCAAGTTTTACACCCACCGATCAGATGACAACAAGTGGGATAATTAGGTTTCCGCAGATTTTTTCCATTGCTCATAAAAATTCCTTCATAATTGTGTTTGATTTCAATACATAATTGTAAATTTTCTATATGAAAATAGCGCGTCTGTGTGCAGCCTATGGATTTAAAATTTCTGAGAAATATAAGATTTCTTAGGTTTCCTCCACAAAGACTAAAATTGCTTTTTTTCCCCCTACTTTTTTATAGTGTTGCCTTCTACTGTATACTCCCACGATCTCCTAATATTTTTTGACTATTTTTTTTATTTTCAACTTCGATTTTCAAATAAACAACATAATCTGCCCATTCTTCACCTGGAAAGAGAATGTTCAGTAAAATTTGAAAAATACAACAAAAAATTTGCAACTGCAATGAGAAATTGAATTTAAAATGATGAAATTTCTCGTACCATCTGATGTCCAGTGATTCCCGAAGTTATAAAGTTTCCGTGATACGAATTGAATGTGAAGGTTCTCCTTGCTCCTTCCTTTAAAATAAAAATGAGAAAATAAACTTCCTTTTATATCATCTCTTTAGCCGTTCTTCATATGAAAAGAGAATATTCAGTGAAATTTGACAAATACAATACCAAATTACATAACTGCAAAGAGAAGATGAATTTTAAGATATTTTAAAATTGTTTTACCATTTGATGTCCAGTAATTCCTGATGTATAAAGTCTCTGTGATACGAACTGAAAGTGAAATTTCTCATTGCCAATTTCTTTACAATGAGAAATAACATTTTTTCGTATTATCCCTTTAACTGTTCTTCACCTGAAAAAGAAAACGTTCAGTAAAATTTGAAAAATGCAACATAAAAACTGCAATGAGAAATTGAATGTAAAATATTTTAAAATTTGTCTTACCATCTGATATACCATTGTATATCAGATGGTAAGACAAATTTTAAAATATTTTCCTGATGTATAAAGTCTCTGTGATACGAATTGAAGTGAAATTTCTTATTGCCCTTTCCTTTACAATGAGAAATTAAACTTTTTTTCGTATCATACCCCTTTAGCTGTTCTTCACCTGCAAAACAGAACGTTCAGTAAAATTTGAAAAATGCAACATAAAAACTGCAATCAGAAATTGAATTTTAAATATTTTAAATTTTGTCATACCGTCTAATGTCCAGTGATTTATGATGTTTAAATTCTCTGTGATACGAATCGAAAATGAAATTTCTCATTGCTCCTTTCTTTACGTTGAGAAATTAAACTTTTTTTCGTATCTGCCTTTTAGCTGTTCTTCACCTGAAATTAGAATGTTCAGTAAAATTTGATAAATGCAACATAAAATTAAGCAACTGCAATCAGAAGTTGAATTTAAAATATTTAAAATTTCTCTTACCTTCTCGTGTCCAGTGATTCCTGATGCATAAAGTCTATGTGATACGAACTGAAAATGAAATTTCTCATTGCCCTTTCCATTACAACGAGAAATTAAACTTTTTTTCGTATCATCCCTTTAGCTGTTCGTCACCTGAAAAAGAGAACATTCAGTAAAATTTGAAAAATGCAAAATAAAAACTGCAATCAGAAATTGAATTTTAAATATTTTCAATTTTTTCTTACCATCTGATGTCTAATGATTCCTGATGTATAAAATATCTGTGATACGAACTGAAATTGGAATTTCTCATTGCCCCTTTCTTTACAATGAGAAATAACTTTTTTTCGTATCATCCCTTTAGCTGTTCTTCACCTGAAAAAGAGAACCTTCAGTAAAATTTGAAAAAGGCAACATAAAAACTGCAATCAGAAATTGAATTTTAAATATTTTAAAATTTGTCTTACCATCTGATATTTAATGATTCCTGATGTATAAAGTCACTGTGATACGAACTGAAAGTGAAATTTCTCATTGCCCCTTTCTTTACAAAGAGAAATTAAACTTTTTTTCGTATCAGCCCTTTAGCTGTTCATCACCTGAAATTAGAATGTTCAGTAAAATTTTATAAATGCAACATAAAATTACCCAACTGCAATCAGAAGTTGAATTTAAAATATTTAAAATTTCCAGTGGTAGAAGTGGTGAAAGAAAAAGTAGGGGGACGCCCAAAATTTGGTGACATGTGCCTCCCCCCCCCCCCCTCCCCAGTCTCCCCAACGATAAATTTTATAATTTTGTAACTATATTAACTATTAAAAAAAAATTATACTTCCTAACAATAACCGAGAGTCCAAAATACATTATTTTAATGAATATTCGGCTACTTTGTTTATTTTACTTTTAAGTAAGAAATAAAGTGAAGTAATAAAGCAATGTTATATACATAAATGTTTATTTAGATTTAAATAATACTTGTAAAAGTGCATACTTTCATGAAATTAAATTAATAGCGCATTCTAAAAAGTTTTTTTTTTTTTTTTTAAATAGCTTGTCTTTATATGAAACAAGAATAGAAATTTAACTTATAAGAAAGTTCCTCCAAAGTTAAAAGTTGACCAAATGTAACTGTATTCGTTAGTAAAAATACTTATATCCTTATACAAAGTAGTACAATGCATTTTTATAATATGATATATACACCATAAATAGTTTTAAAGTTTTCAAACGTAAAAATACATTTTTCTCAGTGTCACTATATTTAAATGTTAATGTCATTTTTCATTAGTAGTTTTTAGGTGGACTGAGTGCTTTTAAAAGTGGGGGGATGGATTTCAGTGGTTTTAGAAGTAAGGGGACGCATGGGTATTTTCTTGAAAAGTGGGGGGACGCGTCACCCCGCGTCTACCCACACTTCTAGCACTGAAAATGTCTCTTACCTTCTCATGTCCAATGATTCCTGATGTATAAAGTCTCTGTGATACGAACTGAAAGTGAAATTTCTCAAAATGATGATTTTTCAATGTACTTTCAATAATTCTTATATTATCCTTTCTTATAAAGTGAAACTAGGGTGAGAAGAGAAAACGATCGTTGATGAGGTATGCTCAAGGAAAGAGATCTCTGTGTTATAGGTATTCATTTTTTAACTTTTTCGCCATTGAAGCATTTTTACTGAACTTTCGGTGGCGGGGACGTTTCGAACACATTAAGAGGCATCATAATCACAGAGATTTTGAACAAAATCGTGAGAGTTGTTTTATTGCAATTTCTGAAAAACATGATTTTTTCTAATGGCAGCTACCTTTTACGCATGCGCGATTTTGACGAAAACCTTAATGGTAAGTCGCTGTGCCATTACCAACCCTCACACCAAATTTGATCATCGTAGGTCAATTTGTTCGGGAGTTATGCTGAGCACAGACAAACAAAATATTTGTCTAATCCGGCCCGCGGGCCGTATTTGGCCCGCGACGAATTTTTCTGCGGCGCGCCGGCACCACAGAAGATATATAAAAAAAATATATATTTCACTGTATGGATCTTTTTGTAACATAATTGTAATTTATCCGAAAAAATATGTGCTACTGAACAATTTCGACCGCTATCGAGCAATTGATATTGACTAAAACGGAGTAATCTCGAAGTACAATTTAAATACTTTTATCAAAAATTAGGTCAAATCGCATTGTCATGTTGAAACAATATATATACTTTATTTTTAGACTTCGATTACTATTTTTACTTCGAAAACTATTATTTTTTAAATTATTTGGGCACAAATATCAATTATAATTTTATTAAGATTAAATTTTTTTTATTTTTTTTTCCTTCTAGTTTTCAGAAATGATACATATTGTTATATCGATAATAAATAAATATACACATTTTGGTGTATCCGGCCCGAGAAAAGCTCCAACATAAGTCATACGACCCGCCGCTGAAAGTTAGTGGCAAACGCTGTTCTATAGTGTTTACTCTTACGGTATTTGAGCTTATCAAAATTATACAAAGATTCATATGAAAACCAACTTCTGAAACAGTAGATGTGTCAGAGTAGAAAATTACCAATATTCCAGTTCATGTACAGTAAAACTCCGATTATCCGAGCCCCTGTTATCCGAGTTTCCGCTTTAACCGAGCCAGATAATATTTCATTAATTTTTTTTTACCCCTGATATTTTCTTTTGTCAAAACTAGTACCGAAAAAAATTGGTACTTGATCTCTCAAACACTCAAGAAAACAAAATGTTTACATTCCTTTTCATTGTATGACACTGCTTCTCCTATCGCGTCGCTAAAGGTCTTAAGGCTCAAGGCTTAAGAGAACTCTTTAAGCATTAATATATGTTATTAATTGCATGTGGTTTACCTATAGTATAACATTTGTACTTGTCAAAACATACATTTAAACCGATACGATTTATTTTATTTTTAATTTTCGCTTTAACCGAGTTTTTCGGTTATTCGAGTTGGTCTTGGTCCACATTAACTCGGATAATCAGGACTCTACTGTATATCATATCATACTCAATCTACCACTAGAAAAGGAAGTAGATGACTGACAAAATAATGAAAAAAAAAAAATAATAATAATAATAATAATGAAAAAAAAAAAATGAAAAAAAAAAGATGCGCATTGTTGATAGCTGTGAGCTTTTTTTTAATGCAGCAAAAGTAAAGAATAATTAAAGTGTTAACTTCATTGTTGATATTTAATGTATTACAATTGATATTGTTTTCAGTTGATATGAAAAATATTTTTAATTATTGAAACCAAATTATGTTTCCCCATCTTTATAATCTTTATAGTTGTCTTTTGCGCGAAATGCTATAATATCGTATAATAGTCCATATTTATATAACCTTGATTATTGTTTAACATTATGATTGGGTATTGTAAGAACGGTTATGATTTTACCTAATCGCCAACATTGCATTGAAATGCATAAAAAAAAAAAAATTATGCGACGGGTACGTCCCATGGATCAAAATAAGCTGAGCATGAAAACCGACATCTGAAATAATGCTTAGTCAAATGGCTTAAAGCGTATTTCCAAGAAATCATAACATCGTATCATATTTTAAGATTTTTGCCATGTAATTAAGATTACATTAATTTGAACATTATAGTATCACGATTGCAGGAATTTATTAAATAAGAACTCCCTTAGGAAAAAGCAAAATCAATTTTCCCAATACTTAATTTAGAAGGATACAATATTGCACATCTTATTATTAAAGAAATACACATAACATTAATTAAATTAGCCAATGCTTAAAATATTTTATTTTATTTTGCTAAGAATAAAAACGTTTTTACTTTAGTATATGATTAATATGATTTTTATGTTTTTTTTTGTTTTTTTTTACTTTCAATTACCCATATGTATACATAGGGAAAAAATGTATATCTGTGTGTATGTGGTCAGCATACTCCTGAACAAATTGACCTAAGATGTTCAAATTTAGTGTGCGGGTTGGTGATAGACATGAGACCTACCATTAAGGTTTTCTTCAAAATCGCGCATGCGCATAACGTAGCTGCCATTGAAAAAAATCATATTTTTCCGTATTTGCTATAAAAAGGGCTTTAACGATTTTATCAAAATCGCTGTGGTAATGCCTCTTAATGTGTTCTAAAAATCCCCACCTCCGAAATTCCCGTTAAAATGCTTTAATGGCGTAAAAAGTTGAAAAACGAATGCCTTTAACACATAGCTCTCTTTCCTTGAGCACCGCCCATCAACGATTGATTTTTTTCTGTTACACGCACAAGAAAGTACAATATAATGTCTATTGAATAACATCACCAAGTTAGCCATCTTGGCATTTTTTATTTTTTTTAAACCAATGTAAAAATTACTGTCCAAATATATCGCCAAACTGACCATTTTTATTTAAATGAGTGAAAGTATGAAAATAGTAAATAACACCATAAATTTTAATGCAATGACCAATATTATAGTGTAAGTGAAAGTTGTGAGATGTTCCACATCCCTAGTTTTTTTAAGCCTCCGTTACCATGGGTGTCTATGGGCAATAGTTATGTATTAAGTTTCTCATCCATTAAATATTTTAAAACCTGTTCTATAACACTACTGAACCATACCACTTATCTTCACATTATTTCAATTTTCAAAATTCAGACCTTTCTGATGGCACCCATGCACTTTTCTGTCTCACAGCGTAAAAAATATGACTTAACAGTATGAAATTTTGCACATTAGTAGATAAATGTTTAAGTCCAGCTAACATATTTCCTTTTGTAAAGAGTGACGTTAGTTAGGTGGTCTCAAACCTAGGTTGGAATGTTAGGGAGCTTTCGTTGTCAGGAGCGCAGGTGGTAAAATATAAATTTCTTCAATTGAAAAGGCTGTCCTGACATGGCGCTGCATAAATCCGACTCGTTTGGGGTGAATTTGACATATAGGGACAATGGCATTTGTATGCAATTTTATACGGATAGTTCGTTAAGGGACGGGGGTCAGCGATACTGTACACCTGGGATGTTAGGATCATAGCAATGAAATTTACCCTTCAACCACTGAAATCCCGGGAAAGTTTAAGGGTGTGACTTGATTCCCCCGGACGCAAAATTATTGGGTAAAACCCAAAAATATGGATTTAAGTTAAAGGTAGGCCTTATTGGCCGTTAAGGAAGCCTAGGGGTTTAGATTGGTTAGTCGGAAAAACCCGCCTTCCTTTGGATTACGGAAAAACGGAAAGAGGGGTAAAAATTAGGGAGACGAGAGCTGAATTTTGAGAAGTGTAGGAGGCTCAACTTAGAGGCCTGGAGGGAGTTTAGCTCGATGCTGTGTCCCCTTTGTGGATCAGGCCGGAATCGACAAGTCCGGATCCGTGATTGTTATGTGGGTGTGTCTCTACTGATGTCGCCAGAACGACCGTCACAATGGTAAGTGTTCTCGTGTTTTCTCCCATACGTAAGCAGATGCAACTCAGTTAATTTGATCTATTTTAGTACCAATTGTGTAGGGAATAGAATTTGTTATTATTATGATTTAATATGAGTAACTAGTATAAGTAGTAGGATTGAATTAATAGGAATTGAATGTAGGAATTAGTGAACCACTAGTGCTTTGTAATTGTAACCAAGGTCCGTTATAAAGGGACAAAATTAGGAATTTATGTACGAATGATTTTAAGTAGTGTAATAAATATTTATTCTCGTTAACCCTGTCTGATCCAATTGTGTTGCACTCCACTATTATGATCAAAGGGCCGGTTGAATTAGACTTTTTACCAATCAGTGGAACCCTTCAGGAGGGGTTCGTTTTGAAGTAAATTCTTAAGTTAATTACTAAGAGTGTTGCACTCATAACTTGATAGACCTCTTAAACACTATGGTTGGCTACGTGAAAATTTACTACAATAAATTAGATTTGTCTACAGCTATATGATTCAAGATAAATTATTATTAAATATGATAGAGAGGACAATCTAACTACGAATACATATACTCATTGAATTTTTTCCAAACTCTAATTTGCTTTGTTATCTTGCTTCGTCCTCGAGTTTTTCATCTCCATTTTTTGAGATGAGAACGTTTGTATTAAAAATGTTCAACACGGATTCGTCAAACCTTGATCGGCTTCATCCAAAGCCTGAGACCAAAGACAGCCAAAGACGTTAAAATGTGAGAGGTAAAATCAATATAGTACATTGGTTTTATTTTTAATTCCAATCTTTCACATGTTCAAAAGCTTATTATATATGTAAATTAAATAATTAAATATTTATGTTTCTTTTGGACGCCATTGATGACTTTTGTTTATTACAGTCATGAAAAACAACACATAAAATATTCTTCGTCGTCTGTTTTTTTTTTTTTGTCTCCTATTTAACCCTAAATAACGGAGGGGGCGAACGCCCCTCAGCCCCTGGCTGGATCCCCCAATGATACTACGGTAGTATGAAGATTATCCATGGCTACGTCATTGATGTCAACTTATGAGGACTCCGATTTCGTGACCAGCACTGTCAGAAAAGTATATTCTATCGCCATCAAATACATCAAAATTACTATTCTTTTTGTTACACCAGATCCTATTAACTGTTTCAGAGAGTCATTAACTGTTTAACTGTTTCAGAGAGTCATTAACTGTTTAATTGTTTCAGAGAGTTTTCTAGAAAAATTGCTGGTTTTCGTTGTTAGAACTTCGAACTTTATTGAAAAGTCTACTATATATTACTTCATTATTAAGAAGAAACGATTCTGGTAGTAATTAAAAATGTTAAAATGGTACGTCCAGTGAATAGATCGCTTTTGACTATTATTTAATTATTGTAGAATAACTTGTTTATTAATCATCATCCATAATTTATGGATGATGATTAATAATAAAGATCATTTACTATTGACGAGTATTACGATATTTTTCATGGCTAAAGGACTATGTAGATATAAGTTATTTATTAGTTTTCTTGGGAAATTTCCTTTTTTTTATATATTGCTAAATACACAACTGATGGTTATAATTTAAAATAATTACGCAGTCATAATTTTACCTGATTTTTTTTAATTTTAAATTTACTAGGGCGCTTGTGAAGAGAATTACCACGAAAAATCTCGCAACATTCCCCAATGTGGCAAATTAAAAAATTTAAACCCAGTCGGTAAGTTTTTTTCGCCAGAATAGTGACCAGTATTTTAGTGTATAGTGTAATTGAAGAGAGTAATGGATGTTCCGCACCACTAGTTTTCTAGTTTGACTTATCGAACTTACATTTGTCATGGATTGGAGTAATTTCTTTTTATTTTTTTTATTTTCAGTATTTAAAAAAAATAGCTAGTTTGGCAATATGTTTGGCGGTAAATACTACATTGGAAAAAAAAAGACACAGTCAAAACGGCGAACTCTGTGTTTTAAGACATTCGTTTTCAACTATTTTTCTTCTTTATCGCATTTCTACTGAAATTTCGGAGATGGGGATGTTTAGAGCACAATAAAAGGCTTAACCATAGCGATTCTGATCAAAACCGTTAGAGCCGTTTGCTGAAAAACAAAAAAATTTCAATGGCAGCTTCTTATTCGCATGAGCAATCTTGACGAAAACCTTAAAGACAGGTCCCATGGCCGGTATGCAAGATTTGAATATCGTAGGTCAATTCGTTCGGGAGCAATGCTGACCAGAGACACACAAAAAAAAATTCTAAACCACTTTTTTGAACTCAGCATGTTCCAAGACGTGTAGAAACGTTAAAAAAAATCGAATTTCTTTTTGGACCGAATCCAATACTTTCATTACCCTAAGTTAACATGTAACTGAAAATTTAAAAAAAAATATATAACTTAATTTTTTGGATGATTACCATACTTCCTTCATTTGATGGATAAAAAAGTGATTGAAAAAATTACCCCTTAATATTTTTAAAATCGATTGTCAACATAGTTTTCTAGCTGCTTCTTTTAATATAGAAATAAACCATCTCATATTTATTTTAGATCTCAAACTCTTAGCAAGAACGGATCTTGACTAATTAAACATAGGTTTATTTTTAGCAATAAGAGATGAAATCGATAAGACTGAGAAATCAGAGGGGCTGTCGCCGACAAATTATGTCCGCCTTGAGCAGAAAATGTAATTTATCTGTCCTCTCTTTGAAAACAAAATATATTTTTCGCTTATCAAGGAATAAGAAGGCTGGTGTTTGAATTATGAAGTACTTATCTATGAAAAGAAGAAATAAAGAAATTTAAAGGGGGTGTTTGTAACATTGAAGAGAATTTTGCATATATGTTCTTTTTGTTTCGCATAAAGAAACACTAAATAAGCTTTTACTAATTGAATAGCAGCACACAAGTGACATTTTCCATATATTTATAGAATCTATAGTATTTGAAATTTGGCACATACACTAATTATTATCGATGGCGGTGCTTTCTATCAAGTATTATGGCTGTCATTAAAAGGACTCTCTTTATGCACGTTTCTATTAGTTTACTTCAGACTTATCAGCTTTAACCCTTAAATCAGCATTTTAGCCACTACGCGGCCCGTGACAGATTTTTCTGTGGCACGTTTTGGAACATCCTGATTTCAAAAATTTGATCTAGAAAAAATGTATGTCTGTATGTGTATGTGTGTCTGTGGTCAGCATAACTCCCGAACAAATTGACCCTACGATGTTCAAATTTGGTATGAGGGTTATTGGCGGCCATGGGACCTACCATAAAAGTTTTCGTAAAAATAGCGCATGCGCATAAGGTAGCTGCCATTGAAAAAATCATGTTTTTCAGTAATTGCTAAAAAAAAGGCTCTAACGATTTTGCTCAAAATCGCTGTGGTAATGCCTCTTAAGATGTTCTAAACATCCCCACCTCCGAAATTTCCGTAAAAATGCTTTAACGGCGTAAAAAGTTGAAAAAACGAATGTCTTCAACACAGAGTCTTTTTTCTTTGAGCATACCTCATTACTGATCTTTTTTTCTTATCTAGCCAGTTTCACTTATAATAAAGGATAATATAAGTGCTATCGTGAAGTATATCTTCAAAATCACCATTTTTTTTTTTTTTAAAGACCCATACAAGAACTATCGCAATAAATCTGGCCATTTTTTCTAAATGAATGATGAAAATATGATAACGGTAAATAACACAATTCCCCTTCACTATCATAGTGTAATTGAAAGTTGTGCGATGTTCTACGCCCCCCTTTTTTTTTACATAATTGTAATTTGTCCAAAATTCAGTGGCGGCTCGTGCACTACAACCAATACATACAGGCTGGATCTAAATTTATAAGTTCAAAACTAAAATCATATATTTTACAATTTTCTAAAATGAAGATCCAATTACTGCGGTAAGTAAAAAAATCCGATAAATAGCAAATTTGTCACCTCAATACTCAATTCACGAGGGAAAAAAAACACTTCCGATTAACCTATACTGGTGATCTTCCTCCGAAGATCAGCCGAGTGTGCCTGCAACAGAGTTTCGGCTCCGACGTTGCCACCCATTGACATGGTAACCGATAGAACCCAACAGATCCCAACAGATCCTTTCCCTCCCCGAAATATATAGGGGTCTCTGGTGGGGATATAGTGGGGATGTTTAGAACACCTTAAGAGGCATTACCGTACAGATTGTAATCACAATCGTTCGAGCCTTTTTTTTGCAATTGCTAAAAAACATGATTTTTTCATGTTTTTCACTAAAACCTTAAAGACTGGTCCCATAGCCATCACTAACCTGTATACCAAATTTGAACATCGTTGGTCAATTCGTTCAAGAGCTATGCTGACCACGTACACATAAGCACACACTCATCGCTGACAGATATTTTTTCTAAATCACTTTTTTCTTTCCCATTATGTTTACATAGGGTGAGAGAAAGTATAGCATTCGGTTCTTTAAAAAAATTCGATTTTTTTTTTTTTTTTTTTTTTGCATACCTCCATGTTTTGGAACATCCTGATTTCAAAAAAGTGGTCTGGAAAAAATGTGTGTCTGTGTATACGGCTGAAAGTGGTCCCGAACAAATTGGCCTACGATGTTCAAATTTGGTGTGCGGGTTAGTGGTGACCATAAGAAATACCATTACAGTTTTCGTCAATATTGCGCATGCACATAAGGTAGCTGCCATTGAAAAAATCATGTTTTTCAATGATTGCTAAAAAACGGCTCTAACGATTTTGATAAAAATCTCTGTGGTAATGCCTCTTAAGGTGTTCTAAACATCCCCACCTCCGAAATTCCCGTAAAAATGCTTTAAAAGAGTAAAAAGTTGAAAAACGAATGCCTTTAACACAGAACTCTTTGCCCTTGAGCACCGCCCATCAACGATTGTTTTTTTTCCTGTTACACGCATAAAAAAGTACAATATAATGTCCATTGAATAACTTCATCAATTTCGACATCTTGGCGTGTCTTGCATCTTGCCCACGTAAAAATTATGGCCAAAATATCGCCAAACTGGCCATTTTTATTTAAATGGGAGAAAATATTTAAACGGTAAATAACACTATGTCAAATTTTAATCCAATAACCTATATTTGTTACGAATTTTTGTATATTTGTAAATATTTCATAGTGTTAATTTTGTAAATAGGAAAATTTATGTACATTTTGCATAAGACAGTGCAATAGTTCGTCTTAAGTTGGCTTCCCTGCAATATGGGTCTTAATGCTTGATAATGAGTTTTACAGAGGTAACGCTGGGAAGCGAGTTTTACAAGGAGCGGGGCATTTAACGATTGGTAATGGCAATCTCGCCAAATTGGCGAGATAGAGCCAAGTTGGCGACGGTTTTAGAGACTAATTTTTGTCTCCAAATTTGGCGAGAAATCGCCAAATGCCGCCAAACTTGGCGACCATTTGGCGACATTTTCGGTCCCATGTACATGTATAGGACTTTACGACTACGACCTGGAAAGTTCTCCAAATATCTACCTCTGGAAGATTCACGAAGGTATTGAATCCTATATAAGACCGGCCGTGAGTGGAGTTGGTAGTTGAGTCATTGAGTTGACTGAGTTGAGTCAGTTAGTTGACTGGAATTGCTGAGTTGAGATACTGAGTCTTAGTGAGCATTCAGAGTAGTTCGAAAGCGAACTGTATTGCATTGTCTTTTGCGGCGATTTAGCAGTTGTTTGCCAAGTTTAACTGCTGTTTGTGCTCTATTGTTGTGTATAGAGCTGTATTGAGTCTACTAGAACGAGAAGTTCTGGAGTTGTAAAGGAATCTGTGAAGAGTTATAGTGGAATAAACTTCTGCAAGTTTTGATCTGCTTTGGCTTCAAATCTTACGAACCCATCCACGCAACATATTATAACGTGATTAAAAGTTGTTTGATATTTTACACCCCTAGTTTATTTTATTTAGTGATCTAAAAATTCCCATTGTGAGGATTTTTAAAAAGCCCATGTGGTTTATTCAGGGAACTTACATTTCCCTCTCCCATTGAAAACTGATTTTTCAAATTTAGGTCAAGTTGAAAAAGATTAAATACACATGCAGGCAGCAACGCTTATTAACTTTGATTTGAGGTATGAAGGCAGATCACCTTGAGTGTGCATTTGTTTTTGAAGATAACTTCTACGATTATTTGCCAACCGTTAGGGAAGAGCGCTAACTTCTAACGGGAGGAGCGTCCAAAATATTATAATAAATTAAATGGACTGTATGAAAAGTGGGAAGTGGCAGAAGACAAAATAATTTCGGAACATATATCCGCAAATCTTGTTCAACCCGAGATAACTAAAGAATTAGTCTATAATCTAATACTAACAGACTTCCAGAATTAGAGGATTAGATATGTTTTCATAGCACCAACTCCTGCTCAGTCCCTATAACGTTAGTTTTTGCACATTTCTATTTATTAATTAAACTATTATAATGCTTTTCCTAAGATACACTAATTTGTTTGAAATAAATAAAGGAAATATAAAAATATCATTTCGTAGTCTATGAATGATCAGGAAGTTGAAGAAAACCTTTTGAAGTGACGAACATAAATCGATGACCTTATCGATTTATCACAACTATAAATGGGTTATCTACACCATCTATGTTAAAAATGCCGATTAGAATTGTATGTAAAAATATTTTTCTAAAACAAATTACCTAATTTTGCTTGCAATCACACAGGACGTTTGGAAAGTATCTGGCAAAAATGTAAAGACAGGTAGCGAAGGAGCTAAGCAGAATTTTTAGTGAAAAATGTGTGCGCAAAAGACGCGTTTGAGATAGTAGAGGACACGCTTAGATCGCAGTTAAAAGTCGTCGGCTGGCGATTCTCTCCATCTCTTCCTCCTTCCTCATCAACTTCCAACTGCTGCAGAGCACTCTTTTTCTTACTACTTAAGATGCGCTATTTATGCTCGTGCATTGCATTGCAAATTGTGTTTATTTCGGACCCTTATACCTGTCTTGACATTTTTGCATGATATTTTAGAAACACTCTGTGTTTATTACGGTTATAATACACATCCATTATCCAACTATCCATTTTTGATATGTAGTTATTAGGCTTGGGCGATGTTAACATTTCTGCATCGTGATATATCGGGAAGCAAACATCACGATGTCACGATACATCGCGATTCTAACTATGTGTATATATTTTTTACAAAATACTACAAAACAACATTTTCATAACACGCTATATAGCCGAAAGTTATGCTTAATTAGCTTTGTAAAATTTTATTAAATTCATTTTAATTTTTATAGTTTTAGGAAGTTTATTTTAAATAATATGAGCAGCGACTGAATTATTTTCAGCGAGATACACAAAGCACCCAAGGGGGTATAAGTCGGTTATTATTATTGTTATTTTGGTTTAATCCGGATTTTTCAATTTCTCTATCTTAATGAAATTTTACTTTGTTATTTTACATGGAAAGAGGGGGGGGGGGTGGAGGACATGTGCACTTCCTGGCGGGGCACATGTTACTTTAGTTATTGGATATTCTTAATTAATAATCAAACTCTGTCGAAAAAGTTGTGTGTAGCCAACAAGCCATCCCTGCTTAAACATTTGTAAGAGGTTTTACGTCAAGCATGCAATGCTTATGAACAACAAGTCTTGCTTTGTTGTTTGCTTAACTGAATCCGTATCTGCTTAAAAAATAATTTTTATGCGCGGGATAATTTGTTTATTTTTTAATTTTGTTCATATTTGTGTTGTGTATTTAATTAAAAGATAAATTATGGGAATTCAAGGATTAGCTAAATTGATTGCGGACCATGCTCCATCTGCAGTAAAAGAAAATGAAATAAAGAACTACTTTGGTATTAACATTTGTTTTATCGTGTTACACTTTGCATTTCTTTGAATTCATTATTCGTCACTTATAAAAATGTGGGTACAGTTACACTATAGACACCTACCTATATTTTTTAACTTTGTTCAGAGCTAAGAATGCTTCCAAAGCCAAGTTTTAATAGTCTTAGTATAACTTTTTCGATATACCGACTGTTAAGTGTTTTTTCGGCTATTCTGAGATATACTATGAAAATTTTCAACAATTTTTTAATGAACTTTAATGTGTTATTTTGGCAATAACAACGCGATATTCTCTAGTTTGTAGAAAACATCAATCTTTCAATTTACAAGGTCTGTAATGACACTCACTAAAATAGTTAATTTTCTAGAAACTTTACACCATGAAAAACTCTTCTTATGAATATTCATCTAAAAATATTTATCATTTCAATTAACAACATTTTCTCTTATTCCAGAAGAAGATAAATACATTGTACAGGGCTGCCACAGGAGACTAAAAAGGTTTCTAAAGCGACTATTTTAGTGGCCAGGCGACTATGGCTACTATTTCAATGAAAAAAGGGCCCAAAACGACTATTTTAAGCAAAACCTTCAACTATTTTTGGGCTAAGGCGACTATTTTTTTATGAAATTACAGTCCGATAGTAGGACGAACAAAAAAAAAAAATCGCCTATTGAGTACTAATGCAGTTTTGTCAAAACGTTGATATTTATAAGGAGGTGCGAAGAGCAAACGTTTTCAAAATAGGAGTTAATTTCAGTTTATATTCATGGATCGAGTGGTCGTTTTTATAGTCGAATGATAGTATCTCTCTGATAACAGCGCACGGGTGATAGTTATTTTCGACATCAAACAGGGTTGTTTTCGCTTACCTGTTTGGTTCCTATGTTTTATCTTTTGTCGTGCAAGGCTCAACAACATACACTATATATTCTCAAGTATCAAATTGTTTTGCCTTTATTTACTTTTGTTGACAAAAATGAATTTGTCGTGAACGCCGGGAAAAAATTGCCATCAGTATAGACAGTTTTCTTTTTCAATTGGAAATTGATATTTGCGTAAAAATACCGAATAAATTATACCTTTAGCGATTGAGGATTGCCACTTAGCCAATGGGGCATCTACTTTCGCACAATTTAAATGTCTTGATAATGTCATTATAAACCGTTTTCTTCTCATGTTAAGAAAGTCGCCTAACTTTGCCAAAGTAGTTGTAGTATTTAAGTATAAGAAATCCTTGTTATTTTCCCAAGTCAAACGCCAAGTACTGAAAATCACGAAATAGGAGAAGCGTATTGTATGATATTTTGCAACCACACATTACTTATCACTATTATATAAGCAAAGCTGCAAAGTGGAGTTACTTGTGTGTGAAACAAGACGGTTGTGAAAAGCAAGCTTTTGTTTCTTTGACTTAACCTATAGGGAATGAAATCCACACTAAAAATCACACATGATATAGTTCCGCGGATATTCCGATTTCAGCATTTTTGACCAAAATTTCCTGAGATCGATGCAAATCCACATTAAAATTTCTAAGGGATGCATGTGTGTCATGTACTTGCTTATAAGTCTGATTGCCTTGGATCCTTGCTTGCATTCAGAATTCCCAAAACCCCTTGCAAAATGTCCACTTTTATCACTGCTTCCTTTAATGTTTGTCTCTATCATAAATATTTATGTTAGTGTGTGATTATTAATTTCATTGATTGTTATGTCGATACAATGGCCGCTATTGCCGAGATTTAAGCTTATATGCCGGGAGATCGCCGAGATTTACGGTGTTGTGACGGCCATATTTGCCTCGTATTACGCTGATGTAATATACCCATTGCGAGATTTGCATCGGTATAGAAGGCACTATCGTTTATATTTACATTGAAGTGATAGTCATTTTCGCCAAAGGTTACGCTGATTTAAAAGGATTTAACAGCTGCTTTTCCCGTTATTTGCGCAGCCATTTTGGTGCTGATGCTATAACTACCGAGATTTGCGTTGTTGTAATGGGGACTTTCATCAAGGCTTCCGTTGATGTTATAGACGTGAAGTGTGTCGGTGTGAGGATCGATTTCATCGTGTAGGTCAATCGATGGGGAACGACAAAAAATTTTAAATTGTAGCTAAGTTTATGAAATATAGTTTAAATTTTGAAGCAATTTATTTAATTACTTTGAATACCGCTTTAAAAAAATTAAAAATCTGCCTGTTATTGTCAATACAATATAATTGTTTAAACTTGAAACTTTTTTTTGCCAAAACGTTGTTTGACTTTGGGAAATTTCAAAAAAATTATGTTTTTTTTCCAGTCGATTTTTACCGTTGCTTTTGGATCAAGTTCAACTTTTTTTACTTTGAAGGCTTAAAGAAAACTATTTTTTTTTTTTTTTTTTTTTAATAAAAAAAAAGCATGAAAAAAAGTCTGGATATTACATTCTTTTGAGCGTTTTACTGGATAAAGTATCGTTAAGAGTGTTACGACACATTATCTTTATCGTATAGTGTGTTGTGTTTACTTTATATTAAGATACTATTTTGAATTGAAAGACCATATATATAACGGGGAGGTCTCTGGATTTTCGTGTTTTATGTTAATCAATAGTTTTATTCCGATCTTGTTGAATACTTAAACTTTCAAAGCAAGACAATTGTCGACTTGAAAAAAATTACTACTATTTTCAACTTCTGAGACTACTATTTTGGCTACTATTTTCAACGTCTGAGACTACTATTTTGGCTACTATTTTTAACATCTAAGGCTACTAAAGCAACTATTTTCAAAGCTTATAATCAGTGGCAGCCCTGATTGTACTACCTTGCTTCTTTTTGGAAAATGTTCTTCCAGTTTTTGTTTATGAAGGGGAGGGAAACACTTAAATTGTAATCCACGAAAAAAAACTCCACGAAAATGTGCGTGATAAAAATTTACCCTGTATTCTAATAAATGGAATCACTCAAACCAACGATTTTTAATAAATTTTGCAAATAATAATAAATAGCAAGGATTGCTATACTTTATTGCACATTACATCAGGGTTCGTACGCCTCCTGAAAATTGTGTTTCTACTCCTGATATTTCTTTTTATCTCCTTAAAAATTATCATTGAAGGGTAAAAAGATTAGTAAAACATGGCCGGTTTTTTACTCAATAAAACGTCTCTGAAATTCGATATTCTTACTGTGCTTCAGAGTCTACTGTGCATGTTCTTCGTCACTGCAGGCCCAAAGGAAAACCTTCGGACAGCCTTGGAATGCATCACGATTCTCGACAACAGGCGCATAGAGGGAACATATATTATTAGTTGGTTGGTTGTTTTCAGATTATCTGGCGCCGTCAGCAACACGAGGGCTATAATGCACCGAAACATTTCGTCATTTGACAAACCAACATACATTTACAAACACCCATGCCTAACACGGGACTCAAACCCGCAACCTCGCGGTCTAGAAGCCAGCACGCTAACCACTATACCGTTTGGTCGGCCATATATTATTAGACATCTAATTTTTTTCCTGTTAACTCCTGAATTTAATGTACTTAACTCCTGAAAAACTCATTAGTAACTTTTGAATTTTATTATCATAGATTGAGTATAAACCCTGCTATATACTCTTTTTTTAAAAAAGATATCTGAAATCTTATCTCTTCATTGCAAAACAAATTACATCTTTCATTCATTGTGACATCCATTTCTGAAAAATTATTTATAATTCAACAGAGGATTAAAGTGATTGAAAGTTATTATAATATGCTTTTGACTCAACTAGTTTCCAAAAATTATGGCTGGTAAAGTCTGTATTATGTTTCAGGCACATAGCCGGGGGAGGGATATATATGGGGATATATTCCATTCCTGAAACTTTTCTGTTTGCTATTAAATCACAAAAATCAAAATTATTTTATTTAAAATGTTAAATTTAATAACAGTTATTTTTGATTTGTTGATGCATGATTTAATATCCTCTCGTGAAAAAAAATCTGTGACTATAATCCTGTTATATTTTATTTACCACATTTAAAAGTATTTTCATTTATTAATTGTGAAATATAATTTGACTGTTATTGTAGTATCTATTATGGTAATTTAATTTTATAGCTCTTAATCTACCGCTCTCCTCTGACCGCATTTGCGATGTGGTCTCAGTGGGCCTGTCTGTTATTTCACGGAGTGAACTTTATAATTAAAATGAAACTCAACCCAAGATATCAACTGAAAGTTAATTTTTATTGCTTTCGAAAAAGTAATGGAGCATTTTCCTTCTACAGATATATAAATATTGACTTGTAAAAGAACATCGATTTCTTTTTATATAAATAATAAAATAACAGCTTTAGTTGTACTATGGCTAATTTAAAAAAAAGCTATTTACTGCCATATCTAGCGCTGATAAAATGTTTGTTTGATATATAGTTATATTGCTCATATTGTAAAGATATGTGTAAAGGAAATGCTAAATCATTATTTTTTTTCTCAGGTCGTAAAATAGCTGTAGATGCTTCTATGAGTATCTACCAGTTCTTGATTGCAGTGCGACAAGAAGCAAATATGTTAACAAATAGCGAAGGTGAAACCACCAGGTATTCTATATTTATGGTTTTTAATAATTTCTTAAACTCGTATTTAAAGGTTTATTATCTGTGATTTCTTTAACCAGTCGTGGCTCTGATTGGGTTGTCAGTAGTATAGTGACAATTTTGTAATAAATCTCCAATTTAGGACTTCACTTTGACTCAAAATCACTATCCTGGATATTCTGGTTGCTTTATCTTCTTTTTATGGCTAATGCAACATTAAATTTTAGCATATTTGAATATTGTACTAAAATCAACTTTAAAATACACAATTCAAAATGTGCTACAACATACTTCATTGTATTTGTAGTTATTTTTTTCTTAGGAAAACATAATGAACCAATTTTAATTCAGTGCCTCACTGTTGAAAGTACAACTCAATGTGTTTGGTGTAAAGAAATTTTAATTAATGATTAAATGTGAATTAAGGATAAGCAATGGAAAAAGATAGCAATGGAAAAATAAAATACCCAAACTTAGAACGTATTTAGCAAGTTTTTTCTTTACTATTGTGGGACTTGGGGTATTTTTCATTCGAACTTTTAAGTCTACCTGTAATCCTTTTAATGTCTATTATATTAGAATAATAGCCCACATAGGCAACAAATACTAATCTTTTGGAACTTTCATAGGTTGCTATTTTCATTTAATTTACTAAAAAAATTGCATGTACTTCATGATTAAGTTTTCTAATTTTTTTTAATAATTTTTGTCAATGAACAGCGATAAATATTTTAACTAAAATGAATTTTAATTTTGCCTTTAATTTCTATTGTATTATTTGTTTAGTCATCTGGTTGGACTCTTCTATCGAACAATTCGAATGATTGATAATGGAATTAAGCCTGTGTATGTTTTTGATGGAAAGCCTCCACAAATGAAATCATCAGAGGTAATAATTTTGTAGTCAGTGCAATAATAACAAAGGTAAAATTATGGTATTTATGTGTTGATTAAGTTAAAGAATATTAAAGTTTAATTACTGTAGCCCTTTCCATTAAAAAGTAGCACTTAATTTGTAATGAGTACTGAACTGAATTTATTTGTGGTAATTAGGGAACGAGTTTAAAGATTTTATTTTTATAAAGTTAGTTTTATCGTATAAGATTTAAATATTTCCCCCAATATTAATACTTGCTTAAAATTAATATTCTTTGGAATAATTTACTTATGTTAAAATTCTAAGAAGCAAATCATTATTTTGTTAATCTTTGATTCTAATTTTTTCTTAAAATATTCTTTGGTTTGATTTGTAATTTTTTGTGTGCTAAGATATTTGTATATTGAGGTGTTGTTGAAATGATGTGTTTTTCCAATTTTTTAGCTTGAAAAACGTCAAGAGAGGAGAGCAGAAGCTCAAAAAAATTTAGAGAAGGCTGAAGAAGAAGGTACTTTATTTGTAATATTTTTCTTTTTCAATTCTAATGTCTAAATATCCAAAACATAATTTTAATTTTTACTGATTTTGGAATTTAAAAGTGGATCCCTGAAATCTTCTATAAATGTATATTTTAATTATATATCTTTATGTAAATAAATTGAGATGTTGCAGATATGGGCTCAATCAACATCGAGTCAAAATTATTTTTTTGTCATCCGAATCTAGACTCTTCACAGATTCTGCAGGTATATTGTTCAAGTTAAGTTCGTCCATCTTTCCCTCTCAAAATACTCAGAGAATGATACCAAGCATGGGAAAATCAATATACATGGAAAACTTTTCAAACATGTTTTTTTTATAACCACATTTTGTTGAGTTTGCCCTTCATATCTGCAACACCTCAATTATCAGGGATGAGTTTTTTCCACCATGTGGTGGAATTCCGCTTTTTTAATTTCTTAGAAAACAGAGAAATCCTCTTTTTCAAAGAAAGTTCTGCTTTTCTATAATTCCTGAAAAAAAATTGTTTTTTTCCCGCTTCAGAAAAATCACTTTGTTTCTAAGGCCAAATCGCGAAGCAGCTTCACTTCCGTCCGATCAGAAAGAGCGGAAAACCTACCGCTCAGGGGTCGCATTGCATTCCTGCTCCAAATACAAAAATCTACTGAAATGCATTTTTTTAGTCAGGTTGGCACTCAAACTCGCATTTTGTACTTTTTCAACTGTGCCGAAATTTGATCCTTTTCTGACATTTTTTTCTCTTCTCAAAATGTAATTCACTCAATTAACGTATACTAATAATGCACTTGCTTTCAAGTGTGATATCTAAGGAACTATTGTTTATTTACGTTGGTATGTCATGCTCGTTTTCTCTAATCGTTACGCTGATGTCATGTCCGCTACTGCCGAGATTTGTGTGGCTATGACGTGCGTCTGGAATTTAGGTTGTTGTAGTGGTTATTTTCACGGAGTATTACACAGATATAACAGCTGAGAATTGTTCTGGTGTATTCGGCGCTAAAGCTGATATTTACGTTTATGTGGTGGTAATTTTCGCTGAATGCAACCCTGTTGTAAAATCTGAGATTTGCACAAATATTACCGTGAGGAATTGCGGCATTGCCGAGATTTACGTTGTTGTGATGGTAATTTTCGTCAAGTGTTACGCCGATACAATAGCGCCATTGTTTGAGTTGCTTTAGTATATCGGGCTCTAACTTTGACATTTCTGTTGGTGGGAGAGTAATTTTCGCCGATAGCCATACTGTAGTAACGTTCGATATTAGCGAAATTTGCACTAGTATTACAAAGAAAATATTGATACTACTGAGATTTTTGTCAATATTGTGGACGCTATTGCTGATATGCACGTTGTTGTGCTGTTCATTTTTGTTGATACCTAGATTTTCGCCGGTAATGTAAGCGATATTGCTTATTATTTTCGTTAGAGTGATAGTAATTTTTGCCGAGGTTTAGCCGATTGATTTGAATCTATGCAGAATTCCTTTAATTTTTATATCATTTTGTATAAAAAAATATTCTGAAAATTAGTCCTTATTGTAAATTTTTTTAACAATCTGTGTTTAAAATTGTTATTTTAACAGCAATTGTATGTAAAATTGTTGCTTTTTACTCTATTGAACTAGCTTAATGATATGAATAAAAATTTAAATTGAAAGATTTTTAGTACTTAAAATGTAGCTTAAAAATTTAGGAAACTGGATTTAATTAAATTTGGCCTGCTTGTCAATATGGTATAGTGAAAAAATTAAATTTTGAAGTTTTTGCTGATTTCCATAGCTTTCACAGGAATTTCAATATTGTTTTTTGCTTTGGAGCTATACCATGCCTGATGACAGCACAAAGTGTATCCCTACGTCTAGATGCCTCTATTTTGAACCATTTTTGAACATGGATAGACAGAGATGTTGCAGGGTTATCAATGCACATGGAAAACCACAATTTTTTAGCTTTAAATGTATTTTGCATAAAAATTTTGTAATTTTGTTTTCAGCTTTTTGATTTTTTTACCAAACTCATCCCTGAATTATGCATTTTACGAATTCTCACAAATGATAGTCATGGTTACACTAAATTAAGTATAGTGTTTTGCCATTTTCAGTTCTCAAAACTAATTTATGAATAAGTGGAACAAAAACTGTATGACTTTTCAGTTGATATTTTTTCAAAATATTGATCAAAGAGTATTGATTGTGGATTCGAGTCAAGCTTTAATATGAAATTGTGGTCACAAAACCTAATTGTACATCTTCATTTCAACAAACCAACGTTCTGATTGTTCGTAACCAGGTGGCTTATAACAAAAATACTCCAGTCTTCAGCCTATTCTATTGATGTTTGATACACCAAATTTCCACAGAATTTATGCATGTATTCAGACTTTATACATATGTGTTTGAAAAGTTAATCTGCATCACCCTACCCTAGGTGTAAATTACTATTTTTTATTTAAGTTTACTCTCTTATTTTTATAGGTGTCGCTGAGGATGTCAATAAGTTTAGTAGGCGATTAGTCAAGGTAACCAAGCAGCATAATGACGAATGCAAAGAACTTTTAAAACTCATGGGTGTTCCATATGTTGAGGTTAGTGTAAGTTAATATATAATATCTACCATCATAAATTTTTGCTTAAAAAATAAAGTAAAATGGTTTATGTAGGCTCCCTGTGAAGCTGAAGCACAGTGTGCTGCTTTGGTGAAGGCTGGTAAAGCGTATGCTACTGCTACTGAAGATATGGATGGGTTGACATTTGGTTCCAATATTCTCTTAAGGCATATGACATTTAGTGAAGCAAGGTAATCAAACTTGTTCATTTTATTGCAGGCCCAAAATCAAGTAATACTATAATTCTTACTGAGGTAGATAAAAAAGTTCTCTGCTTTTCTTTTAATTATTTATTTCTCTTTAACTTGAAAATATTGTTTTAGTAATTTTAAGCAAAATATAGTTTAATGGCAATCATGACTAAAGTAAAATTCAGCTTTGCGTTTTTCTATCTCTAATCATATGTTGCAGGAAAATATTGCCCCGTCATATTTTGCTATCGATACTGCTGATAATTTTGTAATGTTCTATTTTGGTAGTTTATCAAACTCTTATGTATTTTGAAAATCAATTAATGCTTTTTTACTCAATCTTTCTATACAAATGTTACATTTTTTACAAGAATATTTAATTTTCTTTTGCAATAATGCGCTACAATGTTAGATAGATATCTAATTCATCAATGAAGATAATTGTGTTTACACAAATTTTGTTGGTGATTTGATGAGGAATAAACTGAAATATATATGATACTGATATAATACTAATTCTATACCAATTTAAATATTTGATTAACAAGAAAATAATTTAAAAAGTATTCACCATCTGGGTGGCTGACATTAGGGCGAGCGGCTGCAAGAATCCTTGAGTAGTGAGCAGCAATCATCAAATACTTCCTAAATTTTTTTTTATTATTTACATGTTACATCAACCTAAATACAATCAAATGAATTTCCAACAAACACAAAATATCTGAAATCTGATATTAAGGCTCAATTAATTTTTTCAAATTATTTAAAATTGATTTAGAGTTAATATTAATTTTAACACCAATTTACAAAACATAACTTTAGCTTGTTAATATAAGATAATTTTTATGTGCCTTTTATTTGTTAATATCTATATAGTAGATACCGAATATAATGTAATATTTTTTGTGCACCAAATAATTAAAAAAAAATTGTTCCTTTTATCTATGATTTTGGTCCCTAAGACCCTTTTTGGGGGTATAAGCTACTCAGTGCCCCGTTATTGTGAAAAATCTAAACACTTGTACATAATTTTATTGCTTTTAAAATTGTTTCAGAAAAATGCCCATTAAAGAATTTCATTTGAATCGAGTTCTTGAAGACCTTGGTCTGAACTATGAAGAAGTGAGTATATAATAAAAATATTAAAATATATGTAAATATAAATAGTGACAAACCTGCATTCCATTGTATTATTTTTTACCACATGTCAAACATTTGTGTATTGCAAAGAACTAATTTATTTTGAGAAAATAATTGTGAAAATTAAATTAAAATAATAATCACAAAATAGAAATTTCTATTTTTTATGTCGAGCAAATTTTGTATCAGATATATATATTTGTGAATTAACTATGTATGTTAGTTTCACATTGAGCTTATTGTGTAAATACCAGAGCTTTGGTACAAAATTTCGCAATGTATATACTATTTTGTTTAAACCAAACACAATACCATTGTCAAATGGTTATACATTCTACTGAATATTTTGGTATATTTTATTAAATATTTGATTTTGAAAAATGTATTAGTCAGATATTTAAGAATTAATGTGAGTATATCAGTGCAAAATAATTATTTTGCCAATGTAGTAGAGAAACATGTCTTACTTATTATAGGAATTAAATGATTAATCTGTATATTTTCTTGCATAGTTGTCATTGATAGATATCTTCTTGAAACTCGCATAGTTCTCAGTAAATCAATTGTTACAATATTTTAGCATAATATAGCATTTGTGTAATATATCCCCCCACCTCAACTCTCCTTTTTGTGATGTTCTGAATGTATGCTGAAGATAATTTAAAAATATCTAGTTGTTTTGGCATTGTTTCTTACTAAACCAACAAATGATTCAATTTATTTACAAGCTAAATACTTTGCTTTCAAATTTAACACCAATTATTAATTCAGCCATATAAAGTGCACATTTGAAAATGAAATTTAAAATTATCAATTAAATTGAATTTTAAAAGTGGGGTTAAGCAATAAAAAATTAAAGTTAAAATTGTGCAACTTTTACAACCCTAGCTAAAATATTGTTGCGTGGATGGTTTCGAAAGATTTGAAGCCAAAGCAGATCGAAACTTGCAGAAATTTATTCCGTTATAACTCTTCACAGATTCCTTTACAACTCCAGAACTTCTCGTTCTAGTAGACAGAATACAGCTCTCTTCACAACAATAGAGCACAAAACAGCAGTTAAAAACTTGACAACACAACTGCTCAAATCGCTCTAAAAGACAATGCAATACAGTTCGCTTTCGGAACGCTCACTGATACTCAGTAATTCCAGTTAACTAATGGACTCAGCTAATAACAAACTCCATCACCCGCTCTCTTGAGCTTTTATAGGGGAGGCAAACTTACGTGAAATTTCTAGAGGTAGATATTTGGAGAAATTTTCAGATCGTAGTCGAAAAGTCCTATACATGTACATGGGGACTGAAAATGTCGCCAAATTTGGCAACAAAAATTAGTCACCAAAACCGTCGCCAACTTGGCTCTATCTCGCCAATTTGGCGAAATTTCTATTACCATAATGTTAAATGCCCTGCTCCTTGTAACACTCGTTTCCCAGCGTTACCTCTGTAAAACCCGTTACAAAGCATTGAGACACACATTGCGGGGAAGCCAAGCTCAGACGAACTATTGCACTGCCTTATACAAAATGTACATAAATTTTTCTATTTACAAAATTTACACTACGAAATATTTACAAATATACAAAAATTCGTAACAATATATTATAGCTTTTATCCTATATCTACCTTTGTAAGGTTCTGAATAGATGCTGAAAGTTTCATAGATTTATGTTTATCTGTTTTAGCCAAGCTTAGTAACAAACCTATTTAAATATTTAAAAGATCATGTATATTGAAATTTTAAAAGTTTCAAAAATAATTTCGTTTCAGTTAAAAACATAATCTTCACAGTTCTTATAATAAATATAAGTATTAATTTTTTTTCAGTTTATAGATCTTTGCATTTTACTTGGATGTGATTATTGTGAAAGTATCAAAGGAATAGGCCCAAAGAAAGCATTTGAGTACATTAAAAGCAACAAGTGCATTGAGAACATTGTAGAAAAAATTGATAAATTGGTAAATTTCTTATACATTTAGCTTTAATAATTTACTTTACGTAATTTTCTCAATTGTATGTAATAAACAATTTCGGAACATAAAATTTTGTATTTTCAGAAATATAAAGTGCCTGAAGACTGGTTATATAAGGAAGCACGAGAACTTTTCAAAAAACCAGATGTTGCTGATTTAGAATCTGTTGAGGTATGTTATTTTTCTTAATTTGTTAAGTCATTTTTCTTATTCTTCATGCTGATATTAACTTTTGCCACACATTTGTACTGATTCAATATAACATATACTAGCACTACAAAAAATATGGTTATTTAAAGTTTTGAATTAGACAAAACTTTTGTATTTAATGTTGCTAAATTTTAATCATTTGGCTAGATTATTATTCTATAATTATTGGTTTATGTATTATGCTGGACCTTAAGCACAAGGATATTGTTTTTAATTCGTCAAAAGTGTGGTTCAATGTCCATCCCTACTTAATGTTTGGGCATGCACAGGAAAGGCATTGTGTGGGCATCCGCCTGCTCCGTCTGCTTGTATAAAAAGAGATGTATGCTGATGTTGTTCAGTTGTATTGGTGTATCAATATTTTATAAAACTCAAATAAAATAAAAAAAAAACTGTTTTTTAATTGGCTTGTACTTAAGGCCCAGGATAAACTGTACATAGGCCTTAAACCGATTATTTATCTTAAAATCCATCAAATTTTTAAATACTGATTTTTTTTCCAGCTAAAATGGACTGATCCAGATGAAGAGGGACTTATAAAGTTTCTATGTGGTGATAAAGGCTTTAGGTATGCCTTAAAATAAATTGAGGTCTTCTAGTTCAAACTAAAGTTTTATTTGAGAATCCATTCATTTACCTCCTATGATAAAAAAAATTATGATATTCTTAGAGTGTGATATATTAGACAAAAAATTATTAATGCATAGTTTTAGTTAGACTTGGATAACAGGCTATGAAAAATGTATGTAGATTCTAATTGAAATAAGCTAAAACTGCACTTTCCTTCAAATTATCATCTTTTTCAAGAACAATTATAATATATTATACTTCGGCCGGAGGTACAAAAGGCTCCAAACCCGTAAGGGTGAGTTCTCCGGCTTGGGCAGTCCAATATATTATACTTATTTAAGATATTGTATAACTAAATCAAATTTCAGTTAAGTAATACATGAAAATAATAACCCTTTCATGAACACATTGTAGTTTTAAAAAATATTTTAATCATGCTTTCTGACAGTTTAAAGAAGCTCTCACTACATTCTGAGAAAAATATTTTGATTTAACTCTTGAAAGACTGCTAGTTGTTTTATGTAAATTTAAATATCTTTCATTCTATTGGATGCAGACTTATATTTCTAAGTTTTTGTATTACGGAATTTAGTTTTTCTGAAAATATAGGAGAATTTTTTAAAATTAAAGCTGCATCAGGGAACGTAATTTTTAAATTGTTTGTATTAACTTCGATTTAGTGTAGGTGGATTGCTGACCGGCAAATCTGTGGAGGCCTAACTAACCCATTTATTGTAATCCAATCGGGACAGAACTTGGCAGATAGATTCAATGTCGATGGCAATGCATTCTATCAAATTTTAGGGGCTGTCACTCTCCCTAAAAGGTTGCTTTTACACTCACTTCTATAATCGCTTCAGAATACTAAATCCCATTTAACCTATCGTTGTTGAAACTCTTTCCTGTTGCCAAAATTATTTTAATCAAAATAAATGATAATTAAATGTGAATGCATAAATTCTGATGGAGTGATAGCAACGCTATTTGATTTGACTGGATTTTGATCCAATCATTGTTGAAACTCTTTTCTGTTGCCAAAATTATTTTAATCAAAATATATAGAAGATATGTGTTTCTATTCCCTTATGTCAGACTTATCAGCTTTTACTCACGTCCTATTATTCAGATGCCAAGCTTAATTCAAACATGTTCAATTCATCATTATATAATGACTGAAACCTTCCCCTATTAAGATTGATGAGGCAAAATCTTTGAAGAGCTAATTAACCCATTTTCAGTCTTTCGATCCGGCTGAATCTTGGCAAATAGGCTCATTGTAGATAACAATGTATTCAATAGTTTTGGAGACAAAAAAGAAGTTGGTAAATAGTTCAGAATGGATTTTTTGTTCTCAGTGGTCAAACACTCGGGAAAACTCAATCTGAGTTCAAGAAGTTCCGATTGCACACAAAAATTGGCAATGCATATAAAGGATTTATATTAAAAACTTTGTTTTTATGGGATGTATTATTTCCTTCATTTGGAAGTCAAAAACGGATAAAATCCCCAACTTCAAGAAATTACATATTCCATTAATAACCTAATTTATAGAAATTTTATAAATCCATTTATTAAGCAATAAATTCCATTAAAGTTAGGTTTTAATGAATTATATTTGTTATTTATTGTAAAAGATAGGAATTTTTAGGGAAATTCACATTATTTTCGTTCTGCACACGCTGTTTAGAAATGAGTATTTCTTTTGCTGCTGTGTGAAATCATGCAGGTATTTGTGATAAGTAGTGTCATAGTTTTAATTAGATGTTTAGTTAATCGAGTGTGTGAGGGGCAGGGGGCAAAGTGAAAATTCTTAACATGTATTTTGCAACACTCCTGCTAGATTGATTATTTTGCTTTTTGACAGTCTTTTTCAAAATGAATAAATATAATGTGCCCAAATGATGTACTGTAAATCAAGACAAAAGTTGCATTTTTATCCTTATTTCTACCTTATAATTGTTTCTAAACATATAATTTGTTTGCTTTCCAGTGAAGACAGGGTTAAAAATGGAGTTAAGAAACTCATGAAGGGTCGACATGGAAGCACCCAAGGAAGACTGGATAACTTCTTCACTGTAGTATCTAAAAGTAATCCCACTGCATCGAAAAGAAAAGTAAGTTAATTAAAAGTTATTTTATGTAATTGGGTCAGGGCACAAGTTAGTAGTGTATAGTTAGCAAGAATTTTTAATTTCTTGTGGGCGGCAACGTCAACGTTGTTCCTTGGTTTATTTATTCAACTGAGCCTTAATCAAGGAGCATATAATGTTAGGATTCGGAAAATATATTTTGCTAATAAAACTATATGTGTGTTGATTTCTTCTATAACAGAGTACAATCACATTTTTAAACCCTCAATCTTAAGCTAAGTGTCCAAAAGGAATAAAATTTAAATTCCTTGCAAAAAACTTGCTGCACTGTTTCTATGGTATATGCAGTTTTAATTACAGAGGCGTAGTGGCAATTTTCTCCTATTGGAAATCTTGCATCGATGTGTCCACGACTACGATATGCAATTGCGAGAATAAAATGGATTTTCTGTAAAGAAAAGGTAGTAATTTGCTTTGGGATAATAAAGGCGATAATTTTTAATTTATTCAACATTTCTATAAGAACCTGTTAGAAGAAAATTATTGTTTTTATGAGACATAAGGTTTTGAATAAAAATTCACAGTGAAAAGTTAATAGGCAGTTCAGTTACAAATTATTTTATTTAATCATTTAAATTATTAAATATGTATAACATATAATTATTATATTAAAGCAAATGAAATTATTTATATATAATAATAATAATTATTGTAAAAGTAGACAAATATATATACAATTCCTTGTTAGTTTTTTTTCAGGAATTTTTGTCTAAATATGTTATAAATTTTAGGAAAACATTGAAAATAATCTTTATTTAAAATTTAATGGTATTAAGTGTAGTTTTATAGTATGCTTGAGGATTTTTTACTTTTTAATGAAAAAAAAATATTGTTTTAAAAAAATATTTTGCTCTAGATTTTACTAATTTCCTGTAGTACTATATGGACAGGTTAAAAACTAGTATAAAAAATTAATTATCTGGTTAAATAGTGAATATGAATTTCTAAACATTGAGCAAACTAAATGTAAAAACTCAAAGTAAAAATTAATAGCTATTTTTCAATCTTGCAATTAACTGGCTTTCAGAATGATACGATACCTCACACTACTATTACTATAATAAAGCTAATATAATCAACATAACAATAAAATATTCCAAATTGAAAGCTAAAGCAAAAGTTCTGGGATCGAACCAGGGACCTCTCGTGTGGAGAACTCGTACTCTGTGCATTATGCTGTAGAGCAGCGTTAGCCACTACGCGGCCTGCGGGCCTGATTTGGTCCGCGACTAATTTTTCTGCGCCCCGCTAGCACCGCAGAAGATTAAAAAAAAAAAATCAAATTTCACGATATGGGCTTTTTTCTCTTAATTATAATTTGCCCGAAATTGTATGTGTTAACCATGTAGAACAGAGCTCTCCACTACTTGTCCGAAGAAACTATTTGAAAAAGCTTTCATCAAGAATAAATACAGGAATAACTTAACTAAATCTCATTTGGACATTTTATTAAAATTTACTGCAACAAATACTCTGTAAGACATAGACTTTATCATAAAATAAACTGAATGATTTTGATTGCCATCGTCTCACAATTGACATCGACTAAAATGGAGTAAACTGTATACAGTTTAAATACTTTTATTAAAAGCTAGGTCAAGTCACATTGTCAAGTTGGAACAAAAGATTCACTTCTTCTTGTTTTAGACTTTGATTTACTGATAATGAAAACTGTTATTTTTTTTAATTATTTGAAGAAAAAAATGTATAATAATTGAACATTAATTGTAATTTTATTAAGATAAAAAAAATTCCAGTTTTCAGAAATGCTATATATTGTTAAATTGATTATAATTAAATAAACATATTTTGGAGTATCCGGCCCGCGAAAAGGTTCAACATAAGTCATACAGCCCACCTCTAAAAGTTAGTGGCGAACACTGCTGTAGAGCCAACAAGTGCAATTGGGAAGAATAAATATTATATAACATTCTTTTTTCATTTTAAATGTAATGAAGCTTTGCAATAGCACTGAACATTAATTTTCATTATGTCTAGTCAAATATTTTAACTGACACTTCATAAAGAAAATTGTTTCTTGTTTGTATGCAAGAAAGATTACTCTAATTTTGATTTTTAAACTATATTTAACCTTATGTTTAATACTAACATATATCTATACTTGTATTAATCAAGTCGATGCTATTTTTACTTAATCCAAGATTTTTTTTCTAAACTCTAAAATTTCCAAAAGAAAGCAAGTCATTCAGATCTTCAAAGGCCGAATTTCATTGATCTACGTTTTTATTTACATTCTTGAATTTTTTAAAGGCTCCTCTTCAATCATACAATTATTGCAAGTACTATACAATTCCAATTATTTAAAATTTTTATTTAAATAACATTATCTTCAGCTCTCATTTTGCAGTAAGAGGTTTGCAACATATTCCAAACTGCTGGAATCGAGGGAGAAAACTTGCAGAATGTGTGTCCACAAGATTATCTTTGGACGGGACAAACCTTGTTGCAAATAACTAAACCTTCCATTAGTGGAAACTCGTGCAAGTTTTCTCGCCTTTGGACTCCAACCTTTAGTTCCAACTGTTGAAATGCAATTGATTTAGATTACGATCACTGATATTTTTTTTATATTTTGATTGCTCTCACTGATATGTTTAAATCTATTGGCAACATCATGATTTTTACAAGATTTTATTCTAACTTTTTGGTTTAGTTATATATTTCCTATCATATAGAATATGTTCTAATGTGCTATTTAACAGATTGCACCATTAAACATATGCAAATAAGTTTATTTATATAGAATAACTTTTTTAATAATTAGAAGGTTTTGCTTTATTTCCCTTCACATAGCCTTATTTTTTAATTAATCTCATTGTTGGAGGGAACATGATAATCTTAGTGTTTAATTAACTCCTAATAAAATATTATTTCATCAGATATTTTTTTTGGAGAAAACATAACAGCATTGGATGGCATGTCAGATATGTAACATTGTAACCATTTATTGTATGTTTTAAAATTATTTTTTTACATTTATATTTACCTTTTTTCAGGCTGAAGATAACGGTAATGCTAAGAAAGGGAAAGCATCACGTGGAAAAGGACAGTATAAACGTGGAAAATGAAGTGAAAGATTTTTCTGTTTTCTGAAAGCACCTTTTTAGTGAAACCGTCATCTTTAGTTATAAACTAAGCATTAGACTGTACATTGCATTTATTATATTAAAATGAGTTTTTTCAATTTAAGTGAGTTATTTGGGTATAATGTAATTTGACTCTTCAAAATCTTTTTCTATTTCTAAATAAACAAAAATCTAATTTAGCGTCTGCAACATCCTTAATAACTATAATGTGGCTCTGGTTATTTGATTGCTTTGGGAACACAATTCCAATCTGTTCTATTCTCAACAACTGATCCAAACTGGTTGATTGTGCTCTTTCCCCTTTGCCAGTTAACCAGAGCCTCCTCTGCTTATTTTTCATCTTAGATCCTTCATTTTTTATAGTTATTTTTTTTTTTCTATTGTTTTTCTGTTATGCAAGAAATTAGTCCCAATTGTCCAATTTTACTGTATCAGGGTGTCCACAGATCGGGAAAACCGGGAAAAGTCGGGGAATTCTGTATTTCGGGAAAAGTCAGGGAATTATCAGGGATTTTGTCAAAAAGTTTAAAGGAATTTTCCGAAATTAAAATGAAACTTTTAATTTTGACAATTAAAGATACACTACTATCAAAAATACCAAAATCAATTTGAAAAAAAAAGGAGAAAAAATTTAAAAAAAGAAAACGTCAAAAATTCGGACCGCAAGACCGATCACGTAACTTTTTGCATTAAAATTTCCTGACAATCACTGAACCTGCTTGTGTTCAGATTTGCCTCAAATCGCCGATGGAATGACTACATTTCTTCCACATTTTTCTCTTGACAACCTACATACTTTCAGACTTCCCCAAACTTGTGATGTAATGACCACTTTTCTTGCTGATTACCAGCATCTATCGCTGTTGTTTATGCTGGTGTGTGGTGGTTAGTTTCGCCGAACGTTACTCTGATGTTAAGCTTGTTATTGCCGAGATTTTCACTGCTAAGAAGGGAGCTATCACCGAGATTTACATTCTTGTGATGTTCATTTTAGTCCCTATTAATCACTATTCCACGGTTTGCACCTCAATAGTTGTCTATATCGCCGAGATTTACGCTTGTGATTGTCAATTTCGTAGATTGTGACGTCGATAGAATCGCTTCTATTTCAGCGATTTCCATCGATATATTGTATGCTAACGCTGATATTTACATTGGCGTGATGGTCATTTTTGCCGATTGTTGCCCTAATGCAGGGATGTGATTGCTTCCGCCGATCTTTCCACTTTCGTGAATTTTTCCACCTATCAAAGTTTTCCTCTCACAATTTTCTCATTGATCTCGCGGCGATTAAAATTTCCTGACAATCAGGGAACCTGCATGCGTTCAGTCTTCCTCAAACCACCAATGGAATTATTATCCCCTCCCCCCTTATTTTTCTGTAATGTTAGACTCTATCGGAATTATTTGCATTGGTATGTTATAGCCATTTTGCAGAACGTTACGCTAATGAAATGGCAGTTATTCCTGTAATTATGACGAGCGTTATCACGTTGCTGTGTGATACTCATTTTCGTCGAGTCTTACTCCAAAATAATAGTTACTGACATTATTGCAGAGATTTGCATCTGTCGGACATAGTACAGTTCAGCTAAAACGCTAATTTCAACGTTTTCTTTTGATTGAAATTTTGATCATTCCTGAGATCGATACAAATCTGCATTACAATTTTGTTGGACTTACAAGTCTGACAATCACGGAACCTTCTTACCGGGCATTTTGCCTGCACCGGTACAGGCATTTTTACCGATTGTTGGTTTAATATAATTGCCGAGACTTGCGCTCGTACGGCGGCCTCTATCACCGATATTTACGTTGAAGTAGCTGTAATTTTCACTTAGATTTAAGCCGTTTTATCTGAAGCTATTGGCGAGATTCGCGACATCGTTTTGGTGTCATTCGCCTAGACTTCCGCTGATGTGAAAGCCGCTATGTACGTTATTAGTGTGTATGTGAAGATCGTTTTCACCGTTTGGTTTGAATTAATGATGAATGATTAGAAATTTAATTTAATTTTGCACAAGAAATTAATCCAAATCGTCCCAGTTTTTATTATGAATCCTTATTTAAAATTGTCATTTTAACTGCTATTGAATGTAAAATTGTTTATTTTAACTTGAAAAACAATTTTACATTTTAACAATAGATGTAAGTAATAGTTTAAAGTTAAAGCAATTTTTTTATGTATAATTGTTTAAAATTAATTGTCTGGGGAAAATGTGTTTATTTGGTAAAAATTTTGCTTGGGTATTGTACTTAAACAGCGGCTACAGCTGATCTTAAACAAAAAAGAAAATTTCAAATAATGTAAATAATGAAATTGAACAATTTGGACAATGAAATTATGCAAACTAAAAAGCCAATGAAAATGGTGTAACTCCCTGAATACAACTACATTTGAAGATATAATTTTTTTTTTTTTTTTTTTTTTTTTTTAAATACACAAATTGATATATAATTCATAAAATATAAAAATTTTACTTTACGAAAATATTTTAAAGTAATTATTGATTTTTAAAATTTGATTACAATTTCAAGTATTCAGAAAACAAAAAAAGTTAATATAGAGTATTTGTTAAATGTGTGTGTGTTTGATCCATTTTGACATGATTTATGGTTTGTCTTTATTTTTAAAATTTTACTTAAGGAAACAGCTTATTAAATCTGAAATTTAATACTAGGGTCTTCTTTTCTTGAGATTAGATTGTAATGAAAAAAAAGTGAGATTTTAAAGTATAATTGCACATGCACAGTACAGGTACACTACACTAAATGAAGCAATTGGGTATTTGTGTCATAAATGTGTAAAGATAAACAGTACATGCATCTTAATTTTCTTTATGATGGTGAATTTGAATGCTCTTTTACTTGAAAGTTTATTATTTATATATATTTTGTCGATAACTTATAATCAGGGAAAAAAATTGGGTGTTGCAGGGAATAATCAGGGAAATATCAGGGAATTTTAAAATAACTTTTCTGTGGACACCCTGTGTATATCCTTATTTAAAATTGTCTATAAATATAAATAATAGTTTAAAAGTTAAAGCAAATTTTTGTATAATTATTTTAAAGTAATTGACTTGTGCAATTTTAAAAAAATATGCCGTTTTTTGCTTGAGTATTGTAGGCTGGTGGAGTATGGTGGCTGCAGCTGTACTTTATTAAATCTAAAAAAAAATTGCAAATGATGAAATCAAACAATTAGAAAAAGAAATTATGACAGTGGTGGCACATGATCGAAAATGTCAATGCAGTCGGAAACATGCAGCTCCCCCCCTCCTCTCCCCAACCACACACACACTCTCCACAACCATGTACAATCACATGAACTTTTTTTTTTTTTTTTAAATTATCATTTTAAACATTGGATTTTTTTTGCACTTTAAAGTACATAATTAGTAATGATGTTTAAATGAAAATAATTCATTTTTATTCAAAAATCAATTAACATTTAACTCATTATAATTATCATATTTTTGAACAGTGATTACTCGAGTTTTATGGGGCCAAGAAAAGAAATTATGGTTAGAAATTGTTCATAATATCATTCTTAATGTTATGAGCCTCCATCTAGTTTCTAGAATATATAGTTTTTTTTAACATTGAAAGTTGAAAAAGTAGCAGTTTTTCTAAAAACTTTTGCATTTAAAAATCTAGCAAAATTCATTTTCTTTTCTAATCAATTTTACTGAGGTTCAAAATATCTAATAGTTAGTGCAGAGATTTGGATTCTCAACTCATTTTTGAAAAAGATATATCAAACTTCAATTATCACTGTTTAAATGAAGTTTCCCTTGCCAAAAACACGATTTTTTAGATGAGTTTAAAATATTCAAATTTATTTTGAGGACAAAATAGTACTTCAAACTAATAAAATAACTCTCTAGCCTTCAGATGATACCATTATCTTGCAAAAATTCCGTCTAGAGATTATTTTAAAGCAAAAATTCTCAAGGGCAGTCAAAGTTTGAAAATTGCTGATCTGGCTGCCTCGCTACTAGAAGTTGGAAATATTGATCAAAATAAATATCAATACTATAATGTTGCATAGAAAAAATATCAATACATGATTTTATTTTCAATTTTGCCGGAAACAAAGTTTTTTGGGCAAATTTCTACTTTTCATGAATTCATGCCAAAAATTGTTTTAATAAATAAATTATATTATCAATCGGAATAAATAAATTATATTATCAATCAGAATAAATAAAATACATTAGGATGCCACTGCATGAATTCACATTTATTTTTAAAGAAGAAATTTTGAAAAGTAGTTTATCGCATATTTTGTTGATAGAGATGTTTTTAATATTTAAAATTTAGATGCAAATTCCAGGCACACGCTGGCAACAAAAACGACGCTATGTTAATTACTAATAAATGATCTTATCGTTCCATTACATTATGTTTTCTTTTTGGTTAGGGTGCCATTTTAACAGTCTCTCATCCAAGTCCAAACTTTAGTTTTGAAGTTTTTGAAAAGGAAATAAAGAAAATCGAAAAAACACATGGAACCAAAACGATCATTAAAAAACTAAAAATGTTTGAAAATATCGATATATCGGTGACTTGTATCGATATTTTAAAAAAAATATATCGATATATCGCCGACCTCTACTCGCTACTCATTATATGGAGTGAAGGCTCTATTGGATTCCAATATTTATCATTGCAACGTCGCGACCGAAACGCGTTTCAGTAACACATGGCTGCCGTTCGGAGGAATCAAATTTTTTTGATTTCTTTTCCCCCCCTTGTGAATTGGATATGGAGGCAAGAAGTTTGCTGTTTATTGGATTTTTTAAAAACTTGCTATATAAATTGGATCTTCATTTTAGAAAGTTGTAAAATGTATCATTTTAGTTTTGAATTGATAAATTTAGATGCAGCCTGGGTGCACTGTCTGTAGTGCACAAGCTGCCACTAAATTAGGAAACTGAAAATTAAATAAAAATGGTGTGACTCCCCCAATCCAACAACATTTAAAGTAAGTTTTTTTTAAATACACAAATTGTTTTTTTTTTTTTTTAAATACACAAACTGATGTATAATTTTTTACAAATTTCATTTGATGCATAAAAAAATAAATTACATTATAATTTTTTTTAAAAGTAATTGTTGTTTTCTTCAAAAGTATTCAAAAAACAAAAATAATAAATATGGAAACCAAATATGTCCCTATAGGAAAATACCCTATAATACATCCTTTTATTTAGAAATGCTCGTTCCTTTTTAACAGGAGATTTGAAAATACGGTAAAGCAGAGCATTGGTAAGAGAAATTATTTCTGCTCAAAAGAAAAAACAAAACAAAATTAGCTGTGAAAGAAAGAGAAAAAATTAGAATATGATGCAAACAAAGAAATTAGTTTTATTGTTGACAATATTCAATCTTTGAAAAAGTAATTCCTTATATTTGTTTCTTTAAGTGTACTTAACAAAATAAAACCGTAAGATATTTTATATATTAGTACATTTAATATATCAATTTGGTGTTAGTTTCATAAAGGTGTAGTTTTTTATTATGATGGTGAGTTTAAATGTTCTTGTACTTGAAAGTTTATAATTTATTTTTGTTTATAACTTATAATCATGGAAAAAATTGGGTGTTACAAGGAATAATCAGGGTTTTTAAAAACTTTTTTGTGGATGCCATGTAGATGTATAAAATAGTAGAAGAGAAGTATTAAAATATTAAATCTTACTTTGATGATGACTTAATTAATTATCAATGAAATGCTCGTTAAAATTAAATGGAGCACTAATTAAATTTTAGTGGAACTTAGAATAAAATGTGACGGAATTTAGTTAAAATTTTACATTAACTACATAATAATGAAATCCGATTAAACATCAATTGAAATAGTTTAACTTCTAAATTAAAAGTAATTAAAAATTGATTTAAATGAATTAAATAGTAATTATGTATTAAGTATAATTCATATTTCCTAAAAAATATCAAAAACAATTACCTATACATTTTATTTAAAAGAAATTAATTATACATTAATTAAAAATTAATTATGCCATAATTGATATTTTTTTGTCGGACTTGCCTTGATTTTAGTTATCAAAAGGATGTATTTGCTAACTAAAATCCCCGCTCCTCCAATCAAACTTTATCTCCTCCAATAAAATCCCTTGCCCCCCGCTCCTCCAATCAAATTTTTCAGCTACGGACATGCACTGTGTACTGCTTAAAAAAAAGTAACCAAGATAGTGATTATGGCAGAAGGGTCTATACCAAAAGAAGGGCAATTTGGTAACAAGTTTCAGTCTTTTGTTATCAAAGAAGTAAATGTGAGATATTGCCATAGATGTCTTGCTAAAAGGATTCCAGATGTTGTGACTCAGCAGAGTATAGCCTAGTCTATATTGAAGTGAAGCCTATAAAAGTTATAAAAATAAAAATTTCGTTTTTAGCTGTCACTTTGTAAATATCTCTCTATATTATATATTGTAAAAATATTTTAAACCACATATGATCAGATTACAAACGAAAAGTTAAATGGCACACTGAAATTATTAATGAAAATTTCCTGAAATTTAAATGAGATTTACAAAATAAATCTCCTCGGAATATTATATAAATTTCGTGACGTTATGATTGCCAAATGAGAGGAGCCGAAATGCCATCCTTTTCCTTTGTTATAGACGTTTCCTAATAGTGGGTCAAGCATGCGGCGAAGCTGGTTTCTGCGGTCACCCGGTCTCGATCGTGAAACCGTTGGTTTTTCTTTCAATTATCTTGCGGCTATGCAAAAGAGTACTCCGCTGCTTAGATGCTTTATCTGTTATTTCAAGGCGACGTTACATACCCTCTGTTCAGCAACGAAGGAGCCATACTGTTGTACCGATCAGCTTCTGATCGGAGTTGGATGTTTGGGATGCTAGTGGCATCGTTGAGCTCGCAAGTTATGAGGGCTCGTGCGTCGATCGCTTGTCGCGATGAAGTTTCTCTTTTCAGAAGCGTCGATAGATGGCAGCATGGTTCAGTTGTCCGAAGTCACCAATGTGGCGAAGTTGATGGTGTCTGAGGTCACCGGGCCTCAATTGTGGGATCATTGGTTTCCTTTTCAGATATCTTGCTGCTGTGCAAAAGAGTACTCCGATGCATAGAAGCTTTATTTGTTTTTCGAAGGCGACACCACAAAGCATTCCAATCAGTGGGAATATCTTAAAACTACCTTCCATTGAGGTAAGACAGTTTCCTGCAACTAATCTAAAGTCCTACTTCCTAAAAAGCCAGGACGTTAAAAATGGGTAAATGTGTGTATAATGAAGCCCTGGTATTCAGATAATAAAAATATATAGTTTTTGTTTCTACCTCACACTGTTGAGATAATCTGGGTTTCGTTCTCTTCCTTTCTCTGATAAATACAAGAGTTTCGTTCTTCTATCTGTTCGGATTCAATCTTCTTATGTAAAACTAAAAATTAACAAATACTTTTTTTGGCAACTTGTTTTTCAAATTTCAATATAGTGATTTTAGGAAAAAGTATCAGCAAAACATCTATGCACTATTTCACGCGTCTCACATCATCATTTCTAAAAGATAATCTTTGTTAGCAAGAAGTTTAATTTTGTAAGTTGGCAACAGTTGGATTGTTTTATTTTTTTCGTATTATGATTATAAAACATGTCGTGAGAATAAATAATGGCTGTTGTCCATTTGCGTAAGAATTCTTTGCCCACTGCTCGTCAGTGGTTTGGAGAAAGCAATGGAGACAACTCGAGAGTGATGTTAAGAAGGTATTTTTACCAGGTAATGTCAAAAAATTATTTCCTTTTAATATTTTACCACACCCTGGGAAGCACAAACTCTCCTACTAGTCCTTGATTGATTTTGCCAACATTCATTATTTGTTTCTTGATTTCTTTGGTAAATCTGTAATGTACTGAGGTTTTCAGTTTTAATCCTTTTTAAATTTAGTTTGTAACTTGTATTGATAACTTTTGTTCATTGAAAGTATATTAATGATCAAATGTATTTCCATACAAATTATAATTGCCGATGAATGGATTTGCACTCGGCATCATATCCTTCTCTGGTTTATGCTTTTTGGCTGTCACAAATCAGTATTATTCGTCAAGGATTACTTTTAAGTGCATTATTGTAATCTAAAAGGCAGTTTATTAATGCAATTTGGGAACTGTTTTCTGCGAGTAATCGTTTATGTTTTCAAAATTTCTACTCGATTAAAATGTGCATTTTTTTTTTTTAAGTATTATCTAGTTGAATGAAAGAATTAATCACATAAATGGAGTTAACTTAATTTTTTATTTTTTCAATTGGATGATTTTATGCCAGTTATGGTTGCAACGAGGCTAGGGAATAAATTTCATCTAATCTCTCAATTAAAGTTGTGTCCACTAATGGAGTGTTTATTTTTCAGTATCAAATACAGTAAATCATCAAACTGGAGGTATTTTGATAAGTTATTTTATGGATAACCCTTAATTTAGGAGAAAGAAATTACCAGTGTTGTAGGAGCAATACGAGACTAAGAAACAGTGGTATTAATAATTAAACTCTTTATATTTTGGATTACACATCTTATAAATAACCCTAGATTAAGTAGTACTACATTAAAGTATGCCTAAAGTTTGGAAAATGATGTAAAATATTTTGAATTTACATACTGGAACGGTTTCGGTCAACCCAAGCTTCAGTTGATTGGTATTCGGATAATCAATGCTCTACTGTAGTTGCAAAATAGAGTGCCAGTTGGGGCAGTTGTCACTTATTTTAATGTTTACACTTGTAAATGTATGCCAAGCCTAATTTTTAAGGTGCCGTTGGCCTGGTGTTTAGAGTATTGAGCTCATGATTGAAGGATTGTGGGTTCATTCTTCAACGGCCGCCAAAGATTGATGTGTACCTAATGGGGATTGGTGCATATTAAATCTGTTATGACGTTAATATCCGCTCTTTTTTGTATTGCGATAGGAAAATGGGGAAGACTAGAAGATTTCGATCTGTTATTCCTCTAGATCAGCGTCAGCCACTACGCGGCCCGCGGGTCGGATTTGGCCCGCGACGGATATTTCTGCGGCCCGCCGACAGCACAGAAGATTGAAATTTTTTTTTTTAAAAATATCAAATTTCACTGTATGGACTTTTTTTTTTTTACATAACTGTAATTTTTCCAAAATATTATAGTATGTGTTAAGTATGTCGAACAGAATTCTCCACTACTTGTCCGAAGAAACTAGAAAGAAACTTTCAGCAAGATGGTTTTCATAAAGAATAAATACAGGAATAACTTAACAGAATCTCATTTGGACAATTTATTAAGATTGGACATCGGCTCTATCACAAAATAAACTGAAAGATTTCGACCACTATCGCGTCACAATTTATATCGACAAAAACCAACTAAAACAGAGTAATCTGGAAGTACAGTTTAAATAGTTTTATTAAAAGTTAGGTCGAGTTATTTAGTTATGTTTGAACAAAAGATTCGCTTCTCTTTTATAATTTAATTTACCAATAGAAAATTATTATTTTTTAATTATTAAAAAAATTATATATATAATCAAACATCAATTGTAATTTGATTACGATTACATTTTTTTTTTAGTGTTTAGAAATGCTATGTATGAAATCGATTATAAAAATACGTATATTGAAGAATCCGGCCCGCGAAAAGCTCCAACATAAGTCATATGGCCCGCCTCTAAAAGTAAGTGGCGAACGCTGCTCTAGATGCTCAAAATTACGTGGCTTATATTGCTGTGTTTTGCATTTTATAAGAGCAGAAATAGACAGTCAGAACTTCAAAACCAAAAGCCTAAATGTTTATGATTTGTTATAAAGGGTTATTACAATTCCTATTGTGGTTTGTTGTAGGAATTATATGAATGGTTTGAAGGTTGTTAGTGTGGATGAGTGATCGCTGCAATTTGGTGGTTTTTATCTTGTATACCCGTCTAATGGAAGAGTACCTAAACTAGTTAATTCTTGCATGATGTATAGTACTTTCTTATCTTCTAATATAGAGTATAACTAGCACAAACTAATGTAGAGTATATTTTTATGGTATGCTCTATATTAGTTTATGAATTTTTATGATATACTTTGTAATAATATTCCTGATATATTTTATAGTACTCGTTGACTACAAGCAATATTCTTTCATGAAATATATTGCTCAGAATGTGCACCTAGCATACAAGACAACTAATTTTTTAACTCAAGGGGCATTGCAATCACTGATTTAAAAAAATAATATGTTTGACTTTGATTGTGGCAGATAACCCCATAGCAATTGCCATGCTGTCTAATAAACTGCTTTACAGATTTTCTTCTCTTCATATTGCCAATGTTGGTCATTTACCTCACATTTAAACCAAACAGTGTTTCAGCATAGTTATATGCTGCTCTTCCTTCATTTAAAATCTGATGCAACCAACCAATGACATATTTTGAAATATAAATGGGATTCTAATTGATATTAGGTTAAAATTTGGATGCCAACATTTTAGATTGGTTATAAAGCCAAAATTTTCCAAATTAAATTTGTTTCAAATTGGTTTGTTGTAGAGGAAAATGAAAAAATTTCGCTTTTTTTTAAAGATCCACTTTCATGCCGTTGAAACATTAGGATTATTTTTAAGTTAATCTATTTGCTTACAGTGATAGAATTTCTTTTAACTCACTTACCAGTGAAAAAAAGCAATTACCAAACATCAATATAACAAAATGTTTATTTACCATCCTTCACTAGTTGGTGTTACGAAATGTTTGGCATGTGCTAAACATTCTATGCCATTAAGGCTACTAATACCTTTCCCAGCTTCAAACAATATATTTTCTAAAATATCTTCACTGCTGGTAGGTAAATGTAAAATATTCAAATAATAAAACTGTTCACTAACTGTTTTTAATTATATAAAAAAAAAAGTTTCATTTCAGGAATAATAACATAATAAAGTATCAATTGCTCTCTAACTTATCAGATTTACAAATGATGAATAAAAAAGTAATTTTCAATTGTAATGAATGGTGGAGCAGTGAAGGTAGTCACTATTCTTATTTTTATCTTACTTTAAAACTGAATGCATTTGTCAGTTTCAATTTTATATTTAAATGTAAGTGTATGAAAATAAGAGTTTTATTTATTTTTCATAGTATAAGTTGTGTTCTGCTTGCTGTGGATTCTATGGGCCTAATTTTGAACAACCACTTTGTGTAACCTGCCATGCTTTTTTGTATCCTGATGATGTTAATTCGCTAGATGGTTCTGTAGTATATCAAGAAGTAAGTTTGATTTTCTTGACAGTTTATATTTGGATGTTATGCTTAGTGAAACTGATTACTGGTTTTGACATAGTACATATGTTTATTTAAAGAGGTTGTATCTACAGGGTTCCCGGGGGAAATGCATTTAAATATTGTGATTGATCGTGAGAAACTTATATTTTGTGAAAAAAGAATAAAATGTTTTGAATAGTTGAATTCGGCAGAATTGCGCATTTTTTGGATGCGATTGAAAATTTACAAATTAAATCACAGTTGGTTTAAGTGAATTACAGATGAATCAATATTATATGGAATAAAATGTATTCTTTATACATGACTTTGAATTTTGTGAAATGCATGTTCCATATGTAGATCTAGCCTACAAAACCGATTGATTTTATCCGGATTTCGGTTAAACAATTAACAAATTTCCTAATTTCGCTTTGCCAGATGTGGTTAAGAATGTAATTTCAAGTGGAAATTACCTTTCTTTGCTATAACAACAATAAAAGTAATCCATAAATTAGATTCGCGTATACAAATTACACATATTCCGGAAACGAATATAAATTTTTATACAATAAACGATGCAAGATATGTATAGTTCTTTTATATAAGAATTCCAGTTAAACCAAATTATCAGCTGGAGAATGTTTTCCGGATGCTGTGGTTAATGGAATTTTGATTATGAAACCCTCTTTCTTATACAATTGAAACAAGCCAGATTTCTTTATAGATTCGGCAAATAAAAACAGCATATTTATATTTGAATGTTTTCCGGATATATCCTGGAACAAAATTAGCACAGGATTTCCACAATTAAGGTTTTTTTTTGTGCTAAGGATTCACGGATTGATTAAGAACTTTGGCATTTCCGATAAACCAGAATAAAAAAAAAACTTTTTATAATAATATATTCATTTCTAATCAGTCCAAATTCAGCTATTTCACCATAGTAAATTAAAAATCATAAAAAAACCCCACTCAACTTCGAAATCTCAAATGAAATAATAATAAAAAAATAAAAAGAAAATTGGCTATTTATCACCAATTTTTGGCAAAATAGCGCACATTTTATAGTCAAACTTGATTTTCAAAAAATTCCGGTTGATTGAATGCTGGATAATCAGGCTTTTACTGTACTTAATTTTCAATCTTTAATTTCAGTGGGTACCCTGATCAAGTTATGAAGGCGATAATTCACAATTTTTCAAATGCGCAATTTATATATTTGGATGTATTTGACTATAGGCCATATTTCTAATTATAATAAAACAATACTTCATTGCTCGACTTTAATTACTTTTACAGTAGCCCCTTAATATATTGTGCTTGTCGAAAGACTAGCAAAATGTGCGATACGTCCGATTGCGCGATATTGTAAAAATAATCTAAAACATTGAATTTATGAACTTATGCCCTTTATTAAATAATTTAAATAATAAAGATAGAGAAGTTTAATTTTATACCCAAAGCACATATACATTAATCTATTGTAAACACTGTATTTTCTTGCAAAAAGTAATGTGAGAGGCTTCAACTTTTCTTTCACCACTTGCTTTCCAGAAAATCATTGAACGAAAATGAATTGACTGCATCTAAAATCTTCACAAGTAATCTCATGCTTTCCAAGTGTTATTTCAAGGGTGAACTGCCCCATACTATATTTGCGTCTCGAATGGTAGAAAAGCCAGATTTGAAGCATTGATCAGAGATTGACAAAATGATTAATTAATCACAATTTTGGAAAAAAACCTTCTAGAATAAAATAACTAAAAAAAAAAAACCTAGCAAATTTCTTCTGTGTACTATTGTTACTAGCCACAGAAGACTCTTGGACTTCTTAAGGCATGCTTAATTATTTTTAGCTTAGGTTAATTAAAAAGAAATGTCAATTTATGAAACTTTATTTTTGAAGCATAAATATATTATACACCTTTTACTATGTATTCATTCTTTTGCATTCATAAAGATACGTTTTTCAATTTATATGTAGATAATTACAAAAATTAATTAATAAAATTTCTTAGCCAAAAAGCTGCCTAAATTAAAAAAAAAAAAAAAAACCACTTCTATTGTTGGTGTAGTCACCCTTGTCTGTTGCTTGCTTAACACGTCAGTTTTGGGGGGGGAAAAAATAAAAGCAAGAAAATAGAAAAAAAGTGAGGCATAACGAAAGCATGATATGTTCAAGTGCACAATATATTGAGGCGTGATATAATGAGTTGCTAGTGTGTAGCAAAATAAGAAATTTCATACTAAATTGTGCAATATTGCATCCAATATTTAATACTTTATTTCAAAATTGTTTACATTTGTGTATAAGTTATTTTCTGTTTCAGTTTTCGAGCATTTAATATTTAAATAATCTATTAGGCTTTGTCTCCCTTGACTATGTTTCTTGAGCTATGTATTTATTTAGCTGCACATTTCCCTCATTCCAGAATTAACATCTAAAATGCAAATGATCAGTTATATTTCTAATCCCAATCTTAAATTTAGTATAAATTTGTCATGTATTTATTTTAATTGTTAATCTTTCGATTCGTAGAAGAGTGACTCTGAAGACTCAGGAAATGAAGAACCTACCGATTTCTATGAGACATTAGAGCAGAGGCAAGAGAGACCACCTGCAGTCCTTCGACAGTCAAAATTGGATAAGTTAACAGAGTGTATAACAGCTCTTATTTCCCCAAAGCGGAAAGAGGTTTTCGAAGAAGGTTTAATGGAAAATTTACCAAGTGAAGGTGAGTACTAGTTTGTTTTCATTGTTTTCATAAATTTTGCAAAAAGTACTCTTTTATTGTATATTCAGTTGTATTTAAACAAAATAATTGTGCTTGATGTTTCAATTAAGTAAGTAGCTAGAGGGGTAAGAGTGGCAGATTATACTTATCTTATAGTGGGACTTATCTTTAAGAAAAAAATCCATTAACACTTAAAGCAGGTGGTTTACATATTAAGTTTTAAACTCTGAAAAGTGTATGATGGAGGTCAACAATCAAAATTTAAAACTTTAATTGCTAGTTAATGAAATTGACTGCTTTTAAAATACTAATTAAAAATATATATATAAATTTTAAAAAAATCTGTTTTGACGAAGTAATATAATTGTCAACTCCTTCATTATCTATTTGCGTTCAAAACAAAGTGAAACTGCTGAATAAACAGATCCGATAGAAGCTAGTTTGAAGTACCAAATCACTCTTAAGGAAGCACATTTTTTTTTTTTTGATGAAGCCTTTTGTTCTCAAGATTTTTTGAATATTCTATTTGTGCTGTTTTTCATTTTCTTTCTTTGCAGCTTTTATTAAATTTCAAACATCAAACTAGAATTTTAACATCTATTTCGAATAAATGAATGCTTCAGTAACTTTGCATTTAGATTTTGGCGATTCAAATTTACCAACTGATTAAAAAAGAAATCTTAAAATTATTCAGACAATTGACTTTATTGATTTTATTTATGTGTACCTAAGAAGAAATTCCCCAAATTGGATAGTGGTAATATGCACAATATATTTAACAATAAACTTAAGTTAATTATATCTACATACTTAAAAATAAAAACAGTTTATTTAAACCGTATAAGTAGAATGCTTTTAATACAGTCGAACCTCATTAATCCGAACACGCTTAAAACGAATTACTGTTAGAACGAACTACATTTACGATCCCCATCCTACTGTACATACAAATAAGATTATTTTCTTTGTTTAAGACGAACACGCTTATTACGAACTATCGGATTAGTCAAACTCGTATTTGAAGTCCCTAACGTTCGAACTTCCATTCTGTAAAACGAACAAGTCGTTTCTCACTTGTTATCAACTTCGTTTTCCCAAAACGTCTTCAAACAAAGACCCAGTATACTAGTTCGCCTCTAGGTATTTGGCTGTTTTGCCCGTTTGCAACAATTTTCTACTTTCACCAACTACTTAAAACTGGTTGATCTGTACTGCTCCCCCCTCTCCAACTAACCAGATCCAAACCTATTGTCAAGTTCATGTATACGTTCCTGGAGTGATTAAAAGACTTCAGTAAGGGGCGTATGTTTCCACTCGAGTTATTTGACCCCTAGGACAGTTCCAACATGAAGAATCCCCCTGAGGAGGGAAGCTACCAGGACGATGGATATGCCATATGTTTCACATAATCTAATTAGCGGTTTGATCTACAGGCGACACTGCGATAGTCCCATACCCTCCTTTTTATTGTCTTGGAATGTTGTCTCTTTCTTCGTAAGTCTTTTTGCTAAAATTCTGGAATCCGTGACAAACCATTCACTGGATTTGTCGGTTCACCTTCAGTTCCAGTAGCCATTCGTTATCTGTCCTTGTTCTTGTGAAGGTAGATCGAGAATAAAGCGCGTATTTTAGAATGTGTTCTAAAAGTAAAAAAACCTTAACTTTGGAAGAAAAATATGCCTTACTCAATGAAGTTGATGATGGAGTTAAGACAAAAACAGAAATTGCTGCTACTTTTGGAATACCCAAAAGCACATTGTCCACTATTTTAAAGAATCGTGAAAAAATTGAGCCATACGCCTTTTACCATACGATAGTTTAAAAAGAATTTCTCTTGTAATCAATTAATAAACATTCTAGCTTTTAAATTTTTACTTTTGAAACTTTTTGTATTAGTGATATAGATATTGTATTTTTCTTTGAAAATTTCAAAATTTATCGCTTTTACTTTTAAAGGTCCCTTGGAGTTCGTTTTAATGAGGTTTGACTGTATATTTAAAAATTAATTGATCACAATACAAAAATTTTCAATAATTACTAATAGAACTTTAATTTTTGTTCTATAATTGATTGATGTATTTTTCTCTTTAGTTCTGACTGTAATATTTTCATACTTGGATGATTTTTCCCTGTGGAACTGCTCTCAAGTGTGCAGACGTTGGTGTACTGTGGTGGAAGCTAATAACCCCGATGAAAAGTGGCGACAATACACACGTAATCGTTGGCAACTCTTTAAACCTTCCTTCATAGTTCCTGGTTGGAAAGCTATGTACACTAAACTGTAAGTGAATGATTGCACTAAGTTCTAAGAAGAACTCTTTTTTTTTTTACTTTAATTTTTATATAGATCTTTTGCAAAGTTTTTATTTTACATTATTGTTACACTATCTAAGCTCTCTGTTTACTTTGGCCAATAATGAAACTTGCCAGACATTTTTAGTAATCACAGATTATAACGGTTAATTGACTAAGATACAAAAGCTTAAAATATAAATTTTATCTTTTGCTTTGCATGCTTGATACATTTAAACAAAAGTTTTCTTTTTCTTGTTTAGAGCTCAAAGTGCACCTTGCAAGCTTTGTCTGCATCAAATGACGCAGCAGGTATAAATTGTCTTTTCATTTTTTGATTATTTTTTCCTTCTGTCTAAGAATTAGTAGTGAAATGCACAATTGTATTTATTTTTATTCTATGTATTTACACTCAAACCCCTTTAACACGAAATTGCTAGCACAAAATCCTGTTTAACTCAAAATACAAACAGTTATCAAGCTTAAATTTAACGTTAATTTATTTGTTTAACATAAAATCCCGCTTAAAATAAAAACAAATTTGCTCTTCAATTAATTTTTTTTTTTTAGGTGATCTTCATTATTTGAGACAAAATTTCAAGTTGTTACGAACACATTTCTCAAGTTAAAACCCTATAATCTAAAAAATGGCCCATGTGATCAAATTTATTAAAAAAATCTGTAAAATGAGCTGATTTTAATGCGATGGCATTTCTCTGTAAACTGGTTTTGTGATGTCACATACTTTTCCATTATCCAACAGTAAGTTTAGAAACTAAACAAAACAATCAGATTTGCATGTTGAATATGGTCAATAGGAGTCGGAAGCAGCATTCGTCATCATTAGAAATGAAGTAAAATTTTTTTTAATGAAATTAATGATGAATTATTTAAAAAAAAAAAAAAACAGAAATTGCCGCCAAGTATGGAATTGCCAACAGCTCTGTATCTTCGATTTTTTAAAAAAAAAAAACTGGATAAAGATTGAAGCAGCTTATTCTAAAACCTGCAAGAAAAAAGTTGCAGACTGACAAAAATGAAAACGTGAATTAGAAATACCAGTACTAATTACACATTTACCTAGTAGTTTAAATATGCATTAATTAGCTAAAAAAAAAATTTTAGCCGGTTAACACGTAAACATTTCGGCATCCCTATCGACTTAGCGTTAACTGGGTCTGACTGTATATATAGGTTATTGATTCAATTATGTAGACTTCCTCTAAAATGTATGTTGGAATTTCTGTTTTAATATTTTAAACTTCTTTATAATAAGATAATGTAGCATTAATTCAAAAATATTTCATGTTGTATTCAAATGGAAATTTGGATTTTTTTGTGACAAATTGTATAATTTCGTTGTGCTAATCTTTTATCCAATTAGAATCATTAAGTCAAATATACAAGATATAGTTTTTCACATGTTTTATCAGAAAAGAATTAATAGAAAGAAGTATGCTTTACGGTGTTTGATAGAGTGTTTTGGTTTTTGTGGGATGTCTTTTATCATTTATTTCTGGTACATGCTAGTATTAATTAAATGCATATAATTATCTTAGATAATTATTTTATATTTTTTCATTCATAACTAGCAGTATTTAATTTATAAGAAATTTGAGCTTGACATCATTTTCTAAGAATTAGCTCTTCCATTTTAAAATTCTCAAATTAGTATGTCTATTCACACTTTACAAACCATTACTGAATACAATTGTATAAAAGTCACATGTTCAATTTCAAGTGAAATGGTGATTATTTAAATTGTGAGTTATTTTAAATAGTACAGACATTTTATTATTGATACCTACTTATTATCGCTTCGACCATTGATGAGACACAAAGTTTACCAAACAAATTCTATTATTCTGTCAAAATGGTTCAGCCGGATGGATTTATGCTATGAGAAATTTTACAATAAAGATTATTTACAGTAAGAAATTATTATTTAAAAAAGTTTTTTAAAAAAAAGCCTTTTTTTTGCTAAGCAAAATGGAATGCAGACGTATTTCGTTTGGGTTCCATTTCTAATTCATCTTAAATTTGTCAAACTTTCTTGATGATGGGTACAAACTGTTTTTGGGTATTATTGCTGCGAGATAGCATTGGTTGAATTTGCAATTATTCAATGGTACTCAAAATTCAAATGTCTCAAAACAGTAAACAATCTCTTTGGTCTGCACCCAAACTACTTAGAAAGTTAATTACAATGATGTAGAAATTATCTCTGTTTTGAATGGTCGTGCAATATGGAACATATGACTTTTTCAGTTACACATCTAATTGGGGGTCACATGACAGTTGTTATCACATGTTTATAATGTCATACATGTTTGCCTGATAGCTACACTCATGGATTTCTCCCTTTTTTAATACTTTTGCCTTCTGATTCACACAACTTATGAATTTGTATTACATTTCTTTTTCCAGGCTGAACCTAGCACCGTCTACAGTTCTTGGAGAACCATTCGCTTGAGAAATGAACTGAAATCCCTACACTCTGATCCCCCAGAAGGCATACAGGCAGTTCCTCTGGATGAGATGTGTTTCCAGTGGCAGGCATCCATTGCAGGTCCTGCTGACAGTCCTTACGAAGGGGGAACCTTTTTCTTGTACCTGCAGATCCCTCCTAGGTATCAGCTTTTTTTGTTTGTTATGACAGTCTAAATCTAACCATTAGCTCTGATTCTCTATTGTTTCTTCTTGAGAAGAAACCGGAGTGCAAAAAAAGTATTTACAATCCAGTTGTAAAATGAAAAGCTGATTAATTATGTATAGACATAGTCAATCCAAGTAAAACTTGCGTACAAATTCATTACATTACAATCGAAGGTACATAATAACCCTATTAATAACTTTTAATTCTTCAGTAATTGGAAGTTGTAGAAATATAGAAAAAGATGAGAAGGTTGGGTTCTTCTCTCAAACAGCTCAGAATCGAGTTTGAATCAAACTAAAATGCAGATTCCCTGTTGAATCAAACTAAAATGTAGATTCCCTGTTGAGGCTGCAAGAAATGTGCTAGGATAAGATTATATAAGAAAAGTTGATCCTCTGAACTGTCTAGAGCAGGGTTGTAATTAACTTTTCAAATAAGGCGCTCAAGTGCACCTAGTTTTTAAAATTCAGACATACTAAATACTAGGTATGCAAGAACTTCACTTTACAGAAAATAAAATTTAACTAAAAGAAACAGACAACATATAAGTTATTTTTAAGTATACATGCTAAAAACTTTATTCTTTCAAAATTATGTGTTTGAAATAAATGAAAAATACAGAAAAAAAAAGTTTTTCCACAAGTTCATATAATTCAAACATAACCTTCACTTAAACTAAATATTGCATATACTCATGCATAAGCTCCTTTTCTGATTTTATTCAGGATTTTTTGCTCTGCAAAAAAGGAACCACAACAAATTATACTTGTTTTGCTCTTTGAGAGGTTTCATTTCGCCAATGCTTTGTGATAGTTTTTCCGTTTTGTTCAATGAGCTTTGTTGGTCCTCGAGTTTAACATATAATTTTTAGCATTAAATTAAAATGAAATCATATCAAAATTTCTGTTCGGCCTGTTAATGCAAAAGTTCTTAAGCTTTCTTAATGTATAACTATTGAATTTTGTGATTTCTAATTCCTTTTCTTAATTTTTGGTGTCTGTTCGGGACCAACCTTTTTATTAATCTTACAATTCATACAATTTTCATTATAATAGATGTGCAACTGATGATGCACCGAGATACATTTCTCTATTTGTGAATAGATTTACTTTGAAATTCAAATTGTTAAATAAAAAAAATTTACTATTTAACTTTTGTTTTATCCTTTTGGATTACTTTTATGTTGCATCAATTAAACTATGATATAATAAATTTGTTATTCACACTCTTATTTCTTAGTTACCCTATGAAGCCGCCTATTGTCCGTTTTATCACAAAGATATTTCATCCTAATGTAAGCAGGCATGGAGACATTGGAATTGATTCTATCCACGACAATTGGAGCCTTATTTTAACAATTTCTAAGGTATGCTACTTTTTTTTAATATTTTATTATTTTAAATATTTTTATTTTTTAAATATTTTATTATTTTAAATATTTTTATTTTTTAAATATTTTATTATGAAACTTTTAGGAATTGTTACATTCACTTTCTGTAAAAAAAAGTCTAATGATATTCTTCCCGATCTATGAATCGAATCAAAGTTTTCCAAAAAACAGTGAGTCTGCTGTTCTCTTGTCAATATGTTTATGTTCAATAACATGGAAATTTGTTTACAAACAGGTTTGATTTTTGGCTGGAAACGGGTTTCGAAATCATCAATTTTGTCCAGAAAATGTATCTCTTCCAGGGATGTGATTCCTTTCCCAATTGGTTGATTCCACTTTTTTAATTTTCGTATTTTTCCAATTTTTTTTACTAAATTAAAAAAAAAATCATCTTTTTTCTACAATTTTTTTGATCTCGCGGACACAGAGTAATTTTTCCTTTTCGGAAGTTTTTCTCTTACTTCAAACAATTTAATTTTGAAGATTTCAGGTTTTTTACCCAATTTTCAATCGTGCCTGACATTGATGCAAATTTGCATTGAAATTTCCTGACAACCGCGTAACCTGCATTCAGGCTTCCCCAAATCACCGACGGAACGACTACTTTTTCTCTAGTTATAGCCTCTATCAGCATTATTTACGTTGGTATGTGATGGCCATTTCGTTGAGCTTTATGGTGATGTAATGGCTGATATTCTCGTGATTATGACTATCGCTATCGCCAAGAACTACGTTGTTGCGTTATGTTCATTTGCGTCTGGTGTTACGTCAACATGAAAGTGACTGTAAAGCTATTGCAGAGATTGTACCTATCAGGTATGGTATACTTCAGCTGAAACATGGATTTCATCCCTTTGTTTACTGAAATTTCGATCATTCCTGAGATCGATAAAAATTTGCATTAAAATTTTATTGGACTTACTTACTTGCAAGTCTGACAGCCACGAAACATGCATACGTTCAAACTTCCCCTAACCTTCAATGTAATGACCACTTTTCTTGCAGAGATTTATTTTATTGTGATGTTCATTTTTGGTGAGTGTTATGCCGATATAATAGCCACTATTTTGAAGGTTTGCGCCTCTATAGTTGTTACTAATCACCAATATATAGTTGTTACTTTTTTGCCTGACTTCCACACTTTTTTTAGGAGTGCTTTTTTATTATTAAAATCTTATTTCTTGCCTTTTTTTTTATACTTAGATAATTTAATTCATGGTTAAATACCTTTGACTTACAGATACTCATTAGCATCCAGTCACTCCTGACAGATCCATACTGTCATGTCTGCATGGAACCAGAAGTAGGACATTTATATCAAGAAAATAAACCTACATTCGACACTATCGCTAGATTTTGGACTCTACGCTTTGCAATGCTTCACAAAAGGCCTCCTATTCTAGATAGGCCATCATTTCTTGCCCCAGAAAATGGATTAAATCCAAATTTGTGACAATTAAAAATAGGCTTCGGGGCTAAGACAACATGATGGCATCAACACATCAGTTCCGAGCTTGTTTGTACCACGCTTTGTAAGATAGCTTGTAAATTTGTAATATACATTAAAAATTATCTTAGGTTTTACAGTGAACAGAGTGTTGTGGTGAAAGTGCATTATAATAACTATCAAGAGAGATTGCTTCAGTGTCCTTTTCTTTACTACAATAAATTGTAAATAGTTGAATGAAAGTGAATAAAGAAATGATTGTGCAATCTTCATGCGATGATAGTGTACATAGATTGCTATTCTTTTTGCAATAAACACATTTTGAATTTAAAGCCAAGAAGTGGGAGATGATATATGAATAAGCAAGAACTTTGTATTATACACAGCTTTTAATACTGTATCCAACACATAGTTTTCTCTACTATCTTCCCATGAGGTAGTTTGTAGTACACACACTATCAATTAGTATACATTTTTCTGCTGCCTAAATTAATATATTAATTTGATCTCAAAAGCTACATATAAGTAATTTGAATTATGTCATTGGAAAAAAAAATCAGTATTTTTTGTTAACAAGTGATGCCTAAGTAGCCAATATTGAAATTATGATTTGGAGTTTTGTTTCTTAAAAAGGATGTCATAAGTACCTTTTAACATAAATTATATTTGTATAAAATTTGTTTGTTGAAAGTCCATTTTTAAGGTTTTGGTAGAAATTGCCATTTTGGACATTATCAATTTCCTTCCTGGCTATAAAAATACTTTGTGATAAAATTTTGAAAAACTTTTATTCAATAAATAAATACCTGTTATTGCTTTGTCAATAAATGCTTCCATTAGAAATATTTCATAATTTAACATAGGTATTTCACTAATGTTTATTTAAATTTTTTTTTTTAGTTTATAGCTTTTATTTAAGTTCTTCATTTATTCTAGATATGCTCTTTATTTTTTAATTAATTTTAATTTAAGACAAATGTATTAGCATACAAATATGATTGTGTTGTTCTAAATACCATAGTAATGGTATTACATGCAATCACAATAAATTTAGTATTTTCTACCTCAAAGAAATTTTATAACATCTTAGTTTGTGAATCGATATTAAGTAATATATTTCAAGGTATTTATTTAAACCCTTAATATTTTTTCTCAGGTAGTTAGTGTTCTTTGAATTGAAACCTTATTTTCTGTTTTGAGAATGCAACTTTATGGTATTTTGGCTTTCGATGCTGACTGTTGGAAAGGTTGCATTTAAATTTTTTATCCGAGGCCTATTTAACAATACATGACCATGTAGTAGTTTATCTCAACTTTTTAGTAATTATTAAAACCATTTTTTAGTTTATCATGTAATTTTTTTAAATGTAGTAATAAAATACTCTTTATGGTTAGGAACCAAGTGTTAAAAAGTGTATTTTTTTTGGATATGCTTACAAGTATATTTGTGGCAGATTGAAAATCACATACTCCCTTTGTAAATTATTATTGATTAATATTTTATGTTTAAAAACTTGCTTATGTTAAAAAAAATATTAAACTTAATATGTTTTAATTTAGTTCTCTCTTTTTTGGAATAATACATTAAAAACTGTTTTTTCATTATAGTCGAACCCTCTTAACACGAAATCGAAGTAACCGCCGAAATTTTTCAGATTAACCGAATTTCGTGTTGGCCGTCTAAAAACTTTTTCATCTAATTAATGCATATTTCAACTATTAACTGTATTGTTTCAACTTGAGGAATGCTTTCGTAACACCTTTAAATTTCATCTCAAATAATGAAGGCCATGAAAAAAAGTGGTTTGAAGAGCACATTTTTTTCTTAAGCGGGATTTCATGCTTTGCTATTTTGTGGTAAACGAATTAATTAACTTTAGGCTTAAATTCATCGCCTGGGAAATTACTTATATTTCACGGTAAACAGGATTTCGTGTCAAGCGATTTCATGTTAATGGTTTTTTGACACTATTTCTTGCCTGCAAATTTGTCATCTTTTATGTCATAGGTGTCCAGTAATTTTTTTCAACATTGTCTTCCAGCTTCTTTCTTATCTAGATTATGTATGTAAAGTTTTTATTTGTCTGTGTTGTACTTTTGTATAATCTCAATTCAGTTATTTAAGCAATCCATCTTGTATTGTTTTGTATTGTAGATGGAATTTAAGTGTGTTTTACAAAATCACAATATTGTCTTTGTTATCTTCCACTTGGTTCACAAATTAAATTCTTTGTTACATTAACAAAGGTTTTTGTGTATCATGTGAAGCTGTACTTTTTTAGAAGCAAAAGCTTGTTCCGTTTTTGAAAAATTTACGATTATTTAATTTTTTTAGGTGGTTATGGTTTACAGATTTTCAAATGTTTTCTATCATTTCAATCAAAGTTTTTAATTGATTGATGGAAATGATTATTTAAATCAATTGATGTTATATATGGAATATAATATACTCACCGTTAGAAGTATTTCTTTTCTATTATTTTGCACGTCTATTCAATCAAAGAACCTTAAGTAGATTGGTATTTGATATTTACTTGAAACAGCTTAAAATGCCCTTTCATGATTTATTATTTAAAAAAAAATCCTATTTTACAATACATAACAGAATTTTATTCTCGTAACTAGATTTTTAGTTGAAGTATTATTCATGTTTGTTTTGTATAGTTTAGATGTATGCACAAATAAGTATAAACCCCTATTTACCCTTTATCGACATTAACACGAAAGCTACAAATGCTTCATGAATATCTAATGGTACCACTATTGGTCAAATGACTCATCTTCAAAAAGTTGATTTTTATAATGTATAGCAGAAACTATACTATTTAGTATAATTTACTGCTTCAATTAAATGATTTTCTCCAAGTAACAATCAAGGTACAATAGGGTTTAATAATGTTGCATAAATCTGGGTACCTTTTGCTACGCAATTTGGAAATCAATTATACTGGATAGGAACTTAAGGAGTTCGATTATGATGTGGTGGCAAGATACTGCAGAATTTTTTTTATTCGGTTTTGAATATACAGTGATAAATTAATATTACAATTATCAATGCTGGTGATAGTATATTTCAAGCAACAAGTTAAATAGGATACACCAATAAATCTTTCCGTTGCTTTAGGTTGGTCAAGATGCATACATTTCTTAGTAAAAAATTGGGAGAAAATTTTGAATACAATGATGTAAGTTATAATTAAAGTCAACATGGAATGTTATAACCTTGTTTGTAAAAAAAATTCTAATAGGCTTAAAAAAATATAAAAAAGAGTCATTTGATCCTCGTTGGTTTAGAGTTAAATGGTCAAAAGCATAGTGTTTGTATCTTGTAATCATTGTTGATATGTGCCTTCATGATGTAAAAATATTTCTATGCAAATTCATCCGTATAAAAAATTTATACTGAAATTTAACCGAGCTCTCTTATTTCAACTGTATATCTTTGTCTCGATTTGTAGCTTTAGTAAGTGAGTTATGTTAAAAAGTATATTTTGTTGTATGTTGATGATAAATTAGTTACGTTTTGTGAACTGTTATGTTTATTTTACATTATTAATTAAATTTTCTATAATGAAAATAAAAAAAAATTGCCCTTTTTTTAAAAAAAAAAATTATTTTATTTTTACTTATTAGTTTTTTTTTATATATAAGATAAAACATATATTTAAGATAAGTTAAGTTTTATATATAAGATAAGTTTGATTTCAATATAACCATTTGATAGGCAAACTAATTATTTTTTAATTGTTTTGAAATCTTAATATAAATAATTTAAGCCTCAATTTTTTTGTACAAATATGTTTTAATTATCCACACAAGTCTATAAGACTATATATTTTTTTTATTTCAGTTTATTACTAAAATATATTGTGTTAGTGTAATGTTTTGTAGCACAACATTACGATCATACCATTATAATAGCTGTTGTTTATGCTAAAATACATTTCAATATCATCTAGTAACATCAGCAAGTAAAAATCATATGCTACAATCCTTTATTAGGATATTTTTCCAAATATGATATTTTATTTGGTATTGGAGAGTTTCTCTAATATCAAATAAAATATTAAGGGAACTTACAGCCTGAATTCTTACTAGGCATGAAAGAGTTTCTTAAACTCGGATGTATTATTTGGGGTATTTAATGTGCAAATCATTCAACATTTTCTGGTTTAAGGGAAAAATTCATTTTGATATAGTGATCCTCTCCCAAATATTCTTTTAAATAATATAACTGCAGCTTTTCTGTGGTATATTAGTCATTTATCTTAGAAATTCAATTTTGTGACTTAATTTCTGCTCTAATTTAATTTCAGATTAGGGTTGATTGGGTTAAGAATATTTGTCTCTGTAGTGTATGCAACTTGAAAATGTTCTGACCTTTTTTCCTTTACATCCACTTCCAATGGAGAATAATTCAGGTTGTCTGAAGAAGTTTGAAACACTTTTTATTTCTTTGTATACGTAATGTAAATTGAAAAACCACTGAAATAGCTATAGATAGATAACTCAAAATAAACATACTTTCCTTTTCCCCATTAAACTAAATTGCTCAATTGGGAAATTATTTTCGACACTTATAGAATGTGGCATCACATTAAACAGCCATTTGTTCTATTAAATAAAGTAGCTTGGTAGTTGAAATGTGTGTGGTTTAAAACAAAATTCCTGATTATTTTACCTGGTAGTACCTTGATTTTATAATTAAACACCTGTGAAAATATGACTTAAGCAGTAATTCTATTGCATTATAAATGTCAATTTTATAGGCCTATTACCTTTGCAACGAGTTAGTTATCCCCTGGTCCTCTGTGCCAGCTGCCACTGATGCTAATAAACTTGCTTTAACAGGGGTCGCAGACGTCCTATAAATCCTATATTTTTTAAAAAATCGGCAAAAACGTCCTATATTGTCCTATATTTTACAATTGTCCTATATATCCTATATTTCTATATTGATTCGATCTATATTTTCTTCGAATTCGTAATAACGGCGCCGTTCGTTGCCATTTTTTATATTTCGGATTCTTTGCCGCGATCGTAGGTGACAAACACCTGACAAAATCGATGTTTGTAACGGCGGCGTTTTATCTCTTGTGACGTCACGTGCTGCATAACCTGCAACTCAACTCCACTGGAACGGCGGGAGTTGTAAAATGTGAACTTTTCCATAGTAGCTATGCGGTCTTGAATTTTTTATTTGTTTTCTCCTCCAACGTAGTAAATTAATTGGTCATAATACACAGAGAGAGAGAGAGATGCAGCAACATAACTCTGACTCGAGAAAAACGGATAAAAACGACTTGTAATTAACTTGCAGGGCTACTAAAGAACATTTTGAGTGCTCAATCAATAATTGATGAAGGAAAAAGGGTTAAGATTTACTGTATGATGTCGAATGACAATTTTTTTTATTCCAAATCCGATGCGGATTCTGCGCCACGAATTGTTTACATCAAACGGCGCCTAATTAGGGCAACCATAGGTAGTTTTCTTGCTTTTAAAAAAAGTGACGGGCTGCCATTTTTTGGCGAAAATCACCTTGGCGCAGAATCCGTACCGGATTCGGAATATTAACCACGATTTTTTCATATAAGTCGCCAAAATTGAAAATGACGTCAATACGTTGTGATGTCAAATCATACGGTCATTAGGGTTTCCGGAAAACCAAGTCCCCGGTTCGCTACATTCGGCGTTAAATCTTCCACTTTTCGCCGCCAATCCAAACGACACTGAACAGTAAATCTGAACCAACAAAAGACCGCAAACAGGGATAAAAAGAAAATACTTAAAAAAAATTGGAGCAGTTCAAGCAGTTATAGATACTGGAATCAAAATACTCAAGATTGCAAATAATGTACTTAATAAAACTTGATTTAGGCATGGAATATTGAGGCAATAATGGATGACATATTCAGGATCAGGCGATTTCTTTTTTTTAAAGGTGTGTTTTCTATTATCTTAAATACAATATAATGAGTTTGTAAATGTATAACTAGTTAATTTTTAAGTTCAGTAGCAACTGTGTGCAGTTATTTGATGTTTTAAATTGTCCTATATTTTTTTTAAAAAAATCCTATATGTTCTTATTTTGTCACTTTGACCCCTGCTTTAACAATTAAATGCCACAGGTCTTTAAGCATTCGATTATCTCTTGATTGGAGTTGAAACTATTTCTTGGATTCCCACCAAGAAATAACCAACAAATGATGCAGGCGAGCACTTAAGGGTGAGATAAAGGTATAGCCCTCCCCTCAAAATTACATGTAAACAGTGGCGGTTCTAGGCAAATCACAAGGGAGGGGCTACAGCATGCAAAAATGTTCCGTAATGAGAAAGCAAAATTAATTAGAGCTACTGTTGTGGTCAATTAGATTTTATCGCAATCAAGAAATAGTACATTAATATACAGTGTGGCAATTATTTAATTAACTTTAATTATATTTGAGTAATTAAGTGCAAATAATTATTTTAATTATTCAAAATGGTGTTTTTTTTAAAGCAATAGTCTAGGTGGATGACCTTAGTTAAAATTGAGTTGTTTTTCTCGATACATTAATACAAAAACAAAACATCAAATTTTGTAGGGTCTGTGTCTGTGATTTTAGACATTCCAATTTGCAATTTTCATTCGTCTTGTTTTTTTGCGACTGAAGATGTTAATGACGTCTTCTATGGAGATTTTTCTATCCTTTTGAATATTTGCCAATGCTAGTCCGTTTAATCTTGCCTGGCCCATGGTGCTTCTTAAATATGTTTTAATCCTTCGTAATGTGGAGAAGCTCCTTTCGGGTGTGCTTTTTGTAACAGGGATTGTTCCAAATATCTGTAGAAGAATAAAAATGTTGGGAAAAAATTGTTGATCGCACTTCTTCAGGGCCTCAACTGCTGTATAAGGCGGCGCAATCTCACTATCCCATTTGTTTTTCCATAGCTTTACTTCTGATTTTAGTATAAGCTCAGAGCCATCTAGGTACTGCTGGTAATTTTTTGCAGCCTTGAGGATTTCTTCTTCGTACTTCAAAATATTTTTTGGAACAAGGCCTTCTAAAGGTAATATATCCACCAATCGTTGGGAAAATCTCGATTCCAGTTCTTGAATCAAATGATCTACCAACGGTAAAAAAACCATTCGTCTGTAATACTCCTCGGGATTTGAAGCATCAATATTTTCTCGATGAGTCTGTCGAAAGCATTTTCTTGGTATGCGTATTTCGCAATTCAATTTCGCTTGCTTTTTGCAAAGCGTCTTCGAAAATACTACCGAATTCGACATCCACAGTTCTTCATAGATTTCTGAAAACCTCTAATATGCAGTTTATATTTTGCAGGGCATTTCCAAAATCTAATTGTGGATTTTGTAGTTGCTCACTTAGCCTTAGAGTTATTGCCATGCAATATGCCGTTGTTTCTAAGGCTATGATGAATTCTCTTTTTTAAATATCCGAACTGAGCATAGAAGCTTTGCTTGATGTTTCTGAGTTGGTTTCTGGTGAAGTTGAAAGCTGATCAAGCAGTGTTACAATAGGGAGAAATAACTCTTTAAATCTAATTAAGCTATCGTGTCGCTCTACCCATCTAGTGGGGCACATTACCTTTAAACTTTTCTTCTTTATTTCTGGAAGTTGATTAATTACTTCCTCTAGAGCATTTTTTCGTAGAGCAGAAGCAGAAAAAAAAGTTGTTACCGCTCCTACGGTTCCTAACATGTTTCGTATGGCAGGAATGTCACACGATTTTGAAATAACCAAATTCAAGGAGTGGCTGAAACAGTGACTGTAAATAGCCATGGGTTGCTCGTTTGATATCAGGGCCTGCACTCCTTTAAACTTTCCAGCCATGTTAGAACCCCCATCATACCCTTGGCCGCAAAGGTGTTCTTTTGTTAAGCCCAAGGCATCCAACTCTTTATCGATTGCTTCTTTTATAGCAACACCAGTTGTCTCTGTCATTTCTGTAAAACCAACAAATTCTTCTTTGGTAACGAAAGATTGGGTATCTATGTACCTAACACAAAATGTCATCTGTTCCTTGGTGCTGACATCTGTTGTTTCATCGCACATTATACTGAAAAATTTTGATCTTTTAACATCGTCTGATATTGAAGAACGAAAAGTTTCTCCGATACACTCTATAACAGCGTCAGCCACTAGGCGGGCCGGATCCGGCCCGCGACAGCTTTTTCTCCGGCCCGCCGGCAGTACAGAAGAGAAAAAATAAAATTTTGCTGAAATAATTTTAATTTGTCTACAATAGTATGTGTTTACTACCAAAAACCGCGTATTCCATTAAGTGGCCCGAGTCAGCAAGTCTGAAAAATCCTTTTTTTTTCTGAGATCGCCATACAAAATAAAAAAAACAATAGTTTGAATTATTATCAATGACGCATTCTTTCGCATTGCTTAGTTTTGTACTTATGATACCCTACCCCCTCGACTCGTGAATGGCACAATTCAATTTCTGCTTTTCTGAATGTGATGTGCAGGATTTGGGGGTTTTAATGCATACTGGCCTCTTTTGTTTTGATGTGAAAAGAAGTATCGCGATCTCTATGATTCCAGTGCAATAATGGCATCGAAGACTAGTTTTAAACGCAAAGTACACTGTTAAAAATAATAGTTCAACCTTTCACCACTTTTCTGGTTTAATCTAGCGAAGCTGAACGATTTCACCAGAAAAGTGGTTCAATTCAATTCGAGCTACTTTCTCGATAGACGAGTTTCACCAAAATTCCGGTGAAATGTATTGATCCCATCATGCATTGCGCGGTTTTGCTGGCAATACAACATGGCCGAAACTTCGCACTCGTAGAACTCTTTTCGTGTTGTTGCTGTCGAACAACATATTTCAAATCAAAGGTAAGTTTTCTTTATTGCTTACTTTAATAATAGTTTTGTTTGCAAGTTCCATCTGTCTAATTCTGTCATTTTACTTAATTTAATAATGTGTAAACAACTAGGCCTATTTATCTGAAACTGACAGTTTTATAGTGCTTTAATATTTGGTAAACAATTGCTTTGTAGCTTGAAATATGTATTGTTACTTTGAAAGTTGCATAAGTCATAATATGTTTTCGATGTTAATAGTTTAGATGTTAAAGTATTCATACCTTTTACAGCTTCCAACTTTTAGATATTTTATCGAAACATTTTAGTAATGAATTTTGAAGCTAAACATATAAAAATTGGCTCACTTTATTTGTGAATGTTTGCATCGTATAAACAACAGCAAGATCAGTTTCATAATCGGTACGTTTTAAATACGATTTAAAATCTTGGGTACTTTTCCATTTCGCGGGCACAGGCGATAATGTCGCCAGAAATTATGCAATTGACGCCAAACAGAATATCTCCGCTGGTAACTTTTTACCGCCACATTTTGAAAACAAGACGCTACCATTTCTAAAATAAATTAATAAATATAATTTGCGTGGCGAGATTTGCAGCATTATCAACATTTTTTATGTGTATACTGTGCGTTGTCGCAAATAAAGTCTGCTTGGCGACATTTGAGCCTGCGAAATGGAAAAGTACCAAATCTTAATGTTTACTCTTGCTAAAAATGTCAAATTGTGTGAACCATGTAATATAGTATTAATTTTCCTTACACTTGTTCTATATTTTTTTCAATTATACTCTCTGGAAAAATCAAAGATCTCGGAGGAGTGGAAAACACCCCCAACCCATATTTGGTACAAGGGCTCTAAACCGGATTTGTCCCTTGACCTCCTGTGTGACAGACGTACCCGGACTGTTCTATCAAGGCTTGCTAGCGGTCACATCAAGTGCCTCACTTTCAACGAGGGCAGGAAAATCTTCGCCACCTGCACCAAGTGCCAAAATCATCAGGCCTCTCCTGAGCACCTCTTGGATTGCATGGGACTCTCTAAGGAGGATCTCTTTAGTAATCTTCTCCTGGTCTTCTACTTCCTTTTAGTCAACGAACTCGTGGATCGTTGCCAGTGCCCTACCCATTAAGTTTACCGGAAGGTAGCTGTCAAGTCAACACTATACCAGCAGCATCGATGCCATCCAGGCATTGAGGGAGCGTTGTTATGTTTCGGAATCCACATTAAGCTGTAGGTCCCGGCCTGATTAGCCGTCATTGTGTATAAAAATGGATCGTTGAGCGTACAAACAGACCAACCCTAAACTTCCTGTTTTGTATAAGCAGTTGGTGTTAGTAAGTATTAAGGAATAGTTTTAAAACAATACAAGTGCAAAAAATAATTCTTATGAATATAATAAGAATCGTAGATTTCGAAATAATGCAGATATTAATTTTAATGGTACTTTCGTATTAACGCCACAACAGCTACAGATTAGGCGGTTTTTGACTGCCGCCAATCTACACCCAAAATTTTTGCGACAAATCATAAAATAAAACACTTAAATAACTGTGTGCGCGTGCGAACAACAAGAATGCTAATTGGCGGCACTTAAAAACCGCCAAATCTGTAGCTGCAGTGGCTTTAATACGTAAGTACCATTTTAATTTACATTAAAGTCAATTTAACTTGAAGCTTTTGTAAACTTATTATTTAATACTTCTATATTAAATTACTGGCATGTATTGTCATATTTTTTTTCGTCAATAAGATAAAATTTGTGCCTGTTTAAAAACATTTACTCTTCCATTAGTCTGATACCAGATAAAAACCACCAGATTGTAGCGATAACTCATACAAAGTAACAACCTTCAAATCTATAATTCCTAAAATAAAGCGTTATGACAATATAGGCTTGCTTTCTAGGTACTGATCTATTAGACGGGTACCAACTAAAAATTGTCAAACTACAATGATAACTCATCCAAACTATCAATCTTCCAATAATTTATAACTTCTATAACAAACAGTTATAAAGTTTCTATAGCAACCTTATAACAAACCGTTCACATATAGGCTTGGTGATACATTTATGTGTCATTTAAATATGTAAACATTTAAGCTTGACGCCAACTGGTACCTGTCTAATGGAAGAATTCCGTTTCCTATTGTGCATGTGAAATATCCTATAGAAGTAAATTGACTTATACTACTACGTAACTAGCCTCCCTGATAGCTGTGGGGTTAGAGCTCTGGCCTTGCATGTCAAAGATGTCTGGTTCGAATCCTGGGTGTTCATTGTTCAGAATACACATTATGCTGTAGGTAATTAGCTGCCGTTGTGCATAAAAACAGGTCGTTGAGCTTACAAACCAACCAACTTCTACATAACTGAAAACTAATATCAAGTCAGTAAAAACAAACTGACAAATTTATTGTTTACATTTGTTAATTATGCTTCACACATAATATTTTTTTTTAATTTATCGAATTTCAATAAAATTACCAACAAAAAATGTTTTGCTGATAGAATTGTTGAATTTGTTTCCAGAAAAAATCACTACAAAACTACATATTTTAGAACAGTGATTCTCAACCACTGTGCCGCAGCACTTTTGTGTGCCGCCAAATTCTTGAAGTGTGCTGCCAAATTTTAGAAATGTATATTTGTAATTAATCCCTTAATAAACGTACTGTTGTTTTTGTAGTACATATATTATTTTATTTTACATTCCAAATTATTATCATAAACTATTTTACACATTGTGTAATAGGTGTATTACAGTGTATTATAGATAGTATAATAGGTAGGTAAAGTAAACAACTTTTAAACTTATCTTTTTCTTTGTGTGCAGCCAAATTTTGAAATCGTTAGAAGTGAGCCTCGACAAAACAAAGGTTGAGAATCACTGTTTTAGAAACTATAAACAAATCTTGAAACACAAACTTGTACAATCCTAATTTTGTATTAAATCTGAAGTATCATTTTCCTACCTACTTCTCCAAACTAATTACTGAATTTAGTTCTTTGATAACTTCTTGGTACATGTGTTATGAAACTAAACATCCATACTTTAAAAGTGTTGAACAAAGTGCTAAAAACTTATTAACTTGTCTTTGGTTACATAGCACTGGCACTATAATTCTTGTAGACATGTAGGACAGCAAGATACGACTAATTATGCCAAACCAAAGTTTATTGTGAAGATAATATAAGATTACCATGATTTCTATGTTTCGAAAGCACAAACTAATATGCTTAATATAAAAATGATAATGTGTTTTAAACTAATGAACTAGATGAATTAACATTTTTAAAATTGTGGTAATTATCAGTAAGTCTGAAGATTTTTTTGTCTATCGTATTTTCATGTTTAATACCATTTTACTTGCGGGGATTACTGATTATCAGAATGTATTGATATTTTACCTTGTAAACAGTTTGTCAATAAATATCTACTGTTTCTTTATAAGTACAATTGCAATAATATTGTAACTCTGAAGAATTCATTTTTTTAACACTAATGAATGTAAAGTTTTATGGTTTGGCAACAATGGCATATTTTTTTTTTTATATAACTTGGCTGTTCTAATAAAAATGTGTTACTGCTCATTATTAAAAAATTTATAGTGTGTGATTTTTGTAAATTTTTTGTTTTTGTGCACAACTTGATAATTAGCCATTGAATAAGAATGTTATTTGTATTCTAGCAAGAAACTATTTTGTAAATAAGAATAATTTTTTTGGAAAAATGTGTATATATTGTGATATTAATATAATATTAAAGCATTTGTCTGCTCTAATGTATAGAAAAAAATAGTGATTTATTGTTAATGTTATTTTTCTAAATGTAAAAACATTTATATTGCAAAGCAGTTCTTAGTAAAAATGGTTTAATGTTGTTAATTTACAAATTAGTAAATAAACACTAAAAAATATGTTGTATTATGTGAAGGAATGAAAATTATTTAACTACAATAATTTACTTACTTATAGATTTGTGTTAAAAAAAATGAACCTATATAAATTTTATTATGTGATATCTCTAGTCGTAGAAAATTATTTGCTGCAGTTTTGGAAAGTCATGGATTTGTGACATTTTATTTTGGCAGAAACTGTCATTATTGGATTTTCAGTTGTGTACTCAATCCAATAACAGATAATTTAATTCCTCTGAATTAATAGTCCTTTTTCTTTTATGTTTGATTTTCTGCATTCTAGAAAGAAACTATTTTGTAAATAAAAGTTATTGGTGTGTTGAAGTAATGCTGTGTGTTAAATTATACTATTAATAAAAGTTACAAATATTATTTGCTGTAATGAACTCTGTTCTTTGCCAAACAATAATACTGATTTCGTATGGTAATGCTATTTTGTCTAAGTTAAAAAAATGATCTTTGCAAAGTAATTTTTAGTAAAAATGTTTTTATCTTTTGGTAACAATTTAACTAATGGCAGTTCTAATGATAGTTGGTTTGTAAATAAATTTGGTTGGTTAATCTAAGGCAGCAATAAAACATTCAGTTAATAATAAAAGAAAATTTAAATGTCCCTTATTTTTTTATTTTTTTTTTTGGTATTCTAGAAAGAAACTATTTTGCAAATCAAATGTTCTGTGTGTGTTAAATTATACTATTAATAAAATTTTAAAATATTGTCTTTATTAAGAAAGTGAATTTATGGTAGTGCTAGTTTGAAATATGAAAAAATATCTATTGCAAAGCAGATTTGAGAAAATAACAGTCTAATGTTGATGATTAATAAATAGTTAACAGACACTGAAAAATACACAATTCTCCCTTTTAAATAAGCTTTTATAGATTTACATACTTTATCAAATCAAGAAACTTAAAAACTCAGTAAAAAGTTGTAAAATCAAACTCCAAAAAGTAACGAAAACTAGATTAAGAAAATAGTGAAAGATAAATACAGAAACTGACGAAAGCTAAATGAAAAACTGGTAAAAGCTAACTACAAATAGTGGTGAAAGCTAAATCCAGAATAGTAGTGAAAGCTAAATCCAGAATAGTGGTGAAAGCTAAATCCAGAATAGTAGTGAAAGCTAAATCCAGAATAGTGGTGAAAGCTAAATCCAGAATAGTAGTGAAAACTAAATCCAGAAACTGGTGCAGGGAAAAACGTGAAATCTGGTTCAACCATTCACCATGAATTTCGTATATGAAGTTGAACCACAAAAGTGGTATATCATTTCACCAAATAGTGATTGCAGCTACTATATTACCAGATTTCTGGTGAAACCTAGCACCAAATTTTTAACAGTGTAGATAGTGAAAATTTTTGCGGCCGTCATCGTCTCACAATTAACAACGATTGAAATGGAAGATTTAGGAGGTATGGTTTAAATATCTTTATTGATTATGAGTTTATGTAATTATGAGCCATTGTAATATTGTCACTAAAGATTAACTTCTTTTATGACTTTGATTTACGATGTAAAGAAAATTATTTTTTAAATTATTTGAAACAAGAATCAAATATCAATTGTTATTTTATTAATATAAAAAAAATTAAATTATTGTTGTTGTTGTTCAAAATTGTTTTATATAGTTGAATCTTTAGTAATTATCACATTTCTAACATTGAACATATGTAATAAAGCAATATAATTATTGGCGTATTCGGTATACATCTGCGGCCCGCGGAAAGTCCCAACATAAGTCATGCGGCCCGTCTCTATAAGTTAGTGGCGAACGCTGCTCTATAACTTCATTTTGGACTGTGTTGCTAATCATTGCACTGTTACGCCTGCAAATTGCGAAATGTCGCTTGAGGTCTTCGTCCCCAGCATCCACACGAAAAGCCAAAAGGCTTTGGAAAACTCCATGCTTTCCAACCAGAAGATCCTCATTACTTTCTTCTTTTAATTGTGAAATCAAACCGTGATCACGATGTCCTCTTAAGGGCAAATTGTTCCTAGCACAAAATACTATAGTTTTTACTATAGGCCTTAATCGTTTTCGATTATCCTCGATAATGGCCGATGTTTCGGAATCTAAAACAACGTCAATGCTTTTCTTGCTTGATTCCATTACTTTTGTAAATTCTTCTGCTTTTTCCATGGAGAATTTGTGGTACTTAGTAGTATTTTCATGCTTACGTAGATCTTCGGTGGCTTTTTTATATTTGGCTAACGGTTCTTTTACCAGTGTTTTGAGAGCCTAAAAAATGTACACGCTTGTTAAATTTATATTTATACATATTTTAGTTTACATAGTTTTTCTAGCTAATTGAACATTTCAGTCTTTAAAGTAAAGCACCCGGTTTAGTAGTATAAAAAAAGGATTTTAATAAAGATTTAAAAGTTGAAAGTTTAAATTGATTTGTTTCGCATTAGTATTAACTTGATTTCTCAAAATGCCGACAATATAGGTAAGCCTTCCGCAAAAATTGCAAAGAACGCGTTTCGCAAAATTGTGGAGCTGGCCAGTTTTGCTGTTACACAGTACCTTTACACTTTCAAAATATAATTACACAAAATGTTCCATAAATTTTGTACAGTATTTACGTTAATTTTTATTGACAATTTCAAGAGTAATAAAATAAAATATGGAGCCAACATTTTATTAATTTCAATATAAATTGGGCGAATTTAGGCTATAACTTTTTAAAGTATTAAAAAAACAATTATTGAAGTTTTGAAATATTAAAGTCAGAAATGCATTTGAAATTTTTATTCTTAAATTAATCTTAAATCATTTATTTTTAATTATAACCAATTTTTTTTTAATATCTAAGGTTGGTTGTATTCAGGTTATCTGGCGCCGTCAGCAACACGAGGGCTATAATGCGCCGAAACTTTCGTCATTAGACAAGCCAACATACATTTACAAACACCCATGCCTAACACGGGACTCGAACCCGCAACCTCGCGATCTAGAAGCCATCACGCTAACCACTATACCGTTTTTAATATCTAAGGAACAATATTCCAACGACCAATCAGTTGGTTGTTGATATGATCGTTAAAACATTAAACATTTCATACAAATGAAAATATCACACAAGTTACAATGAAATGCATAAGAAAAGAAAACCAAATATTTTACCTGAGATCCGATACCAGCACCTGAAGGAGCAAAGAGAACGCATTGGGTGCAAAGTCCACCGCCTAGCATTTGGCTATATGCTAGCCACTTGTATTTTTTGAGCCAATCATGATTAAATTTCCGTTTCTGCTTCCCTTCTACTAGTTCTGGAAAAGGAAATGTTGTTGGAGGTATTCAAGTATTTTTTTGTAATTTTAGTTTCTCATCATCTGTTAAAACTTCTTTCACGGCTCTTCCTATATCACAGGGATCATGTGATTTTTCATATGTATCCTATATATAAATATAGAAATTGATTAATTTGATAATCACTACGAGTATATGGGTAATTTTTTTTTGTAACAGAGTATAATAGATATCGTTTTTGTTTTTATTATCCTATATATTAAATTACCTGCATGTACAATTAAATTACTTGCAAAAAAATTCAAAAATGCATTTTTCGAAAAACTGCAGTTGTCTGCCTTTGGAACTGAACGACACATAAAAATAAATATTTATGTATAAAGCTTACCGGAAGATTTATATTGCCAGGATCATAGGCTTTATCGCACTTTCTGACTTGGGAGAAAGGCAGACGCGTCATTTCATATATTTCTTGGGGGGGGGGGGGGCAGAAATGAGATTTTCTGACCGGAAATTAAACTTTTTCTTAAATATTTGTATCTGGAAATACATTTAAAAAAAAAAAATCCAAAATCTTAGGTGGGGGGGAAGTGGGCAGGGTTGTTATGAAAACCATTTTATCCAGTGTAAGTTTCACCCTCATGGAGGGGGGGTTGGGCTATAGCCCCCCTAGCCCCCCCCATGGAACCGCCTCTGCATGTAAACTCCTTAAATTTTAGATTCAATATGAATTCGGCGCATCGATATTTTGTATTGTATTACTAGGTTGATTTGAATCTACTAATTTTACGATGTCAATTAGTAGAAGGAATGGATTAGAAATGCCCAACTACAATATTCCTTTTCATCCTCATGAAAAAAAAAAAAATTGAATTAAAACAAATTATTTATTGCATACAAAACAAAGGTTCTTTCTCGGTTACGTTTTTAACAAAAATTTAATTTTCATTAACTCATTCCAAGCAAAGAGTTCTTTTCATGCCCTCATTAATAGACACCAATAAGCTTCCAATCGTCCAGTAATGTTAGGAAAGAAACAACAACGTTCTGATCTGTGTTTTGTTGCCAATTCGATCCCTTATCTCGGAAGCACCTTATTTTTGATAGTACTAATTAAACACGACGACGATTGTGAAAGTTTCGATTGGTGATCTGCTTAGTGTGAAAAGGGATTTCTCTCTTTCCAAGGCATTGAGTGACCTTGAAAAGACTCCTCCGAAAGAGAGGCCTATTGATTTCAAATGCAATTCTAACCGCCTAGATTTACGAACAAAGTGTCATTTAACAGTAGGGGCTTTTGGTGAAGACGTAGACAAACTTCCCATTGTTTTTAATTGAAATTGTATTTAACAGGGTTGCCACGCACCTGGAAAACCTGGAATTGTCAGGGAAAATGAAAATGCCTGAAAAAGGTCAGGGAAAATTAAAAAAATTGATATTTTCTGAAAAAGTCAGGGAATTAATTTCTTTCAGACTCAAGTTTTCTTCCAAGAAGTTCAGTAATTTTTCAGCACATCTGCGTTTTGAAAATTTGATATTTTTTGTGACAATGTGTAAAAAGCATCCACTGAAAGCAAACTGTCTGAAAAACAGGTGAAATTTTTTTGCTTTTATGCAGATGTCTGCTTTTTTTCTAAGATTTTTTACTTTCTCTACAATTTTAGTATTTTTAATGGACATAGTAGATTTTTATCAGACTAAACTTGCCTAAAACATCCCACTAAAAAATTTCTAACTGCGCCACTGTTTGTACACACATTAGTTCACAAATATATTCTTATTCGGCTATTTTGTAGTTCAAAATAACACTGCATATATATTTTCCTCTTTTTTAATATTTTGACTTTTCACCCCAGGGAAATATAAAGGGAGATGGATGCACAGATTGCTATTTATACCATCTAATCAATTTATCTTCATGTGCAAGTACATCAGTGTTTGGTGACATAAATCGTAAACATTTTGCTGTTCTACAAAGAAGTGGATTTCCGCTTTTTTTACCAAAATTTTGATTAATTGATAAAAAAAGCACATTAAAATATCGTTAAAAATTTTCTGTATAATCCTTGCTTAAAGTTACAATTTTAGCTGCAATTGTAAGCAAAAAAATTTGCTTCGGCTTGAAATGAAACTTGGAAATTTGAAAAAAATTTCTGAAAAACCTGGAAAAGTCAGGGAATTTTGAGTGGCAACCCTGATTTAAGCTCTCGGTACCAATAGGTGTACCCAAGTTTTCTATGTAATAAATGTTCCATTTATATTCATAATTTTTTACTTGTATTGAAGAACGTGGAGAAAAATTCTCTCTTATACCTAGTTACTCATAGTGGCTACAGAACCTGGAAATGTTAAGGAACTTTCTGATTCTGGAAATGTCAGGGAATTTTTTAAAATTTCACAAAAATCAAGGAAATTTTCTTTGTTCTGAAGGTATGTTTCCCCGTTCATCCTTATTTTTGCGCTATTTACCCGGAGAATTGAGATGGTAATCATTAGAAGTTTAATGTTACGGAATAATTTTAACTTTTTATTACCGCAAGACCATTTTTAAAAAATTGGCGTATTATTTCTTAAGCATACATGTTCTATTTGATCAGGGTGTCTACGCATTTGAAAAAGTAAAGAGAAATTCAAAAAAAAGTAACAATCTCTTGGTATGGTCACATCTTGGTGCAATCTTCTAAATTGGCTAATTAATTTTTTCTCCAACACTTATACATCAAAATAAATAATATAACCCATAGAAACAAAGTTTTAAATACAAATCCTTTATATGCATTGCCAATTTTTATGCGCGATTGCAACTTCTTGATCTTAGATCGAGTTTTCATAGTGTTTGACCACTAAGAACAGAAGATCCATTGCGAACTATTTAGTAACTTATATTTTGCCCCCAAAACTTAATTGAATACATTGACATCTACAACTAGTCTATTTGCCTAGATTCAGTTAGATTGGAAGACGGAAAGTTAGTTAATAAGATCTCCGAAGATTTTCCTCGTCAACCTTAAAAGGGGAAGTTTTCAGTCATGATATATCACCAAATTGAACATGTTTGAATTAAGTTTGGTATCTGGGTAATAGAAAGTGAGTAAAAGCTGATAAGTCTGACTTAAGGCTCTAAAACAATTTTGGAAACAGGAAAGAGTTTCAACAATAATCGTTTGAAATTATATCACTTATAGCGTTGCTATGTAACGCAAAGTTGAATGACTCCATAATGAATAAAAGTGGAATTACCTCCATGATGAATTTATGCATTCACGTTCAGTTATCTTTTATCGATTTTGATTAAAACAATTTTAGTAACGTTTTAGTGAGAGTGACAGCCCCCAAAATTTGATAGAATGCCTTGTTATAGACATCGAATCTGTCTGCTTAGTTTCAGCCCGATTGGATTACGGTAAGTGGGTTCCACACAAAATCGAAGTTAATATAAAGGGTAGAAAAAGAAAAAAAAAAAAAAAGATTTGTTAATTTTTTTATTAGTTTGGTGTCACTCCCGTTGATGTGTGTCTTCTCAGGTGAATTGTAATTATGGACGGAGACACTCTGTAAACGTCTCTATGACATTGAAGATTGAATGGTAAAGGTTCACCAACAACAAAAGAAATCCCCCTACTTCCACATCAAACAAAAGGTGTTTTTATTTTATTGCTAGTTTGATGAGTGCTCATGCGTTCAGTCTTTGGGGACAAAATAAAGGTGATAAAAGAAATGAATTGAACGCATCAGACTTTTGAATGCTGGACCGGTTTTTGAGAATGCGACGTCCAAGTTCGATTGAGATTTTTCTTTCTTTCTGTGCTGAGGCATTGTTCGCTGTCCGGCTTTTTGCTATGAGTGGTTATTAAAATAGAAGACGAAGAAACGGAATCGCCGAAAATGAAGTAACTGTGTTTGTCCCATCCTGAATTGCCATTTTCGCCAAACAAAATGAGTTTGAGAAAGGTAGGTACTCTGAATTTTATTTCGAAAGTGGTTCAGTGTTCTGCAACCCAGAGTTAAATAACTCTGGAGATACATCACTATCTGAAATAAAGATTAATAAATGCGATTTTCCTTTTTTAAGAGTTGCGGTAGTGTTGAGAATAATAGTTTCTTAACATTGATCAGCTCTGCCCTGTAAAAAGGGAAAGAATGGAGATAGTGTCATTTACAAACTGAGCTGGAGTAGAACGTTTTACAATGTATTTTCTTATGTTATTTTCCTCATGCATGATATCGATTTATTACATTTTTAGCGCCATTAATTAAATGTTACCGTAGCAGCTTCTTGATTGTTTCCAGTTAAAGAGTCACCTATCCTCGACCAGCCAATTTCCCCTGTAATCTATTTTCTTTGCATTAGGTTTATTAGTTATCGCTCCGGCGCGTTTCTATAAATTAAGTCATATGGGGATTATCTCGGACTACCATTTTTTTTTTATCATTATTGTGGAAGCCTTTTTAAATAGGAGTCTTTTTTCTTTCTACAAAAATGTGTTAGATAGGGTCTGTTGAAGTTAGTCTTTCTTGATTATAATAATATTATGAGGGGGAGATAATTAAAGGAGTGGATAATGTGTCCCACTGGTACTATTAGACGGAATCGTTAGGTCCCACTGGTATTTTACTAGGTAAGAGAAAAAAATACCAAATATCCTACCAGTAAATGCTTTGAATGAGTGGGAAAATATTCAATGAGTTTTAGAATTGGTAAAATCCCATTGATGTTGATATTTTATTTTGTGGGACGTAAATATGCAGTTGATAGTTTAAGGGTTAAAGGCTCTTCTTTTAAAAATCAGTAGACGTGACGGATGTTGAAGACTGGTATCTGGAATTGTAAATTGGAATCTGGAAATTACCTCTCCCCACCCCCCTTCAGTACGACTCAGATATAACTTGTTAAGCTGTCCTAAGTCTATAATGAATTTTTTGCTACACCCATTCTTATTTTGATGTGATGTTACGGTTCAATATACCTTGTGCATCAAACTGACTTTAAGTAGTTATTTAGCTTGTATTTCTTATTATTCTTGTAATTATGGATCACATTATAGGTCGGACGAAAAAAATAAACTTTCGGAGTATAATAACCGAAATTTTCCAAAGCAATAAGTAGTTTGATAAAACTAAAAATTAGTTTTATTATCACGTTCTTAAGAGTACTGTTGCTGACTATACTTACTAAGAACGTGATATTTACCAAGTAAGAGGAAGGAGATTTTTCCTCCTTTTGGAGAATTCCTCCTCTTTCGCTTTTTATGGCAAATTTTCCTGCTTTTTGTACCTGTTTCAAAGATTCACATTTTTCTGATCTGAACCAGTTTTTCCTACAAAAAGTATACTTTTCCTCATGTCTAAACAATCCCCCCCCCCCCCTTCCCTCTTCGCTCCCCTTTCCTCGCAGATTATTTCGCAAGCTCCTCGCGACCGGGATGCACTTCGTACTGTGATTGGTTGCAAATGGCACTACCCTTCTACGATTGGTTAGTGAAGCACGTGACCTTCGGTGTTTTAGGGTTCTACACAGGTGAGCAGACAACCAAAACAAATGTTGATCGAGTCCAATACGCTACAATATTGCTGTTTGATATAAAAACTTTTAAATGTTTTCTTATTAAGTTTAAAATAGGAAAAAAAATTGTTTAATGGTACATTTGCATTGTTTTCTTATAATTACAGTTATTTGCAATTATTGGAAATGTAGTTAATAAATGTATGTGTTGTTTGTTGTAGATGCGATCGTACAACATGTATCCCGAACAATGATATCTTGGTGATGAAGCACTTTCCTTATAAACTCATTTGAAACCTTCATTATTTTCAGTAATATATATCTTCAAAGAATAGTTCAAATAATAAAAATTTACTTTTAAGTAATACTGATTAATATTTATTATAATGTATCATTCTGATCGGATTGCAAGGCCTATTCTAAGCAAAATTTACGACTGCCCATTACGAAATTCCATCCTCTCCCCCCCCCCCCCATCTCCCCTCTTCCTTACAAATAAATAGTCTAATAAAGTCACCAGTGATATAAATAGGTTATGTTTTGAATTTAGTAATAGCTAACAATTGAAGTATTCACCAAGTGACTAAACCCCTGTCTTGTCAGAAAAAGTTTCTCTCGTGTTAAGTCCATGTAATAATCCGTCGAAAGTGTAAAAGATTTCTTCTTATCCGGCAATTGACAAAACACTTGTTTAAAAAATATCATAAATGTATATTAAATGGTTTACAATTAACGAATAAGTACATTGAGTCATCCTCTCTAAAACATTTTATCGGGTAGAAAATAGAAGGGCTATTGGTTGAAGGAAAAAAGGCATTTACGTTTTTTTTTCTCTTCTTTTTTTTCTTCTTTTTTTTCTTTCTTTTTTTTCTTTCTTATTTTTAATATACCTCCTTAATCAGTCAAAATACCAGTCGGTAAGTATTTTATAGAGCCAGAGTAAGTGTCTGTGAAATTAACTAAATGCATACTACATTCAGGTATTGTGAATCAAATCACCTTCATTGATCTAGACTTTGATTTTTTGAAGTCCAATTGGATTGCTTAGGATTAGAGGTCCCTAGGTGTGATTTATTAAAAATTGACCAAAAAGTTTATTCTTGACGCATTTTCTTACTTATAAGCTTTTCCCAATACTTGATTACCAAGTTTAAAGAGTTATATTCCACAATTAATAAATGTTAAAGATTTACTCATCAAGATGTCAAGTGTATGCTTTATATTTCAAAAAAGCTAGAAAAAATTTTAAACTATTTTTTTAAGTATTTGTAAATGCAATTATTTTTCTTAAAAAGAACTCAAAATATCCATGTTGTGGACTTGTATATCCACGCTAAAAATTACGCTTCATTTCTATTAATAAATCTCTAGTTTCACAGTTGGTTAATTTGTACGCTCAATGAACTATTTTTTGCACAATAACGGCTAATCCTGATGTGACCAGGGCCTGATTTACCATTAGGCCCACTAGGCCCGGGCCTAGGGGCCTCCAAATTTGGGGGCCCCCAAATTTTGAAAGTTTTCTGAAAATTTTAAATTTAATGGTCTTTTTATGGAAAGTACTGAACAAAAATAAAAATAAAATTTTAGTTACACATCCGCAAATTCCATATTTTTTATAGTCACAGAGAATTAAGTTAGATAGATTAACCTAATAAAACCTAATTAATCAAATCTTTCCGGTTCAGCCAATCATATACAACTTCTTCATATGTACACGGAGACAAGGGCTATACACCGCTGTTCTCTTTCTCTCGCCTCTTGTAAAGAGATGTTCACCAACCAACCATATACAACTTCTTATATTATGAAATGAAAGAGTCTTTGTGATTGGTTGGTTTGCAGGCTCTTCCGTGGACTTTTTTTTAACTTTTTTGGCCCTCCTTTTTGGTGAGATCGTGGAAACAGTGGAAAGGTTACTTTGAATTAGTTACAATTATTGTTATAAAATTAAGTAATCTTTATTATTATATAATTTGTGGACCCTGTGGTAAAATGTAAGTTTAAAATACAAGAAAGTGTGATTTAAAATTAGTTTTCATGGGGGGGGGGGGGGGGTCTTGATTAATTCAAAAGTTTTGAGGAAATCAAGATCATACTAATTATAACAAAAAAATCGTGTGAAAGTAAACTATGAGTTTTAATAGTAAAAAGTTAGTCTTAATGAATGTAGCTTGATCTGGTAATATTGTGACGTAAGGAAATAAATATTTGCTATTGGGGGCCCCTCTCTGAATGTTGGGCCTACAGTAAAAAAATTTCTAAATCGGGCCCTGGATGTGACCTACTGATACTTAACGTAGATTCTGATCCACAACGTTCATCCATTCATAATCCAGGATTCGAATCCGGTACCTTTGGCATGCGATATCAGAGTACTAACCTCACAGCCATTAGGTGGCCCTCTAGTTCGTAGAATTAGATTTGTTAATTCAGCTGTGGCTTAAATAACAAACTTTCAGCTTAATAACTAAATACAATATCTACTGATAATTTATCTTTGAATATAACAATAAATTGATTTTTAATACGTTAATCTCGTATCCTGCCATATATTGCATATTTATTTAAAAATGTTACACACCTTTTCATTGTGACGTTTCAAGAGTCAATCGTACGCAGTTGTGTAATTAGATTATTTTTTTATGAAAAAAAAACATTATAAAAGATTACCAGTCCTCTAAAAATATAGCGTAAAGATAAGGAAAAAAAAGTCCCCTTCAAACCACATTCCTGGGGGTGGAGTGTTGACCGGAAATAGGGGGAGCAGGATCGAGGGACACTAGATTTATTGAGGAAGTTGGAAGATAATGTTCTTTAAATGACCTTCACCTTGTCCTTGTCCTGTAGTAATGCAAACAATTTTGTCATACTCTTTTCTTGCGCAAGATTTTCTTAAAATTAATTCTTTTGTGTGCCAAAACTATCTTATCTTGAAGTTTGTGTGTTAAATTGGTCTGAACTATGAGTATTTGAACTCTTTACTATATACATATGCATGCTATGATGGCCTTAGTAAGCTACAAGGCTCAAAAAGATCCCAATGAAATAAAACGTCGTTAAATGAACAAAGAAAGGAAATACAAAATCGAATGAAAAAGTCCTCATGCATATTAGCAAGAGAAAAGAATATTATTTTAAAATAAAAATAATAATAAAAAGCATTTGTCATCAAATTGGAAAAAGAATTACTTGCAGATTAATAATAATTTTCTGAATTAAAATAAAATGCGCACACGCAAAAGGAATTTTTCTTCACTTTTTAAGAAAAAGAACTTAAAGAAAACACATTCAAAGTAAAAGTTTGAAAAAAATTTGAATGTTGGGCTTAATAATGTAATGTCACCAAATCTATATTTATAAGTAAGAGTGTATTTGCCTAATTTAATGTATCCTTTGAGTTCGAAGAATAGGAATGAAAGTTGGTAGGACCATAATTTGAGATATTTTGAACCAATTTCAACTGTGTCATATTTTTAATGCGTTTCTTGAGTAACTCTCATTATTGGAAAAACAATTTCATTCCAATGTTTTTCTTCTGATAATAAGGAATTAATGAGATAATGCTCATAGCTCGCAATCGGCTGTACATTTTGAACTGGCATCTCTGAAGCTTTAATAAGTTGATAAAAGAAAGCAAAGAATACGGAAAATTTAGGGAGGGGAAGAAAGGAAAAAAATTATTGGCTTGCAGTGTTTTTTCCTTTACTTTTTACTACTGCCCAATTTTAGATTTACGACTGCCCATTTTCAATTTATGACTGCCCAAATGAGCCACGACTGCCCGTTAGAATAGGCCCAGCATTGTGTAACATTAGTAAGTTAAATAAAATGGTTATGTCAAATCCGAGTACTTTTACAAGTAGCACAATAAGAAGGTTTTATAGTTTTATGCACCTTTTAATTTAGACAACTTTATTTGTAGTTTATACGGATGGCATTTTCCTGATCTTTATTAGAACTGAAATTTGGAGAATATTAGAGTAATATGTTTTGAGAACAATTTGTTACACTTGTTAATTTAATTGCTAATCTTTCAAATGTAATTATTCTAAAGTATAAGAAATTTCATTGTATCTTTAAAATTGGTGAACCATCCTTCCTGCATACTTTTGGGTATCGTCCCTTCTGCTTGCTTTTTTAACGAATATTTGAATTTCCTCCTTTTTGCTTTCTGATCAGTTTCATCCCTTCAATATTTGAAGTGTAAATATTATACACTGTGAGAAATTTCATTGTACCTTTAAAATTGGTATATCATTCTTTCTGCATGCTTTTCTGTCAAATTTTTAGCTGTCGTGCTTTTCGCGTGTGTAATTGACAAATTTTTGGATTTCCTCCTTTTTGCTCTCTGACTACTCCCATCCCTAAAGTAATGATTCTGCAGCTGAATGGTCGTACCTGTCTTAAACTGCTAAATTGTAACAGTTATTCTTTTTGTAACAGCCGAAAACCTTAATGGTAGGTTCCATGGCTACCACCTACCCACACACCAAATTTGTTGTAGGTCAATTCGTTCGGGAGTTATGCTGACCACAGACACACATTTTTGCTAGATAACTTTTTTAAACAAGGATGTTCCAAAACGGGGAGAAATGCATAAAAAAACTATTTTTTTTGACAGAATGCTATACTTTCATTTCCCTATGTATACATATGGTCAGGGGCGTACTGGCCATAGAGTTGTCCGGTGCAATCACTGGGCCTGTCAGTGTCTGTTAACAATGCGCCGTTCCGGTACAAAAGTTCTTTTTCTTTAGTTTCTTAATTTGTTTTTCAATATACTTCTTTGACTTTTTTTTAAAAAAAAAGTCCAATGCATTCAATGCTGATCACTCCCATCTAAAACTAATAACTATTAATGAACAATTACTTTTGTTGAGATATATAGTTTGTACATTAAAAATTTGCTTAAAATTTCACATTTGTACTTTTTAGATTATTTTGCAATTAGAAAATAGAAGCACTATCAATATATTATCAAAAATCTAATTTTCACTTCGTTTATAACTTTTAAAGTTAAGTATTCTAATGATTTATGGAAACCAAGTTCACCCAAAGGAAATATATATATAGGAGAGGGAAAAGTTTGTTTAATTAAACTAATTATTAAAGCAATACAATTGTTAAAATTATTTAATAAATAAAACTAATTATCGAAATATATTATTAAATACAAAAATATAAATAAAAATATATTATATTTCAAAAATAATAATATATTAAATTTCAAAAATAAAAATACATTAAATTTCAAAAATAAAAATATATTAAATTTCAAAAATAAAAATATATTAAATTTCAAAAATATATAGTTATTAAATTTAAGTATTTAATTAATTCTAGGATTTTATTATGAAAAATAATAATCAAAATTTTATTAATGATAATATTTAAAACTTAGGCCGGCATAAACGAAATATCGCCGGGCCGATTTCATGTCCCAGTACGCCCCTGCATATGGTAATTGAGAGTGAAAAGTTGTACGTTATCGAATAACTTTATTTGGCAATTTATTTTATTTTTGACAAGTTCGCAATTATATATTTGGCAAGTTCTTTAGTTTAACCCATTCGAAGTCGATTTTTGAACATTAGCAATTTTTTTACCCTGGCAGGCCAGTATATTTTTAATTACTATTATTTCTATACATTGCATTAAAAAGTTAGAATGTTGTTGGATGAGGCATCAAAACATGTCGATAAAAAATTTATAATTGCAATGCTTTTTTAAATCCTTAGTATTAACCGATTTTGTTATTGTATTTGTTGTGGGCAAAATTTTTAGAGTGCAAATTAACTCCCTTGCCGTCATCCAATTTATCCGAAACTTGGCAGATGATAATGCATTCTATTAAGTTTTGGGGTCAATAAAAATATTAATCAATGGTACGGAATGGAGGTTGTCTTTGCAGTGGCCAAATACAAAGACAATTCGATATGAGTTCAAAATCATTTTATATATTGCAATTGCACATAAAAGTTGGCATATCTAAGATTTATAGTAAAAACTTTGCGTATGAGTTTGCTTTTAAAGCCTTTATATTAATTTCGATTTTTTTTTTTGGGGGGGGGGGGTGTAGTTAATTAACACACTGGCTGCCATCGAATCGATTTGCGAGTTGAAACTTGGCAGATAGAATGGATGTCGATGACGAAGTATTCTATAAAATTTTGGGGGCTGCCACTAAAAATCTACTTTCATACCGCTTTCTATAAAGTTTAGGGAACAATAATGAAATTAGTCAATGGCACGGAATAGATGTTGTCTTCGCAGTAGTCAAACACTAAGAAAACTCGATCTGAGTTCAAAATCTTTTTATAAGTGGCAATTCCACATGAGAGTTGGCATATAAAAGATTTATAGTAAAAACTTTGTGTACAAGTTTGTTCATTCCTATCAATTTAAGTGAGTCTTAAAACAATTTTTTTTTTAGGTTCATATGAAGTATCTTATGGTATGGCACATTTTAATCGTTTATGCGTCCTCTTCTGTTGTATTGAACATGACTGATGACATTGCGGAAACCTCTTCAGAGAAGTAATGCTTTCTGCTTTTTGTAATTGAATTAAAATTAACACCTTCTTATATTATTAAAAGTAGTATAAAACAGAATTACTTGGAACTAGTGTGCAATTTGAAACAGAAATTACTCTTGACCACCCTTTGCCCTTCAGTAGTACTATTGGCGTAGGAATCGATAACTTTAATGGTTAATAACAATTTTCTGTTACAGTTTCTTATAATTGTACACATTCTAAAATATTTTTTAGTGATGAAATTGAATCTTTTTTGACAGGGTTAACTTCCCCCAATAAAACTTTTCCTGGGGGACAACTTTTATCAATCCTTTTTTTTCTCAGCTAGTTATGGGAAATCGAAATCTAACCATTTTATCACGAAGTAGCCATACCACCCTGTACTATCTATTGTGGTTAAAGAATTCACACCAGGTGCGTGTGTCAGGAATTTATTTCGGGAGGTGATATGAAATTAAATTCTGTGGTAATATAAAATTTCATTTTAAAATCCCTTCTCGTTTCTGAATTTTTAAAATTCATTCCCTCTACGTACTATATGTGTAAAAGAATTATTGCATTTCTTAACACTAGGGGAGCTCCACCCCCTGCTCGCTAACGCTCGCCAACCCCCTAGATTGCTATGCAATTTTTGCGGTTCGCTTTGCTCGCCTCAAAGGGAGGCAATTAAAATATGCCCTAGCAGGAATAAAGTCTCTAATGCAATTTCAGATGCATAATCAAGAAAATCCTTGCAAAGTGATATTGTGTTATGAAACTGAAAATGTTTTATTATTTATGAAGAGCTACACTACTTGCCACGTCTGTTGAAAGATTCGATTAAATACTATGGATTTAATATTGAGAAAACACTTTATTGTTGATATTTACATGAAGTTTCGTAACCCATCTAAAAATTCTTAGAACGACAGCGCAAAGTCAAAAACCATATCGAGTGGAGTTGAGTAACACGAGTTGGAGCTGGTAATATGTAAACATACTCCTACCTTGCAATTGATAAGGTCTCTGGAAATTGCAACAAATATCACAAATCAAGTCTATTGGGAATTTTAACCCGTCGACCACTTCTTGTGACAACATCTGGGACTACTTGTGTTGAAGAAGCCTCATCTTCACTGGAATCTGGACCATCTGAAGTTGCAGAGCGCAGAGGCTTTATTCTTTCATCCCTTTGCTGCACAGTGAATGGTAATCTTTCAGAACTGCTGATTTTCAAGGAATAAAGTCTCTAAAAAGGTCTCAATTTCTCTTCATCAGCTGTTCTCACTTTGGCGACTTTTGAGTGTCCATCTGCTCCAGGGAGGACTTCAATTATGATTCCTAACGGCCAGTTTATGCCTTTTCCTTTTTCAAATAGTTTGAAGTAATACTTTAGGAATCAATGAGACGAGGCATGTCTCCCCAATAGAATCGAATATATGGGCAGTCGACAACATAATCCTTTTAGTTATCTTTTTTTCAGGAATTTCAACAATACTGTTGCAAAAAAGTTCGTCACAAAAAGTTAATTATGATCCTGCACCCGTGTAATAGCAACACAAATTTTCCTTTAATCCAAAACGGAAATATCATGCTTAAAATTCGAACACAAGCTTTGCAATGTAATATTATAGGCATTGTGGAATTCTTGTTTAGTTTCGCTGACCTCGAAAAGTCCATGGCTCAATAATTCGTGATCTACTGGTTTCAAGCCTAGTTCATCTGCAATGTCTCTCCTTATGAAAGATTGCTGCGGACCAGTATCAAACAATCCTCGGACGATTCTGGACCTGTCATTATTGACGATTTTTACTAATACAGTCAACAATAATGTTAATGAATTCCTCGGTGACAAGAGAACCTTTGCTTCTGATTCAGGTGCTTTATCTTGCTTTGCTGGATTTATATTGGGGCGCATCATACTATGATGTTTTTTCTTGCATAAGATGCACTTCATATAGGTTTTGCAAACCTTCGAATTGTGACCTGGTTTTAAACAGACGAAACTCTCACCCTTCTTCTTCAGTGCTTCTTTTTTTTTACTATCCTCCAGTGATATGTCAACCGCCTTAAAGCATTCTGATGCACTGTGAAAAGACTTATTACAGAATAAGCATTGCTTGTCATTTTTCACTAACTTATTATTTTCACTAGATACAATGCAAGCAGCAGTAGGCATTTTATCTTTCAGTTTAAACCTTTGAAATTCTTGAGCTTTTCCGAAACCTGATCTAGCAAGTTGTAGCCTCTCATCACTTTCAACTTCCGATCGAAGAAATTCTAACAAGTTTCCCAAAATGTTTGATGTTGGGAAGAGGTGGTACAGTCTAAGAAATGAAATTGCTTTCAAACGATTTGTAAATGAATGATTTTTATCAGAATTATTCTTAGTTCAATTTCTTGTTCAAATACTTAAATTTAATTATTAAAATAAAAATATTCTTATTCACCCACACCCTCTCCCATAATACTAACTTTAATAGACAATTCTATATTACAATTTATTTCTTTTTTAGAAACGCTATATTTCCGGACTTGAAGGCTATTTCTTTCACCAATGAAGATGAAGTTAAAGACGGTGTGTATTATTATTGTTATTAATATTTTTGTGTATAAAATTCTTATGAAAATATAGGAATAAGAGCATATGCTGAAATACACTATCTGGCCAAAAGTATCCGGGCACCCAGTGGTATGGACTTAGAGCGTCCTGAGGCACATATTAATATGATTTTGGTTCTCTTTTTGCATCGATGACAGCCTGCACACGTTTGGGAAGACTTTCCACCAATTTTTGATAGGTGACCATAGGAATTGCCTTCCAGGCGTCCATCACAGCTGAAGTGAGTGCTTGCAGTGAAGATGGTCGATTTGGCTGGCTACGTAATCTGCACTCTAATTCGTCCCAACGGTATTCTATGGGATTTAGATCGGGGCTCTGAGAAGGCCAGTACAGTTTTGAACACCTATTTCGTCAAACCACATCTGTGCAAGCCTCGATGCGTGAATGGAGCAGTTATCCTGCTGGAAGAGAAATGGGCCTTCCCCGAAATATTGCCATAGAGTTGGGAGTGCAGCATTGTCTAGAATGTCCACATATATCTCAGAGTTCATGTTTCCAACCACAGGAACTAACGGACCCAGGCCAAACCACGATAAACACCCCCACACCATTATGCTTCTACCACCAAACTTAACAGTCGGCACAATGCAGTCACTATAGAAACGTTCGCCGGGCATCCGCCAAACCCAGACGCGTCCATCCGACTGCCAGACTGTAAAGAGAGATTCATTACTCCAAAGAACAGTTTTCCACATGCCCACAGTCCAATGACGGTGAGCTCTACACCATTGCAATCGATGCTTCGCATTCTGTGGAGTGATGTTCGGCTTGTGAGCGGCTGCACGACCATGTAATCCCAAGTCTTTTAACTCTCGACGGACTGTCCTGCTGCTAACACTAACTCCTGATGAACTTTGGAACTCCTGAGAAATTTCCACCAACAAGGACTTGCGATTTTGTTTCACTACCCTTTTCAGAGTTCTGCGGCTGCGTTCACCAAGTGTTTTCTGCCTACCGGTTCGTTTTTCTGCCGTTTCACTGCCTCGACGTTTCCACTTCACAATTACATCACTCACAGTGGATTTAGGCTTCTGTAGAATGTCCGCAATCTCACGAACTGATTTCCCACAAAGGTGGCATCCCACTATTCTACCACGATCAAACTCACTAAGCTCCTTTGACTTACTAATTGCCTCACAAAAGCATCTAAAATCTGACAAACCACTACCAACACTTTTATAGCTTTCAATTACGTATCAAATTGCGTCACTCACCAGAACCACTTTTTTAAGGGGAGTCCGGATACTTTTGGATAGTGTATATCGTACAAAAACTACATGTTCATGAAAAATTTAAAAAATGCTGTGCTACTGAAAAAGTTTCATAAAACTGAGACACTAAATACTAGTTGTGCATTAAAATTCAAATCTATATAAGCAATGATACTTAAATTAGCCACGTAACCATTTTTTTTTATTACATTAGACATTTGATTACAGATCAGAATAAATACCGAGAGGAAAGTTTGAAAATAAATTTAATAAGAAGAAGGAGGAATCTAAAAGTGCAAAAGAGCGTGAAGTTGTATACATTTTTCTGGGCTCTAAAATGTGCAATTACACAAATCTTAAGAGTGATTTTCTGAGAGCGGGGTACACTTAGCATAGGGCTGTGATTATGCTAATTTTTGATTTACCTGAAATTTTCAGCAAGTGTTCTGTATGTTATGCTGATTACAAATTCGAAAACCGTTTAAAAAAATTCCAATCCATTATCATGTTTCAGCTGGTTTTGTGGAGGGGGGGGGGGGGTAGGCGCATTTTATGGCATTTCTGATGAAAAACACTGCTATTAGAATGAATTTTTTACAAAACTTCCTGCATGTGCCAGACTTTTGATTGCAAAAATGTATAATACACTACTAGTACTAATTATTATCGATGCTATTTTCTTGGCACATCACTAAAGTTTTGGTGCAGATTGCGGACAAAAATATGTCCGATTCACTATTTTTTGCTACTTTAAGAGCCAAAATTTAGCCGACTGCACATATGTGCCAAACATTTGACATTGTTGTGTGAATGTAGACTACAAACATAATATTTTAACATAAAAAAAAAACTTTGGCACCTGTCTGAAGTTTCCAGTAAAATCAGTTTGAAATCTGAAATTTTAGACTTTTAGGCCTAATTTAAGGCCAAAAATCTCAAAACTTCAGAATCTGAAAAATAAGGTGATGATGTCATCAGAGAGTGACTTTAGTGTACTAAACATTGCTACTGTCTGGTTTTTGGCACCTCTGCTCATTTTTATTCGAGAACGATGTAAAGTTGGTTAAAATATTGAAAAACGGTAAAATTGTGAGTCTTGTATATCCCATTTTATATAGGCTATCAGACTTGTATATCCATTTTATATAGGCTATCAGATTTGTATATTCCATTTTATATAGGCTATAATAATTGTGGCAGAAAATAACAAGGCTTTCCACAACTAGCCTTCAAAATTATTTCTGTAAAATTATAGAGCTTTTATAAAATGCCATCATAATTTAAATGCTTTTGTTTCTACTATAGGATCTATTATAAAAAGAAATAACAGTAACCTATTTTTTAAAATATGATACAGTTAATAATGGACATTTTCAACTAAGCAATACAAATATAATTTTTGTAAAAGACTAAAAAAATTTTGTTCTTTATAATTTTTTCCTTGGGAGCTTAGAAATGAAACAATAATGGTGTGAAATAGCCTAGAGCACACCTGAGTAACAGGAATGAATTCAGAAGGGCATTTTTTTAGGGGGGGGGGGGACTTCTGTTGCTAACTCAACAATCTATGTTTTCTAATCATTAGGCGACTACCAAATCAATGTTTTTTTATTGGTCAGGGGAAAATTAAAAAATCCTCCCATGCATCAGCCCCTGTAAGTAGCCTTAGCTATGAACTTACCTTTGCTAATAAATATGGATTTGCACAGCAGGTTTCTAAAACAATTTTCAGCATTTCAAAAGCATCTACTCCTTCAGCGATGTAATTATCTAGACCTTGAATTCCTTACCTTTGGCTAGCTTTGCAGCAGTTCAGTACTCTCCAAAGACTGCTTCTAGACAGGTACTGTATCCCAACAGATTGACAGTATCCTTCATGTGCTAATACAAAATGAGATCTCTGTAATGTTCTTACTGCGTGTGGGATTTCGAAATACTTTCCATTACTGAGAGTGAGTTTCGTTGTCCCGAATGCTACATCTTGTATGAAACCAGCTGTAAACAGAAAGTTTATAAAATGTTCAACTTTAGTCATATCCAGTCTATTGCGTGTAATGGATTCTGTGTTCAAGACTTTTTTAATGCTGCATCATTACCTGATGAAATTTCTTTTGATAATTCAACTATTCTCTGTGAGCAGTTAAACATCGTCTTCAGTTGACGAACACTGAAGCAATCTGCAACAGTACTGATCAGCATAACTTTCATGTTGATGTTCGGAACTATATTTACTGCAGCAATCAAATCACTGTATTCATTCTCTTCAGGTGCATCAATAGAAGACGAGGATATCATAGACAATAATGCTTCTCCTTGCCCGGGACATAAAGTGTTCGCTAGTTCTAATGAAAATGCCTTAACACCTCTCTTGTGTTTTCGTTTCAGTCCACGTAAGTAACTGGAACTTAAAATTGCTAATGGTGTTGCTATTTGTGTTTTTACAGGGCTGAAATGCTCTTGCATGCTTGGCATTTTGTCAATTGCCGTATTGAAAGCATCTCGATTGGGTAAATTTTGTTCTGGTGGAGGCTGATAGTTGTCATTGCTATCTTCATCTTCAGATAAAATAATGTTGGTGGCACTTTGCTCTTCTTTATTTCTACACTTTGTACACAATGTTTGACCAATTGGGAACTTGATCCGATATTTTTCGCTGATGTTCTTTGATAATTCCTCATGTATTGAACGCACTACCATCTTCTTTCGGTGCTTGTGATTTGGATGTTTGCATATAACTGGAGGTCTCCAATAAATTCCGTTGCTGTACCGATGCTTTGGGCATATTTTCTGTTCATCATTAAAGGCTATACCTATGCGGTTTTGTACAAGTAATAATTCTGTACATGAAAGTGTAGGCATTTTAATTTGAAGTTTTTTACAATGTGGTCTTATATCCAAAGTGAGCTGAGAGAAAGTAACTATTTCATTGTCTTTCACAAATGCAGAAAATCCACATTCAGGCGAAATTAAAACACAGTCATTCCACTTTTTCTCCATAGTTCTGAACTATGTTCCACAATTTTATTTAGAAACGAATAAAATCTAAAAGACGGAAAAATATGTCTGAATAGCGAAACAAATGCAATACATTACTATTTTACAGCAACCAGACAGTCCCATACACAAACGAGAAGTCGGGCATAAAAGTGAAAGTAAAATGTACATTCCAAAAAACAAAAATTGAACTAGAATGATATAAATAAAAAGTTATAAAATCGTTGCACATTATAAAATAACAATAACAACTTATTTTTAAAAAAGTAATAAGAAATTTAATATCAACTCACCTATTTTTGAAAAACTGAAGAAGTCATGTGTTCTTTTATGTGTTTATCCAAGTAGAATCTTAGTTCAAAAAGGAAAACAGTCATCTAAATAGAATCTTCGAGTGTTCTAAAGTAAGAATAATGTTGCCACTCAAAAATTATGAGTGTAATATTGTACTAAATAATTTCAACAAAATATCTTTTGGTCAATATGCATGTAAATGACAAATATAGATAACCAGGATGATTGATCACTTTTTAGTAATATCCAATAAGAATCTTTTTATTTAAAAAAAAAACTCAAGCAGATGTAATAGTTAAGAAGCCTATTCTTAACTTTGATAGGTTTTGTGAATAAAAAATGAAAGAAAACCTTTGGTACAAATCTGCAATTTATTTAATCTGAGGGAAAATGTCCATCGATCAATTTTACCGTTTTTCAATATTTTAACCAACTTTACATCGTTCTCGAATAAAAATGAGCAGAGGTGCCAAAAAACAGACAGTGGCAGTGTTTAGTACACTAAAGTCACTCTCTGATGACATCATCACCTTATTTTTCAGATTCTGAAGTTTTGAGATTTTTGGCCTTAAATTAGGCCTAAAAGTCTAAAATTTCAGATTTCAAACTGATTTTACTGGAAACTTCAGACAGTTGCCAAAGTTTTTTTTTATGCTAAAGTATTATGTTTGTGGTGTACTATCACATAACAATGCCAAATGTTTGGCACATATGTGCAGTCGGCTAAATTTTGGCTCTTAAAGTAGCAAAAAATAGTGAATCGGACATATTTTTGTCCTCTATTTGCACCAAAACTTTAGTGATGTGCCAAGAAATTAGCACTGATAACAATTAGTACTAGTAGTCTATTATACATTTTTGCAATCAAAAGTTTGGCACATGCAGAAAATTTGGCAAAAAATTAATTCTAATGATAGCGTTTTTCCTCAAAAATGCTATACAACGCGCCTCCCTTCCTCTACAAAACTAGCTAAAACATGACAATGGAATGGAATTTTTTAAAAAAGGTTCTTAAATTTGTATCAGGATAACATACAGAACACTTCCTGAAAATTTCAGGGAAATCAAAAATTAGCATAATCACAAACTACCCCTCTCTCAGAAAATCACTCTTAAAAGAAATAACCACTTTGCAAATTATATTAGTTTCTATAACTAATTATTATAGTATTTTCAATACTGAATCTGAATATGAAATACAATTTTTCTATTATGTAATAATAATTAAAAAAAAAAATTATAATTTTTGGGGAAATAACTCAAATCAAGTTATTTTGACATATTTTAGATACAGATCAAAATAAAAAAATGTATCTCCACATACCTGTGTGTTCCATGTCTGCATATCATATATATATATATATATATATATATATATATATATATATATAAAAGGATATAACAAAATAATATAAATATCCTTTGTAATTTATAAAAACAAAAATTTCAGTGATTTTTTTTTGCATTTCTCCACGTTGTGGAACATCATGATTTTAAAAAAGTGATCTACAAAAAATTTGTGTCTGTGTGTGTGTACGTGTGTCTGTGGTCAGCATAACTCCCGAAAAAATTGACCTACGATGCTCAAATTTGGTATGAGCGTTAGTGGCGCCCAAGGGACCTACCATTAAGGTTTTCGTCAAAATCGCGCAAACGCCTAAGGTAGCTGCCATTGAAAAAATCATGTTTTTCAATGATTGCTAAAAGGAAATTCAGTTGAAGGTAGAAAGATAGCCTATGAAATTGAATATGGGTACTGTTATATTCTCCTGCAATTTAAATATGATAACCTTTTTTAATCTTGTTATATACAAGAAATAATATTATTCCAATGATCTCAACCTTATTTATGGAATTTCTTACTGCTTTTATTTTTAAGATTTAAGTGTAAACATTGAAAGTACTGAATACTAGTAAACTTGGCTTTGGTTGGTTGAGGGCTTAAACTTTCTCAACAAACCAAAGCTTTAGTACAGTGGAAACGACTTTAGAAAATAAGGACTTGGAGACGGTACTTTAAAGAACTATACAAATTTATTAACATGAAAGAAAAAAAAACCTCGAAATTAAATAACTATTGTATCACACCTGTGCGATGCGCACACGGGATCGAGCCACTTCAGTCTAAGAGCCATGAGCAAAAGAAAAAGGACAATTAGTGCTCAATCAATACAGTATATATATACTTGAAACAACGGTCACATGACCGGGCAACAAAAATTAACATAAAATATTAGATCATCCTACCACATGGGCGCCCCCAGGAGGGTGCAAGAAGGTGCACTTGCACCCTCTTGAAAATTTAAAAAAATGAGGGAAAAGATTTAAATTCCAAGATAAAAAAGAGCACATTTTCCGATTATATACATGTTCTGTTACGAGTTTTTTTTCCTATTAATTTAGTCTTTTGTTTTTTTCCCGATGTCGTTTTTTATAGCTACTTGCAGGACGATTTTCTAGCGCTTGTTGTCTATGATTATTAGAGACTGATGAGTAGAAGTATTTATTCCTTTTATTGTATAATCATTTCCTGTGTAGTTCTCAAAATTCTAGGAAAATGTTTTGTTTTTTAAGTCATCAGATATACTATCTTGAAATCTATTTTTAGAGTTCAATTGAACATATTCCAATACTGCCTTCGTGTTTCATTTAATTTTTTTTTCTAACGATATCCGAAACTTGGAAGAAATAAAATGTTACTCTTCTGTATTTTTGCATCTTCGAGTTCCTCTATTCTAAACACTATCTCTTGAATGCCGTGAGATCTAGTTGGATGATAAAAAAAACATTAAAAATATATATTTTAATATTTTTACTATTTTGTATTTTTTCCCCCTTTAACTGGGTTGAACTTTCAAAAATATATACCATGCATTTTAATTTTTCTCAAAGAGCATGCATGATTATTAAATAACGTTTCTAAAAAAAATTAATGATTTTGATAAAAATCTATTCTTGCACCCCCTTTGTAATATTCCTGGGGGGCGTCCATGCCCTACCACACCAGTTTCAATATTTCAAAATACAACTCGGATCAAATCAAATCAAGACACAGACTTATTAAGTGAGTGAAGTGAATTGATCCGATCCGATTAAGACACTAGGAAAAGTTTAACGTGAGATATAATCGGAACCGCACAGAACCGTAAGTTTATAATTTACATAAAAACCTCCCTGTGTTTCCTAACAAAACTAATACAGAATAACTAGAAAATTTTGCGATCAAACAGCTTTTGGATATTCTTTATTAATCTGTACCTTACCTTGTTATTTAGTAGATATAAAAAACAATTTAAAATACAAAAATTGTAGAGAATTTTTTTTCTTTCGAAAAAGATAGTTTCTTTAGTTAATTAATATATTAGGAGATATTTTGGAGAAAAAAAATGAAATTCTCCCACATTTTGTCTAGGTGGCAACTGCTTCTTGATGTAGTCGCGCTGCTAAAGGGAGATTTTTTAGTGTCATCTCCCCCCCCCTCCCCTCCAAAGGAACCCCCAGCATCCCAATGTTTCCTTATGAATGAATAATAAACATTTAGTAATTGCGTAAATAATTTAAAAATAATACTTTTTAATTTAACATTATTCAGACAGAGTAGCTCTATTGCATCGTACTAAAGTATCTAATAGAGGTCCAAGAATATTGAAATAAATAGCGTAAAAAAAATCGTTTTGCATTATTTTTGTCCTATTTCAGTCATTACAAATCTAAAAATATGTTTATGTTCGTTTCCCAAATGTTGTAATAGCTTTTCAGTGTTACATGGCCGTTGTATTTCAAGCTCCATAAATATCTAATAAAATCAGCTTGCCATATATTATACTGACGTTTGAATTGAGTTTAGACAGAAACGAAAATTGTGGATTAATCTATAATCTAGATAATTCGGGGTCTACATAAAATGTAGTCCCATGTTGGGGTGTTTTGTCTAACACGAATACTTGACAAAAACCATTTGAATATTTTGGCATATGTAAGTGCAGATTAAGAAACTGAAAAATATGGATAGCATGTAACAAATCGGGGAAGAGAAAGCTCCGCATAGATATGGTTTTTTATATACAGAAAATATAGGAGCAAACTTCCTGCTTGATTGAGAATCTTTTCCATAGAAATTTTCTGATTGGCGCCCCTGCCCCATGCGTAATGAGATTGAAAATTTATTATAATATCATTATGTATTATTATATATCCTATATTCAGATCTTCGCTTTTTGCAAGGTAAGGCTATTGTTTTGATGGATAGTATTTTATTTTAAAGGATTATTAATGCTAATTGATCTTATGGTAACTGTTTCCATGATTATATTTGTTAATATCTTTTCAGGCAGCTGTCGAGAAGTTTCTCTGCATAAATGTGGAAGCAGCATGGTTCAAGTATTTAGGCTGCTTGACTTCTTGCCTTTGGGAAAGTCATTGGACGCCAAATGTACACTGAGAAAGGTAACATCAGTCATTAAGCGGTAACATCAAGCCTTAGAAGTTGATAGTTCTAATAGAGAATTCATATTTTCTTCGTTTGTTTTTGAAAATATGATTAGAAAAAAAAAAGGAAGATATTGTTTTCATTACAAGCAACGTCAAATCATTGTATGAAAAAAAATTCCTGAATGGACGATTTTTACAGTATTACGATCGAGCCAATCCGACGAAGTCATATTCTTATTAAATGGGAAAAGTTATGTTTGCTGGTATTTCTTATTGATGTAGCTTTTTTAATGAAGTTTGACGATTGTATAGTCGTTCTAAGTTAGTTTGTGACTTCAAAATTGTAATATACTTATAAATAATCGTAAAACTTATTTTTAATAATAATTAATTGAAAATTTGAATGGTGGTGCCATCTATATCAAAATTTAACAAATCCCAATTTATATTTTACGAAATACTTTTACCATGTAAGAGTCGTGATAATTAATATTCAGTGAAGAAGTTTTATGTAAAAAAAAATATTATTTTTCTTTTTAATTTGTGGATTGAAAGAAAAGTCGAACTATATTATATTTATAATTGATTTTTTACTTACAGTTAAACTATAGAATTGACATCTTTATAATTTCTATAACTTCAACTATCATAAAATAGATAAATATAAATTAATTGTCATAACTTTTGTTCACAATATTATAATCCAATATAATAGTAGACTGCACATTAAAATATTTCTTATTAAATACAAGTCAATATTAAAAAAGCTCAATATTTATTAACATTTATCATTATTATAAAAACGGAACAGATGTAGTATAGCAGATTTGGCGATATTTTTTTATTTGGTAATAGCAAAAAGGATCAAAATCAAATACAAATAATAAGGGAATAAGGTTAAAATATTAATAATAATTAAATTAAAATACTAAAAGTAATAAAATTAAAATAACACTAAAATTAAGTTTTGTTTTTTTGGAACTACCGACTGTCTATTTCTGCCACTTATGAAGTGCTTAACACAGCCAAATACGTCTCGTAATTTTGAGCATCTAGATTCTAGAAGAATACGAGATCGAAATCTTCTAATGTAAACCCCTCTCTCCGACCCCACCACACCAACGAGAAGACATTGACGCCACGACAGATTTAATGTGCACCAGCCCCCAGGTGGACACCGATATTTGGCGAACGGAGGCCCGAAACCACAACCCTCCGGTTACGAGCTCGATACTCTACCGCAAGACTATCGGAGCCCCTAAAATTAAGTTAAAATGTAAATAAAAAATATAAAGTATCAAATTAAAATAAAACTTAAAATCTGTTTCCAGAAACCGAATTTATCCGGAAAAAAACAACACCTATATAAAATCGTGTCAAAGAAATGTCATATTCTACATGTGTGCCACAAAAATTATTATAACAAAAAGGCTCTAAAAATGTATGCGTCGCATTGATGCAGTCAATTATTCAGAAATACACACACACACACACACACACACACACACACACACACACACACACACACACACACACACACACACACACACACACACACACACACACACACACACACACACACACACACACACACACACACACACACACACACACACACACACACACACACACACACACACACACACACACACACACACACACACACACACACACACAACCTTTGGTTTCCAAAATATATTCCAGCTACATAATTTTCCTTGATAAATATCCAAAATTTATACTTTGTTGTTAAAATCAGATACTTAGATTCTAATGGATTAAAACATTAATCAGGAATAAAATTATCATTTATAAAATATTCGCAATTTTAAAATCAGTTCCTAAACTCAAGATTTAAAACATGCGTTTAATTCTCTGTGTCAACACAGTAAATATTGTCAAGTGTTTAGCGGCTTCCATGAAAGCAACGGATCAGCCAATGGAGCACTCTCATTCCCTTCTGTGGTTTGAATCAATGTGAGGTATGCTTAAATGCGTCCCGGGGGGTCCCCCCACATCTTACGGCCCTGAACAAGTACTATTTCGTGACATTTTTAGACTGAAATGTTTACCATGTTTTGACATCTGGTAAAAAAGCCCTGTATATGTGTACTTTTTTACTTTCAATTACCCATATGTTATATACATAGGGTAATGAAAGTATAGCATTCGGTAAAAAAAAATAAAAAAAAAATTTGCATTTTTCTTCGTTTTGGAACATCCTGATTTCAAAAAAGTGATCTAGAAAAAATGTCTGTCTGTGTGTATAACTCACGAACAAATTGACCTACGATGTTCAAATTTGGTATGAGGGTTAGTGGCGGCCATGGGGCCTACCGTTAAAGCTTTCGTCAAAATCGTCCATGCTGCCATTGAAAAAATCGTGTTTTCCAATGATTGCTACAAAACGGCTCTAATGAGTTTGATAAAAATCTCTGTGGTAATGCCCCTTCCGAAATTCCCATAAAAATGTTTTAATGGCGTAAAAAATTGAAAAATGAATGCCTTCAACACCGAGTTCTCTTTCCTTGAGCATACCTTATCAACGATCGGTTTTTCTTCTCCCCTCGGTTTCGTTTAAAATAAAGGATAATATAAGGATTATCGAAAAGTATATCGCCAAAATCATCATTTTGGTGGATTTTTTTTTTAACCATACAAGAATTATTGCCAAAATGACCATTTATTCTAAATGAGGGATGAAAATATACAAACGACGCAAATCTACGCCAGTATTATACTGTAATTGAAAGTTGTGCGATGTTCCACACCCTTAGTTTTTTAATAAAAATATACAAAGGCTCTGTTTGCCTATTTGTCCGAGATCAACATTAACAGACAAAGCTAAAGATCCTATACAAACACTGCGATAGTTTCAATGAAAGACCTCATCGAGTTCTACTTCTGAAATTGAAATTACGATCGTAAGTTCCTGAAATGGAGACAGGAAGTTAATTTGAAATTCTTTAAGCCTAAACTAAAAATTATACTGGCATGTGTTGTATCAGTTTGAGGACCTTAATAAGATTATATGGATCATATAAATTTCAACTGTAAATGCTTTAAAACATCCGTTAGACGGGATACTGTTTCGATATCAATTACTATGACGATATATATCAGACTGGATTTTGGATAAATGGTAACAAATGCTTTCGCCAAATTTGTTGTATAAAAAGAGCAAACTCGCAAACTGAGTGACATATTTTTCTTATAAAAAAACAAGTATAAAATAAGAGCATTTTGTTGTCAGATCTTATAAACAACAACAGGGAACAATTAAAATAATTAAATCTCACACACACACACACACACACACACACACACACACACACACACACACACACACACACACACACACACACACACACACACACACACACACACACACACACACACACACACACACACACACACACACACACACACACACACACACACACACACACACACACACACACACACACACACACACACACACACACATTTTTTCTTGATCACTTTTTAAATCAGGATGTTTCAAAACTTGGAGAAATGCAATACTATACTTTCATTAGCCCATGTATACATATGGGTAATTGAAAATAAAAAGTGGCAATGTATATAAAGGATTTTTTAAAGACTATGTTTTTGTGGGTTATATTATTTTCTGAGATATGATACTCTGTGATCACTTATCATCACAAGCAACAAACAAAAATACGCGAAAAAAACGACTCTTTTCTATGGATTTCGCAATCACACATACCCATTATACTACCACCTGAAATTATTTCGGCTATGATTATTTCATTCTACGATTATTTCAGAGGTGTAGATGTATAAAGCAGTTTAAAAAGTATCACAACAGCGATTTTGATCAAAATCGTTTGAAACGTTTTTGGACAAGTGCTGGAAAAAGATACATTTTCAAAGGCAGAGCTTTTGTGCGAATGCGCAATTTCGACTAAAACCTTAATGACAGACGACAGGGCCACCACTAACAAAATGTTGAACATCGCAAGTCAACCCTTTCAGGAGTTATGCTGGGAACATCGCACAACTTTCAATTATACTCTAATACTGGTCACTGAATTTAAATTTGACGTGGATTGGTGTTATTTACTGTTTTCATATTTTTAATCATTTAAAAAATATTGCCAGTTTGGCGATATTTTTGGCGATAATTCTTACACAAGCAAAAAAAAAAAAAAAAAAAAAAAAAAAAGAGTTTGGCGCAGAGTGATTCATATTGAACAGGGTAAAATAGTCTCACACACATGATGTCTGATCTGACACATGATGATGACACAATAGTCTCATCACAGGATGCATCAGATTTACCGTGAAACTATAGTTATTCAAGTTTCTGATGTTCTATGCCTGGTCCGGAGACACGGCAAATGTCTATGCGGTATGTCAGTTCCTGCCACACTTGTCATAAAATATCCTACTGTTAACAATTCCAACACGTCAGTTACCCAGTGGCGACCCGTGGTCGAAAATGTTAGTGCAGCCGGAAATATGCGATATCCCATCACCCCCTAACCAACCTAACACCCACTTTCCGTAATCATGTAACTTTTTTTTTAAATCATAATTTTAAAAATCGTGTTTTTTTTTGTTTTTTTTTTTGCACTTAGAAGTACATAACTAGAAATGATATTCAAATGAAAAAATTTCAGTTTTATTCAAAAATTAATTAACTAATTAACATTTAACTCGTTAAAATTAGCATATTTTTGAACAGTGATTACTCGAGTCTTATGGGTCCAAGAAAAGAAATTATGTTTTAAAATTGTTCGTAATGTCATTCCTAATGTTACGAATCTCCATCTAGTTTCTAGAATATATAGTTTTTTTTAATAAAATTTTTTTTAAATTGAAAATAGAAAAAATCGCAATTTTTCTAAAAACTAGCCAAATTTATTTTCTTTTCCAATCAATTTGACTGAGGTTCAAAACATCTAATAGTTAATGCAGATTTGAATTCTCAAATCATTTATCAAAAAGATCAAACTTCAGTTATCACTGTTTAAATGAAGTTTCACGTGCCAAAAACACGATTTTTTAGATAATGAGTTTAAAATATTCAAATTTATTTTCAGAACAAAATAGTGCTTCTAACTAATAAAATAACTCTCTAAGCCTTCAGATGATACCATTGTCTTGCAAAATTTCGCTCTAGAGATTATTTTAAAACGGAAATTCTCAAGGATAACTTCCGAACACCGGTCCGAAGTCGGAAAATTGCTGATTTGGATGCCTCCCTGCACATTACGTGGATGGACGACTCTATTGGATTCCATTGGTTATCATGGCAACGCAATGGCAACGTCGCAGTCGAAACGGGTTTCAGGAACACAAGGCGGCAGTGCGGAGGAAGATCACCTTGAATGGAAACGTTTTTTTCCTCGAATTGAGTATTGAGGCAAGAAATTTGCTGTTTATCGAATTTTTTTCACACTTACCGTAGAAATCGGATTTTCATTTTCAAAAATTGTAAAATATATGATTTTAATTTTGAACTAATAAATTTCGATGCAGCCCGTCTGCATTGGCTGTAGTGCACGAGCCTCCACTGCAGTTATCCGCTGCTTCAGTTTCTGTAAGTCCTGAAGAAGTGGAGACACGAAAATTTAGTATTTATCAAAACCCCACAGGAAAAAAAATCGCACGGGGTAAAATGAATACCTGAAGTTTCGTGTACCCCATCGCTGGATTGACCATCCTGGGTCAAACGATATGCCATTGCTTTCTTGGCCGTCGAAGACATTTACCTTTTCACCAGAGGGTCACAAATAGAACATCTATAAAAACTTCGATAACTGTAGTTTCACGGTGAATTTGAATCATCAAAATAAATTAATTACAGTGTTCACATGTATGCTTTAATTTTGTACCATTCAATCTGAAATCTGAAGCACCCTGTATTTTTTGATAATTCTTACATTATCCTTTCTTGTAAGTGCAACAGAGGGAAAAAGTCGCTGATGGGTGATGCCCAAGTTAAAGACTGTGTTAAAGGCATTCGTTGTTCAACTTTTTACGCCTTTATCACATTTCTACGGGAATTTCGGAGGAAGAGATTTTTAGAACACCTTAAGAGGCATTAAACAGCGATTTTGATCAAAATCGTTGGAGCCTTTTTGTGGTAATTGCTGAAAAGCATAACTTTTTCAATGACAGCTACCTTATGCGCATGCGTCATTTTGACGAAAAACCTTATTGACGGGTCCCATGGTCTCTTCTAATTATATGCAAAGGTTAAACATCTTAGGTCAACCCATTCGGGAGTTATGCTGACTATAAAACGTATAGAAAAGGGAAAAAAATTCTGATTGCAATACTTTCATTAACCTATGTTAATTTAGAGTAATTGAAAGTAAAAAAGAAAAAAGAATCAAATGAAAACAAATATAATTAGACAATCTTTATTTTACTACTTCCTGAATACCCGCCACGAAATTTTACTATCTGCAATATTTTAGCCAGCTGTGAGGCCCCGCGTTGCAAAAATCCGTCATTGGTGTATTAGGCTCCAATTTTTGGAGCTTCTCTCGCAGGAAGGTTCATCACAAAGTAAAATAGAGTTCACTTCGTTCGCTGAAAAAGTCATTGACACATAAGCACAGGCCTACTTAACTCGTTGAAAGGTTCATTGCTATGCAAACATGAGCTCGCTTTGCTCGATGAAAGGTTCTTTGCTGCGTAAGCGTAAGGTCGCTTCATACACTAAAAACTAATTGCTATGTAAAGCCTTAATATTAGAAGCCCCTCCCTTGTCGAGAAACAAAAAAACAAAATTCCCCGTTAATAACTATAATACAACACCCTTTTAAGAATATTTTAACACGTGATGTTTGTAAAAAGCAAAATTAAAAGGTCAAAACTATTTATGTTAAAACTTTCAGAGATCTAGGTCTATTAGAAATCGCTTTTTGTGAAAATATTGATTAAAAATTCATTAAAAAAGTTAAAATTTTAACGTTTTTTTTTTGTCTAAAGTCCAATTAGAAGGCATTGAATTGAACTATTTGTGTTGAAAATTTCAGAAATTTAACCCAATTTGAAATCGTTTAGTAAAGTATTTGTTAATTAATTAAAAAACAAATAAAATTTCAAAATTCTGTTTTTCAAAAGTTCAATTAGAATACCAAAACCACTTATGTTGAAGATTTCAGAGCTGTAGCCCTATTAGAAATTGTTTAGTAAAATATTTATTAATTAAAAAATTAATCAAAAAAGAAGTAAATAAAAATTTAAAATTCTGTTTTTCAAAAGTCCAATTTGAATGCCAAAACTACTTATGTTGAAAATTTAGAGCTGTAGCCTTATTAGAAATCATTTTGTAAAATATTTATTAATTCAAATAATTAATTAAAAAGAACTAAATAAAAATTTAACATTCTGTTTTTCAAAAGTCCAATTAAAAGGCCAAAACTACTTTTGTTGAAATTTTCAAAGCTGTAGCCCTATTAGAAATCGTTTTGTAAAATATTTATTAATTAAAAAAGAACTAAATAAAAATTTAAAATTCTGTTTTCGCAAAGACCAATTAGAAGGCCAAAACTACTTATGTTGAGAATTTCAGAACTATAGCCCTATTAGAAGTCGCTCCGCAAAAAAATTTGTTAATTAAGAAAATTAATTAAAAAAGAGCTAATTAAAATTGTAACATTCTGTTTGACATACATAAAATTAGTAAACCAAAACTTCTTATGTTGAAAATTTCAGAGCTCTACTCCAATTTTAAGTAGGTTTCTATAGATCCACAGACAGACAGACAAACAGACAACTTGTTTTTATTATTATAGATAAATATGAATAATCAAAGATACTTACCAGCTTTTTACTCTAGAAATTTATATACCTTAAAACATAGCTATACAATTCTAAAATCAACAAAAATAATTACAAAACAATTCTCTTTATCCATCACATCTAAGGGTCTTGCCAACATTATAATTAATTACCCTATCCCATTACAGTGCTAAGTTAATCATTTGAGTAAATAGTCTTAAATGCCTTATATCTTTTTCAAAATTCGGTAAAATTAGCCACTGTTAGACAATGCAATTCTCGTTGACTCAAATTAGTATTCTGTATAACTACTTTTACTGTAATATTAGTCTTAAGGTGGAGAAGCCAGCAGTTAAACGTAGTTTTTTCCCGGAAGAGCTAATCCACTATCGGTATTATAAACAATACATAAATCTATTGAATTTTATGCAGTTAATTTATGAATAAAATTATAACCAACGAATAGGAAATTTTATGTTAGTGATAATATATGGGTTTGATTTGATTATTGTGTATAGTTTGAGAAGTTGCCAAGCAAGTTTCCAGATAGAAATAAGTTTTTATTTGGTTGGCGAAATGAATAAGCTAAATTTGATCGTCAAAGTAGGAAGGTTAGTGGCAATTTGAAACTTAAAAAAATTATAATTTTAACCGGATTTTTTTCCAAGAAGTATCTTCTTGCAAGTTAAATCTGGATTATAGGAAGCACATATTCCTTCCAATGATATGTAGTTTAAAGTGTTGAAATCGAGAATAGGGTTTAATATTGTTACGAATTTTTGTATATTTGTAAATATATCGTAGTGTTAATTTTGTGAATAGTAAAATTTATGTACATTTCGCATAAGGCAGTGCAATAGTTCGTCGTTAAGTTGGTTTCCCGGCAATATGGGTGCTATCGCTTGATAACGAGTTTTACAGAGGTAACTGTGGGAAGCGAGTTTTAAGGAGCAGGGCATTTAACATTATGGTAATGGCAATCTCGCCAAATTGGCGATGGTTTTGGCGACTAATTTTTGTCGCCAAATTTGGCGAGAAATCGCCAAATGTCGCCAAACTTGGCGACCATTTGGCGACATTTTCGGTCCCCATGTACATGTATAGGACTTTTCGACTACGATCTGGAAAGTTCTCCAAATATCTACTTCTAGAAGTCTCAAGAAGGTTTGACTCCTATATAAGTCGGCCGAGGAGGTTAGTCAGTTAGTTGAGTGATTTTGAGTCACTGAGTTAGTTGTTAGCTGAGTCCATTAGTTGAATGGAATTACTGATACTGAGTTCTAAAGCGAACTGTATTGCATTGTCTTTTGCGACGATTTAGCAGTTGTTGTCAAGTTTTTAACTGCTGTTTTGTGCTCTATTGAGGTGAAAAGAGCTGTATTGTGTCTAGTAGAATGAGAAGTTCTGGAACTGTAAGAGAATCTGTGAAGAATTATATTGGAATAAATTTCTGCAAGTTTTGATCTGCTTTGGCTTCAAATCTTTCGAACCCGTCCACGAAACAATATTATAAATAACCCATTAAGAAAAGAGTTTTTAAAAAATCTTTTATATGTATGGTCAATTTTTTATATTCATTAACACAACGCCGATATTAAAAACAATTTTATCAGCAAAATGTGTGCAAACTACGTTTCGAGATTTATTTATTAAAAATGAACGTGAACGCCATCCAAATATCATTTATTTATTCTGATTGAACTAATTTTTATTATTTATTAAAAAAAAAAATTGGCAACAGAAAGAGTTTCAACGATGGTCGGTTCAATCAATCCCACTTTGATCACTGATGCGATTGCATGATGCCAAGTTGGTTTATTAGTATTCCGTAAAAGATACCTTTTAGTAACAGTAACAACTCCAAAATTTGATAGAATGCATTGTCATCGACATCGAACCTACCTGCCAAGTTTAAGCCCGATTGACGCATTCGTTTTTAATAAATAAATTTTGAAAAGTGGATCGCCACAAATTTTGCTGATACAGACTTTTTTAATATTTAAAATTAGTTATAAAATTGGCAATGCATATACAGGATTTATATTGGAAACTTAGTTTTTATGGGTTATATTATTCTAAAAGTGTCTTTATTTTCTAGGCCTTTTTTACGTGTCTGAAATCTGATGATGAACCGTGCAAGAAACGTCGCTGGAGTATTTACCACTCCACTGCTTTCAGGAAAAAACTTCTCCGGAGCTTGTGGTCGACTCGTCGTTGCGTACTTGGATACAGACCTGAAGATAATGAAGTGTGAAGAATTTGTACTTTTTCCCTACGAGAATACCAGAAAATATCGTACTGCAATGGAATGTCGGTTTTGCAGTTATTTTTTCTAGCTATTTTTCATGGCTTCATTCAAAATATGGCGTTTTTTCACTAAAAGGATTTTTTTTTCGGTAGGGGGGGGGGGGGAAGGTATCGGTCTCTTCTTATAAATTGGATAAGCAAATGACCATGTGTTTTGAGTATAAAATATTATGTAAATATGCCATCATAATAAAATTAAATTTTTGTTGTGTAGCAATGAATTTTCTAAAAAAACTAGGAGTGTCGAATATCACACAAATTTTAATTACACTATAATAGTGACTTGGATTTGTATCATTTTACGTTTGTATATTTTTATCATTCATCTAGAAGGCAGAAATGGCCAGTTTGGCGATAATTCTTGTTGGAGTGAGAATAATTAAAACATAGATGCCTCGCCAAATGTGGTAACCCTTCCTTGCAAGAACTGTTTGAACTATGAACTATATTCATTCTTCTGTTACTTTCCTGTCCACTAAGATGTAACAAACTCATTCTTAAGAGCCACTTGAACTCCAGCTATTTTTATTTTAAACCTAAATTAATATGTAAATTAAATGATATCTTTATAAGCTCGTTCTCAACATTATTTAGAAGTATATATCAATTACTTATTTTCTCACAATACTGGAGTAATCCACACTGGAGAAAAGCATTTGATAACTGCAATAACCCAGGTAAGATGCATGTAATTTATTGAACAACAAGCAAAGTTGCCTAATAAAAACAACAATTCTTGTGTATGGATCTTAAAAAAAAAAAAAAAAAAACACGCCAAACCAGCGATTTTGGCAAATACACTTTACGATAATCCTTATATTATTCTTCATTATAAGCAAAACTAATGAGAGAAGAAAAAACGATCGTTGATGAGTATTCAAGGAAAGAGAACTCTGTGTTGAAAGCATTCGTTTTTCAACTTTTTACGCCATTAAACTACCTTATGCGCAAGCGCGATTTTGACGAAAACCTTAATGGTAGGTTCCACGGCCACCATTAACCCTCTTACAAAATTTGAACATCATAGGTCAATTTGTTCGGGAGTTATGCTGACCACATACACACAGACATAAATTTTTTCTAGATCTGTTTTTTGAAATCAGGATGTTCCAAAACGTGGAGAAATGCAGAAAAAAGAAGGGGGAAAAAAAAAAATCGATTTTTTTTTTTTGACCGAATGCTATACTTTCATTCCCCTATGTATATATATGGGTAATTGAAAGTAAAAATGACTATTAAATTTACAAGCATTTTATTTTATCAGATACGATATATTGTTAAGAATTTTTCCACTGAGGCAATGATGGCACAGTTTTTAAGATGAAAACTACTATTTATTCACTCTTCACAGGCACAAAATTTATTCAAAGACAACAGTGTAATCGATCTCAAGCTTCAACACAAGCTTCAGTAAGAACAACTTCGAATACAGCGATTATACAAGCTCTCTCCAGTAAACAAAGGATCAGCTTTCATCGAAGTCAGAAGTCAATCTGAAAACTTTCCCAATCTCTAGTCTTATTTATACTTGGCGCGAGAGAACATTCTCGAAATATCCAGCCAATTCGTCGAAAAAAAAGAAACATCTCGAAATTTCTGGATTGCTTTAGGTGTTACCACCTTTTTCTAACTTGTATTATTGCTGTTAATAAATAAAATAAGATAAAATAAATTACAATAGAATTTTAAAATAATACGTCACTATTTACACTATATACAGCTAATTTGTGCAACATTCATAACGTCGTGTTCTGAGTATGTATCTGCTATTTTCGGTCAAATTGAGTTATTGTCACTCTGTAATTTGTTCTGCATAATGATGTTACGGGAAATATTAAAAAAGATAATAAGTTAGTCAATAAGTTTTCATCAACCACATGAAGTCGTTAAACTTTAAAACCTTCTCAGTTTTTGGTCAGCTATTGATATTACTTCTGTGAATGTCTGTTCGACATAAAAGTGATATTTCACAAAAATCTATAGCATCAATAAATAGTTAATAACGTGGAAATAATAATGATTGATTTAAAACTAGTGTGTTTTATTTGAAGTTTTTTTTCGAAGCGCCACTAAGTTTAATGAACCATCAGAGCTGATTCAGGGCATATGTTGCGAGAACTGTCTTAGGAGGAATGAGTGCGAATATCGTACAGATGAAAACATTTGTATCTGTGTCCACAATAGTTTGTTGAGCACATGAGAGGTCGTTATTTATTAACGAACATTAACCCTCGTTATAGATAAACAACTGGATAGAATGTTTAACGCTGGGAAAATGAAGCCGTTTCCAGATGCAATTGGTGGGATAGGATAAAAATTACGGATTGCTGAGGATTGAAATAAAATTTTGGGTTGTACACAGCAGAAATGTCAATAGTAGACCTTAATTAGTAATAATCTGCAAAAAAATATATACTCTAACACTTTACAAGGTTTTTCGCATTCCCATCCAACTATAAAAGTGAACTGTGATTGGTTAATCTTCCCACCAGCTTCGCAATCCCCGGCGCGTTTTTCTCTTTTCATTGACAATGGAGCAGTCTATCCAGTTCTTTATCTATATCGATGACATTAACAGCTAATTAAGTAGCTAATGCATTAACATACAGGTAATAAGATATTTTTCGTTTTGTACATTTCAGTAATAACATGGTTGTAACAGTTGCGTAATTAAAAAGTCATTCTTCAACGTTTAAAATTGCAAAAATAATATAGTTGTGATATTTGCGTATTGGCAATAGATAAAGATTGCAATTCTGAAGCATTTATTTTTTCAAAACTTTTTTAATGTTGAGGAACAGGTTTTTCTTCACAACGCAAACAAAGGAGTCTATTTAACAAGGATATTCAAACGAATTTGTTTCGAATAGAGGTACCAACATTTAAATAAGTAGATGGTTAATTACGAGTACTTGGAAAAATTATTTTTCCTATAGTGAAAGGGTCGTGTACTTTTTTTTTTTTTTACTTGAGAAAAAGAAAGTGCATATTATTGTACCAATAACGTTTTACGAAATTATAATACATACTTTTTTTTAAATCCTAGAATAATAAAATATACATGTCCCAAATTCAAGAAATGACGAGATAATTGCCTATTACGTGCCTAAGTAGAACTGGTCTTCAATTTGTAATGAACGAATATAGATGTAACGTTTTTTTTTTTTTTTTTTTTTTTTTTTTTTTTTTTTTTTTTTTTTTTTTTTTTGAAGAAATAATTAAATAAATTCTTTGAAATATTCCAATGTAAATTTAGTATTTTAATATCCGGCATTTTTTCTAAAGTGTCTTAAATGTAAAGATTATAAAGAATTTAAAGAAATCTTGCCGTCAAAATGCTAATTTTTTTTCAATTATGATATGATGTATTAAAATTATGATCCCCCCCCCCCGTATTTTTATCCTTTGTATTAACTTCGATTTTGTTTGTTTGCGGGTGAGTGTGTTTATGGTGGGAAAATCTGATGCTAGCCAATCAACCAACTTTCCACCATCCAATTAAACTGAAACATTGGCAGATAGATTCATTGTCGATGACAAAGTTTCCCATCAAGTTTTGTGTCTGTTACTAAATGGCCGCTTTTACACACTACTATTGCCGGAAGTACAAATTATTTTATACATTTTAAAACTCTTTATATTAACTTCGATTTCGTTTTGTGTGCGTTGTTTGTGGCGGGTAAATCTATAATTAACTTACTTGTCTATAAAATCTATAAAAAACTTAGCAGATAGAATCGTTATTGATGATAATTAGAGGTCGGAAATATCGATCAAAATAAATATTGATACTATATCGTTGCATAGAAAAAAATATCGATATATCGATACATGACTTTTTTTTTATTTGATTTGCAATTTTGCCAGAAACAAAGTTTTTTGGGGCAAATTTCTATTTTTCATGATTACTTTTTTATAAGGTGACTACTTTTTCAACTGAAATGGATCTATTACAAAAAAAAAGTTATATTTTCGCTTAATTGGTGCAGTGATTTTAAGAAAAATTTAGATAATTTTCAATTGCTTTTAAGTGTATGGAAAATATTGAATTTTGGTGCCGTTTTGACTGTCTCTCAACCAAGTTCAAACTTTAGTTTTGAAGTTTTTGAAAAGGGAATAAAGAAAATCGAAAAACACATGGAACTACAAAACGATCATCAAAAACCTAAAAATGTTTGAAAATATCGATATATCGGTGACTTTTATCGATATTTATAATATCGATAGTTTTGTAGAAATACCGATAAAAATATCGTCGTATCGATATATCGCCGACCTCTAATGATAATGTATTTTATCAAGTTATGTGGCTTTCATTAAAAGGTAGCTGTTACAAACTTTCTATTGCTGTTTTGGAGGGTTAATTAGCCCACTTGACGTCATCCAATCGAGTTGAAACTTAATAGATAAACTGATAGTTGATAACAATGCTTTCTAAATTATGGAGGCAAACAATAAAAGGCCTCTTTAATGTGCGCTACTTTTTATGGTCCGGAATAATAATTAACCCATTATTCGTCATCCAATCCATCTGAAGTTTGACAGATAGGCTCGATTCGTTGTCGGTGATAATGCTTTTCATCAAGTTTTGGAACTGCCACTAAACGGTGGCTTTTGCTCACATTTCTATCTCCACTTCGGAGGAATTATTAACTCCAGTTCCAATCTGACTAAAACTTGGCGGATAGACTCGCGGTCAAATACAATGCATTCCATCAAGTTTTCGAAGCAAAATGAGTTAGTGCATGACACAGAATCTGTGGTTTTCACGAGTGAATTACCTAATTACTAGAGCTATAGTACACGTCAAATAAGCATTTTACTTTGAAAGAGTATTACTTTTGCAACTAGTTGCATAAATAACTATTTTATTGGTTAATTTAGAAAGAAGGAAAAAAATACAAACATTTCTCTTGTTATAAAAACTTTCTTGGTATAGTATATGATGTGGCAATGCAAATGATAGATTTATATTAAAAAAAAAAAAAAAAAAAAAAACTATGGGTTAATTTTTTAAACAAATAAAAAGTACAAAACTTTTCCTTCCTTGATATAAAAACTCCGATTCACAAAAACTTCTCTGGATAAAAATAACAACCTTCCTATCGATAAAAAAAAAGTATTAAAAAATATCACGAAAGTTCAACATTCAAGTCCATGATAATTCTGTGTCATACATCGATGTCAAAATCCGAAATAAAACGATTTTTTATCAGTAAAAAACAAAAATATTTATGGAATTTAGTTATTCGTACTGCTTTGTTTCCAAGCAACACGATGGATATTCTATATTTAAAAGTATAAAACTTGAATTTTTCACCCGCAAAAAAGAAAGAAAAAAAAAAAAAAAAAAAAAAAAAAAAAAAAAAAAAGAGAGCCTCCGAAACTATAGGGTATTGCATTTCTTCGATGCCGCTATTATATTATTAAACCTTGTTTTTTTAGTATAATATGAATGTAATCTAACACAATAAACTTAACTTGAATAAATATCTCTCCCAATCATTTAAACACACTCTGATTAAATTCACAATCAGAAGCAGTCGAACAAACGTTCTTCTAACTGCATCAATGATGGAGTGGACCTGGCTATCGTTAGTGAGAAGTAGGTCAACAACGGAATGAACTGAAATACATTGCATCTTAAAGACGCAATGCAATGCAATCCTTTCACGTTATTTGTCTTTTATCGCCCTTGAGAAGAAACGGTAAATTCCCCTTTTTTAATAGAATAAAAATATGAGAATAAAATGCTTCGCGCGAATCTGATGCCTTTCTCCTTCCGTTCTAAAAAAAATTAAACATGCAAGTTTGCCAGGATCCGACCGTTTATCGCTCTTTTAGATATCTTTTATTACTCTTTTACCCCTTGCGATACCAAATTAGTCGAAAGCGGAAATTGATTTTATACACGTCGTTCTTTAGAGTTGGGTTGTTTTGTCCGCCAAAATTTACGAATTTTCAATTAATCCGAAACCCTATTTTAATTGCCCCCGTCACACATTATGATGAACATTTGCCTGAGATGTCACCATGCATATATGATCCACCATTTGTTCTTAGGAAAAATGATTGATGATTTGTTGAAATATTTATTAAGTTAAAAATCTTCTTCAAGATCAGGAAGTAAGAGGACCATTCATCCCCGTTTGTGTGAACAATCCCTGACATTCTTTTTTCACCCATTGAAATAAAACGTCTATCGAATGACCCCGAATTTAAAAAATGTCCCTGTGCCCCAATACTAAAATCATTGATTAGAATCATTGAAAGTAAACTTCCATATATTTATACTGTATGAGTTGAGAAACTCAAAGAATGTTAAGAAGAAACGGAACAATAGATTCATTTCAATAATGGGGCGAAAACTTTTATCTGGTTTAGAGAATGAATGGGATGGGGTAAGTTTAATAAATAAAAAAAAGTATATTCTTTGGAAGCAGATTAAAAATCACAAATGATTTTCTATTTTCTATTCATTTATATTCACAATTGCCATAGAAAACTTTCTTTACAAACGTTAAACAAATTTTAGTTTTATGATACAATGTATTGTAAAAGCTAAAACTAATTAAACAAAATTACATAAAGAAACTTTATTCGAAGTTGAAGCGGTCATTGACATTTGACAACAGTTAACAAAACTGAAATGGAAGGTTTTTCGCAATTCTATTCATATGTTGCCATGGGAACCGTTCTTCATAGTTATTAATTTTGAAGGAACGAAAATGGAGATTTCGCAGCGACTAGACTAACACTCGTAATTTTTTTTATTAAGACACGGAAGCGAAGGATGGGGCACTTAATGGGGGTGGCGTTGACGTCAAAGTCTCTAAAAATTCCTTTCTTTTGGAATTTTTTATTTGTAGAAAGCTGTGACTGATTTTTTTTTTGTAGTCATCTTAAATTAACTCATATCTGGGCACTCATTTAAATGCAGGGAAACACGCGTTCGTTCGCAGGATGCAAGATAACGAATTTACTGATAGATAGGAACTGGTTATTACTACAAACTCTTCGATAAAGAGTGCTTTCATCCAAATGAGGTTTGTTGTAGAAAATACACGGATAAAGAATCAATAGAGGAATGATATCTATCATTCGACTAGTCTCTTGATTTAAATGTAAATATAGTTTAATCATGGGTAGGGGCGCCGATAGGATTATTGGTTAGCACTCAGGGTATAAGATGGATAAATTTTGTTTAAACTTCGATTTTTCAAAAATGCTAATAAAATGCAGCCGTAAAATTATGAAATAATTAATATTTTGGCTTTAATTTTCTTTTCAGGGGCATAATTTAAAATCTATATTTCACTTATTTTTTCTTGTAAATTTGTTTCTTCAATTTATTTTTAATTTTCGAAAGTGAGGGAGGTGTCGTGCCCCTACCTGGAAGGACCTATGATCATGGTTGATTATTTATTGGAGGATGCAGTGCACGTCTATCCAAATGGGTAGACGAATGTCCATCTATGTTGTGTGATGGCATGGGATTGGCTTTGGTGTAGATTTTTTATTAATAAATCTATTTTTAAAAAATTTGAATATTAATATCATAAAAAAAAAGTATTGCAAATTGTCTTAAAATTATTTCACCCAGATGAGTGTATTTTAAGTATTAGTTAGAACGCAAATGGAGTCATCTTTGAAAATCGCAAATTATCCAAATTTCAAAATTATATTTGTGTAGATTAATCGAGTTAAAAACTATAAGATCTTTTTTATATTTTTTATGAGGAAATAAAAGAGCGAAGAAATCAATTAGCTGTGTTAGATCAGTGAGATAGAAATGGATAGAGAAAGTAGGGGAGAGAGAGATTGAGAGAAAGAGAGAGAGAGAAAGAGAGAGAGAGAGAGAGAAAGAGAGAGATTGAGAGAAAGAGAGAGAGAGAGAAAGAGAGAGAGAGAAAGAGAGAGAGAGAAAGAGAGAGAGAGAGAGATTGAGAGAGAGAGAGGGTTAGAGGGTACCTCCTTCAAACTTTATGTCACATGCACTGTCGTTAGAAAATTGCAGTTTTTACAACTTTTTAAGATCGCCACTGCCTCTTATAATACCTACATTACAATATCACCATTGCATTTATACATTGTTCGATAACTGATAATGTTGCTGATACGATAATCCTTTTATGAAGCATACTTATTTTTAAAATATTCGATTAGCAACAAAACATTCTTTATTTATATATATATATATATATATATATATATATATATATATATATATATATATATATATATATATATATATATATATATATATATATATATATATATATATATATATATATATATATATATATATATATATATATATATATATATATATATATATATATATATATATATATATATATATATATATATATATATATATATATATATATATATATATATATATATATATATATATATATATATATATATATATATATATATATATATATATATATATATATATATATATATAAACAAACATTTTAATATTAGAAAGACAAAGAGAGAAAACTTCAAAAAAAGTTATAAAAAATTTAACCACAATAAAACTTTACCGTGTTTTTATCATTTATTCGAACCATAACAAATAGCTTGAAAGCTTTCGCAGCTCTAAGATGCTTAGTAAAGTGTTTTTGTTTCATTGAATAAATCCATACTCGGTATCCCTGAATATGTCATAAAGTAAGTATTTTTTTTAATTTTAACAACTCCTTTTTTTTTTTTTTGACATAGTCTAATAAGTTTCTATACCACAGAATAATCAATCTAATTTAACTGCACCTAAAAATAACATTGAGAAAAAATACTTAAAATAAATAATAAAAAAAAAGTATCTACGCCTGGTACTTCGGCAGGTACCTCGTGCGATGTAAATCCGCATCGTATGTTTAAAACTTCACATTTCTTTATGTAGCAACCTTTGCATAGTTTTTATTTTAATTTTAGCAAAACTATTTAATCTTTGACAGTTCAACAAACTCGAATCTTTGACAGTTTATTTCTTTATCTGTATTCATTGTTGGGGCGCTGTCTGAGTACAAATTCATTTCGGCGTGTGTTACGAATAAAAACATACAGGAAAAAATATTTTCAGATAGAAACAAGGTGAGAGTAAAGAATAATATATATATTTTTGCATATACCGATAAATTTATGCAAGAAAATTTAGCTTTTTTTGTGATTATTTTCGATTAACTACACCCATTTCCCGGTTGATTTCAAATTTTATTATTTATTAAAAATAAAAATTCATGCATTTAAGGGCTAATTATTAAGGCACTGTACATAAACTTACAAAGGCACTATTTTATAGTGCGATTCTTTCTTTGATTAAAAGTGGACAGACAAATTTATAATTCGTGTTTATCAGTGATATTGAAATAAAAATTTATAGGAGATTTGACATTACACTTTCAATAAATTTTTATTTTCGCTTTTTTTTGTAGTCATCTTAATCTAAGAAAATCGCAAATATCTGCACTTCTAAAATGAATGCTTATTTTTTCTTACACGTGTGCAGACGCACTCGTTTTTTGTTTAGATTTGGTTTCTTTGCGGTTTTAAGGTAGGTCAGCCACTCTGAAACGAATTGATAACGCTCTATCTCAGTTGTATTTGTTATTGTTTTGATTCAGAACCAGGTGTTTGAAAACAATGTTTCACTTTAATATTATACTAATGTAAGTTTACTTAACACGTGGTGTAAAAAAAATTGCTTTTGAGTTCTTTACATTAAAAATAATGCAATCATCAGAACAAGAGTTGTACTTCAAAGAAATTCGTTGCAACCCCAAAGTTTTAAATTTTGAATGAAAGTTATGAAAAAGAGCTATACCATATTATGTTTCAAACTCCTATTAATGGATGCAAAGGAAATAGAAGTTAGAGGTCATTCATACTGTGAGATTAAATACAAAGTATTGCATTTCCGTCCAAGGAAGGAAGACTTATCTTTCGAACTTGGCGGAATATTTTCCATTGAGTTTTGGCGACGAATTTTTAACTCTTTGAGGACGCATGATGGTTGCAGAACTGCGCATGCGTTAAGTAGCAATTATCTTTTCGGCGGTGCTTTAAATGCATAACTAAAGCTCAAAATATTTAGATATTTGTGTTCTCATTGTGGTCGAAGCTGAGAGTCTTGAAATATCTTGATTGAAATATAGGTAAATGTTTTTGTTAATAAGATATAATTTATCCTTTGATATCTTGTATTTGTTATTAATCACTAAGATTGTGACGATGTTCAGGTCTTCGCTTAGTTTTTAAATTGTTGTTTTGAAAATCTGTTTTACTTTTTCAAAAAATATGGCTATATTTTTTTGTTATATATTTTATTGGGATTCTGTATCAGCTGTATTTTACAATATATGAGTTAAAATTCATCTTTTAAATATTGAATTAAATCAATATGAATACTATTTGAATTTTATTAAAATAAATGTTTTATAAATTTACTATTGAAATTTAACTATAATTTTCACATATTACATACAAATTCAATAATGTTTAAAGGAATACAATTCAAAAGTTATTAAATTATTACTTCATGTTTAACAAAAATAAATAAAAATGGGGTTCTGACTTTTTTTTTTTTAAAAAGCGATATAATTTTTTTTTATTAAAAAGAAATATCTTAAACTGAAGAAGACACCATTTTTTAAACAAAAACTACAATTTAATATTTTTAAATAATTTTAATGAACTTTATAAACATCAGTGTCATTAATCACAGCATCAGCAGTCCAAAATGTCTGACGTCAGTATGAGCAATCGAGTATGCCCGTTCGTTATTTGATAAAAATTATAAATTACTTTTACAGATGCATTTTGATTGGTCACACTTGTTGGTTAATTGTGATTAAAAAAAAAAAAAAAAAAAAAAAAAAAAAAAAAAAAATACTTCAAATAGTGTCGTCCTTAAAATTCAATGACAACTTCTGTTTCTTGATATAAATTTATATTTCAGAAAAGCATGCCATTTGTGAAGAGATATCCTAATCTAATGGGAATTCCCTCAAGTTTAAAAAGGGATTTCCCCTGCTATCATCTTCCCGAATTTATTTACATGAACAATTGTTGTCTGCGACTACTTACTTATCTTGTTAATACGCGCCACTGAAATAAATTGATAAAGTATGGCGCATTCTGTTGATCGAAGATATCAGAATATTTATCCCTTTTTTTAATATCGTATAAAAAAGATGATTAAAGAACGCGGGAATTCGTCCTTCATTCTCTTACACGTGCTCTTATTTAGTGGACGAGGAAATATCTCTTTTATGACGCTTTATTTACCCCTATTAATAAGAAGGAAAAATAAAATAAAAAAATAAAGTCATTTGACAATCATAACATGCACTCGATATTTGTAACAAAGTTAAACAATCGGTTTTATCTATGAATGCTTTTAATTTTTTTTTTTAATTTAGAATTTGCATTCTCTAGATTAGAGAGCCCTAGAAAGAGCCCTGTATTTACCCCTATTAATAAGAGAGAAAAATAAAATAAAAAAATAAAGTCATTTGACAATCATAACATGCACTTGATATTTGTAACAAAGTTAACCCCTTGGGTACAGATTTATTTGGGAAAATTCTTGCGTTTTGAACGTTTGGTTCAAAACAATAAAGGAACTTTAAAGGAACACAGCCAAACAAATTATTTTTTTAAAGTATAGGTAAACCAACCGATGTTTGACTTAACCTATCATGGCTCTTGTGACATTAAAATCCATTCAATCAACCTAGTTTGAATGACGAAATAGGTACGTCATTATTAACAAGCAAAGCAAGTGCATGACGAATCTCAGCCGTCAAATGTACCCAAAGGGTAAAGCAATCGGTTTTATCTATGAATGCTTTTAAATTTATTTTTTAAAAATTTAGAATTTGCATTCTCTAGATTAGAGAGCCCTAGAAAGAGCCATGTATTTACCCCTATTAATAAGAAGGAAAAATAAAATAAAAAAATAAAGTCATTTGACAATCATGACATGCACTCGATATTTGTAACAAAGTTAAACAATCGGTTTTATCTATGAATGCTTTTCAATTTTTTTTTTTTTTTTTTTTTTTTTTTTTTTAAATTTAGAATCTGCATTCTCTAGATTAGAGAGCCCTAGAAAGAAAATTATAAATCGTAATATGATAAAAATGTTTAAAATATTTTTATTTCTCACTTTTTTTTTATTATTTAGAACTAGATAAACTTTTTTGGTTAGATTCCCACCCAAAACGCTGCCGAGCTTTGAGAAAAATATAAACATTAAAAACTAATTTTGCAATCAGCTCCTCGCGAAAAAAAATATGTTTACAAATTTAGGTAATAATTGGTCATTAACCAAAATTTTAGGTTTGGGGTTCTTTTCCAAAGGGGTTATAACCCTAAAGTGCATGACATCAAAGTAATATTTTTTTTGTATCTTTTACTATCCTAAGTAATAAAATTTAAGTGACGGTATTGTGATTATTATTTCTTAAAATCTATTCATAAGTAAAATGTTTATCATCCAAACAAATATTTTTTGCAAACTCCTCGTTTTTTAACGCTATGTAAATATAAATTCTTTTTAAAAAAATCTTCTTAAAATGGATTTATAAAGATTATTTTTATAATTTATTAACGACAAAATTATCCTTTCGGTATTTTCCATTTATTCAATGATACACATGTCATCGTTAATCATGGCTTTTTCAAATTTTCGATATCTCAATATATATTGACTTCAGATTATATTTTGATACTAGAATATAACACTCAAATGTTTTTAGAGGGGGTGGTGTTTATTACGTTATGTTTAGACTGGCTAATGTTTGAATTATATAATATCGCGAACTCACAACTCAGGGGCGAAATGCTCGCCTTGCATAACATTGCTGGGATTTCGGTTCCTAGCATGGGTGCCATTTGATTTTAAAATAAGTAAACATGAAGCTGATTTTGAGAGAGTTCATAGTCCTAACTGCATGTGACCGCATTGTCCTGGTTCCTGGTGGTAAAAATTTTTAGTGTTTCTTACCTTTTGATAATTCCATTACCTTTAAAAGATAATTCCATCATGAAAGACGTTTTGAAAGGAGATCCCGCTTTGCGACACTCCGATTGCTTACAGCAGTTAAGATAATTTCTGTAATGATGTTCCGGAGCAGTTTAATCCGTGAAAGTGTCTCCTAGTAGAAAGGAAACATACAGTACTTTTTATATTTTCACTTGAAATAAATTTCCTAAGCATTCGTTTTTTGTCTTATTTCTGAATGTATATGTTATATTTCGCAAAGTGTATTTTGTTTTTTTAAAAAAAAAAAAAAAAAAAAAAATGGATGTACCATATACACTCATGTCCATAAATTAAGGACAATTAATTTTTTTAACTTCTCAGTGGAGCAGAAATCTTAGTGGACATGAAATTCACATCAAAGAGATATCTTTATGTAACATATCTACAAGTAAAACAACTCAGTCGTAAATTGAAATGCAAAGTGTATAGTGGGGGCATATTCAAAAGAATGGAGTACCATTAGTGTGCAGTTGTGCAGATGCATTTAAATTAAAAATCACGAAACTCATGGAGTTGACTTTTCGTGTGAGATATGATTTCCCCTGTCATCAGTGTTTACTTGGCACTGTATTCTCACACATAACAGGGGTTTCTTGAGGAATTCTAGTGGCCAAATTGCTCGTCCCGCCTTTCGAACTGTTTAAAAGTGATGGAAAGTTCCCAATACATTAAATCTTTACACAATGCATATCGTAGAAGCATTCCACACATGTTTGATAAAATTTGCAATTGAAGAGTGATCTGGCTTACTTATAGACTTAAAGGGGAGGAATTCATACTTTTTAATCGTTTATCCAAAGCAAAAGTGGGATAAAATTTGCCATAAGTATCAATAAACGTGATTTAGAAACTGATATTTCCCCATTAAAGACTTTCCTAGATCAAGTTAACGTAATTACTGTAAAAAAAGTCAAATTTAATTATCTTTTGGTGCTTCTGGGGAACTTAATAAAGCAATCCAACCTATTGCATCCCAAGACTAAAACTCTTTTCCAACCAAATCGTTATCTTGAATTAGCATTTAGCACGTAATATCATGTTCCCACCTTTCTACAGATCATATGTCGTGAAATATTACTCATGAGACGGAAAAAATTATTTTCACTAAAAAGTATCTGTTAAACTATCTATGTTATCTATGTTAAACATTTTTGGTCTTTGAGTGGAACATGCTGGATTGCTTTATTAAGCTCCCCTGGAGCGTAAATTTTAATTAAATTCGACTTTTTCACTGTAATTATGTTAACTTGATCTAGGCAAGTCTTTAATGGTGAAATATCGGTTTTTAAATTGTGTTTATTGATACTTATGGCAAATTTTATTCCACTTTTGCCTTGGATAAACGATTAAAAAATATGAATATCGCCCCTATAAGTAAGCCAGATCACTCCTCTAATCCAAATTTCAGCAAGCATGTGTGGAACGCTTCTGAGTTTTGCATTCTGAAAAGTTTTAATGTATTGGGAACTTTCTATCATTTGCAAATAGTTCAAAAGGTGAGACGAACAATTTAGCCACTAGAATTCATCAATAAATTTATGTTAAGTATGAGAATATAGTGCCAAGTAAACACTGATGACAGGAGAACAGCGGAGATCATATCTCATACGAAAAGTCAACTCCACGAGTTGCGTGATTTTTAATGTAAATGCATCTCTATAACTGCACACTAATGGTACTCCATTCTTTTGCATATGCCTCCACTATACACTCTGCAATTCAATTTGCGACTGAGTTGTTTTACTTACAGATATGTTACATAAAGATGTCTCTTTAATGTGACTTTCATGTGTCTATACTGTTCCTCTGAGAAGTCATTAGGGGAAACTGAATTATCCTTAATTTATGGACATGAGTGTACATTGGAACTTTATATTGTCATACCCTGTTATGGAGCTTAATTGCTCTGATTAGGCTTTAAGAAAGTAATCTTTTTTCTTCAAAGTATGGCTCAAGTTCTTAGGTCATGCAAACCTATACAACAATAAAAATTAGGGAACATTGCACAACTTTCAATTACACTATAATACTAGTCACTACATTCAAATTTGACGTGGAATAGTGTTATTACCATTATCATATTTTCAAATATTTGAAAAAAGTGGCCGGTTTGGCGATATTTTTGGAGATAATTCTTACATGGGCAGATTAAAAAGAAGAAGAAAAATCGCCAAAATGGCGAATTTGGCAATTTACTTTTCGATAACTCTTAACATTAACCTTTCTTGTAAGAGAAACATAGGAGAGGAGAAAAACTGTTATTAATGAGCGATGCTCAAGGGAAGAGAACTCTAAGTTGAAGACATTCGTTTTACAACTTTTTGTCCCTTTATAGCATTTTTGAAGGAATTTCGGAGTTGAGGAAGTTTAGAGCACCTTAAGAGGCATTACAATAGAGATTTTGATCAAAATCATTACAGACGTTTTATAGCAATTGTTGAAAAACATGACTTTTTCATGTTTTTTTCATATTGTTTTCATGTTCCTCGCGCAAGCGTAGTATTGATCAAAACCTAAATGATAGATCCTATGGCTACCACTAATCTGCTCACCAAATTAGAATATCATAGATTAATTCGTTTGGGAGTTACGCTAATCACGTACACACACAACCATTTTTTTTTTTCTAGACCACTTTTTTTAAAGTCAGAATGTTCCGAAACGTAGAGAAATGCAAAAAAAATCAAAACAATTTTGGGACCGAAAACATTACTTTTATTACCCTATGTTAGCATATGGGTAATAAAAGCGCCAAAATATGCATTTGAATTTTTTTGGATTTAGGGCTTTCTAACTTATGACGGCAGTATGCCGCAAATCCCCTTCATCCCTAATTTCACCCCTCAATTCTCCCGTTCATATTTTAATATGCCGGACTTTAATTTATCGTAATTTTGGTGTTAACAGATTTATCATTATGTTGGTATGGTTATGAAATGAAAATTAATGATGTGAGAAGTTAAAAATTATACTATGTAGTGTATGTCAGAGTAGCCACAGAACCTGGAATGTCAGGGAGTTTTCTGATTCTGGAAAAAATCAGGGAAATGTCAGGGAACTTTTTAAAATTTCACCGAAAATCAGGGAAATGTTCAGGCATCTTTTTCCGTTCTTCTATATTTTGGCGCCATTTACCCGAAGGTTTATTTTGGTAATCATTAGAAGTTTAATGTTGCGGAACAATTTAAACTTTTCTTTACCACCAAAACTATTTTTAAAAAATTGGCATGTTATCTCCTTAGCATATATGTTCTATTTGATCAGGGAGTCTACACATCTGGAAAAATTGAAGAAGTTTGTAAAAAAGTTTGCCGTAAAATCAGAGAAATTTTTAGAAATCTGTCAGGGAATTATCAGGGAACTTTTTTTTCCAGAATTTTGTGGCCACCCTGTATGTGGAATTCTTTCTACAGTACTTTGAGAGTCGAAAGTCACTATCCTAAATTATGAAACATAAGTGAACAAATTCTAGCAATATCTGGAATGTATTAAATTGTCTTGTTCGCGGTACAAAATTTTAATAAATATGGAAAATATAAAATGTAACATATATAGGCAGAAAAATAAATTAAACCTGTATATTATTGTATCAGAATTTATAGTAAAAACAAAAAAGAAATAAAAATGTGTGTTAACACATTTTTGTTCTTTTTGTTGTTGAATTTTTTTAAATTCTATGAAATTGATTTTTAAATAATGTTTGTTCCTTTATAAATACACATTTTCCTAAGAAATAACCCCCCCCCCCCCAAAAAAAAAAAAAAAAAAAAAAAAAAAAACTTGACTTCTACGTATAATTGAAAGTTCTGAAATTTACATATGAAACACACATTTATAATATCGAATTTTTGCTTATGATATGATAAAAAAAAAATTAACAAACTGTGTTTTGTTTAATATAATTTTAAAAAGATTGAAAGGGCCTTACAATCATTTTTGCATTTGAAATATATAAAACATAAATGTTTTTCTGAGCACAAGCCATGTGTCAATCCTAAATTATCTTAATGAAATTGATTGTCTTCTAATAAAACGATGATAACCTACAGGATCTTGGTAAAATTCTTTGCAAAAGGGTCCACGTGCATCTTTATGTATTTTAAGTTATTTATTTTGATAGAAAATTAATGAATAGCTATTAATTGATATTTTAGTAATAAATTTAATCAACATTAAAAGAACTAAATTAAAAAAAAAAAAAAAATATGTCTTCTGTGTGTGTGTGTTCCCACAAAAAATTATTTATATTAGATTTAAAGTTCCTAGTGTATATTTAAAACATGTTGTACAAGAATGTAAAAAGTACCTTAAAATGGGGTGAATCGGAACGAAACTTCATGAAATTACAAAGAAATTATTACTTTATATAAAGAAAGCAGTTTTATTTTTTTTTACTTGACTAACGTGTTTGGAACCTTGGAACATATGTTTTTTGGAGTTTTCAGCACTGTCCTTTTTTTAAATTTTTTTTTTGAAACAGCGTGTGTACAATCCAGTGAGTTTTAACCTCTCCAAAACTTATCCCTTAATTACTAACATGTACCTGTTATATACTTGACTAATATATTTTTAGATTCGTATAAACATCCTCAACAACATTTCATACTTATTTTAACTTGGTTTTAAAAACTTTTTAATTTACAAATTTTGATGTTTTGCCTCCTCTCGATTTTGAGATTTGCGGGGTGAATCGGATCACAAGGAAAGTGTTATTAAAAAGCGGTTTTTGGCAAGATTATGTTCCGTACAAACTCAACGCTTGAAGAAGAATCTAATTACTCCCTTCAAAACAGTAATCAAGATTTCAGGCTTGAATAAATGTCAAAAGAGGAGCCTAGTTCTCGCATGACAGAAAATCCAGTTGTTCCAGTAGTTTTCCCTCTAAATGACTTAGTTAACTTAAAGGTATATGAAACAACGCAATTCAAATGTATGACCAAGTTTTACACCAACAAGATTATGGCTGAATAAGAATGTTTTACAAAAAGCACTTGGGAATGAAGAGATTTTCTGGAACAAATGAGAATGCTTTTCTCCTTCCTCAAGATATTTTAAGGAATTTGCAATCATCCGGCACGCAAAATTAAGTAGATTGAAAAATATTATTAGTTTTGAAGACTATTTGGATTATTTTGGTTTGCTTTAGGTTAGGAGAAGAGTTGGCACACTTTCAAACATATAATTTGTTTTGATAACAATTTTGACAAAAACAATTTTTATCTGTCATATTAAAGCATTTTTTATGATAATGTTGTGTTACTATTCGCTGCAAGGAATTATTACTTATTTTTTTCACCTTGTAAACGTTTTAAGAATATCAGGCATAAATTATAATGAGTGTGATATTATGACTCGAAACAAAATGAAAAAATTCAAAATAAATGCAAATCATGGTTTTTTCTCATTTTTGGGATTGATCCTCAAAAAAGCGGGTAAGACCCAAGTTTCAATGTCAACTATATGTTTGTTAACGATCTTATTACACCCGAATTTTACTTAGATATATATCCTTACTTACATACAAGGTCCGGCTATTAATTTCCAGGACTGACGTAACTGTTGGAGAACGAAAAGCCGGAAGATGGTGCTAATGATTGCAAATTGAAGAACGCTTTCTAGCGCATGTGCAGTGTAATCGGCGCCATTCTGAAGTAAGTAGTTCTCGTGGAAATGCGCATTAAAACGTAGCTCTTAAATTCCTGTTGTCGAAGTGAAAAATGGAGCACAGAATTAACATTAAATTTTGCTTCAAATTGGGTATCCTATCCAGGTACGCAGGGTCAGTATCAGCGTTGTCGATAAGTTCGCCACATGCGTCCAGTCTCAATTGCTTTTGTTCGTCCCTTAAATGGTGAGGAACGAATCTGGAACAAATCTTGCGTTTGCCTAGGTCTTGCGTCAAAATTCGCCAAACCGTATCTTTGTCCATGTTCAATTCATTGGCGAGTACTCAAATAGTCAATCGACGATCACATTTCCCCATATCGCGAACTTTTTCAATTGCTTCCGGCGTGCGTACGGACTGCGGCCGACCTGTGTGTGGATCATCTTCGACGCTTTCGCGCCCGTCCCGAAAGCGTTTAAACCATTCAAAATTTCTTGAGCTGGATAATGCTTCCTCGCCGTAAATTTGTTTCAACATTTCGTAGGTTCCCACAGCTATCTTGCCCAATTTGAAGCAAAATTTAATGTTGATTCTTTGCTCTATTTTCACTTCGACAATAGGAATTTAAGAGCTACGTTTTAATGCGCCTTTCCACGAGAACCACTTACTTCAGAATGGCGCCGATTGCACTGCACATGCGCAAGAAAACGCTCTTCAATATGCAATCATTAGTGCCATCTTCCGGCTTTTCGTTCTCCTACAGTTACGTCAGTCCTGGAAATTAATAGCCGGACCTTGTATATTCACTTAAAGTAAAATATATACTCATCCTCTTTTACATCAAGTTTAAAAGTTTTCCGACCACCCCATTTTACGGTATTACAATATAATGTAACCGTGGTGCCATTTTCAAATGTTTTAGGTTACCTTTTTATTTTTCTCATTGTTAGACATTTCTTCCTATTTTGTCACATAAGAGCCTGATGAACCGTCAGTAACGTTACTGAATGATTAGTTTCAATTAATGAAATGAGAATTAAAATTCAAAGATTAACAAGTGTCAACGAGGGCTACATCTCTCACGTTCAGGTAGTTTGGAAAAGGGAAGAAGGCTATCGAATTTTAATTGCATCAAGGTTCAAAAGTAGTAGTTGTAGTAAGATTTAAATTTCGGATCCCACCCCCTCTCGACTCTCTTCGGAGCACGGTCTTGGTCAGTGACAGTAATTAGTAGGACCTATAAGTATTTTTTTTTTTTAATTATAGGATTTTACTTCTCCCCTCCTAAGATGCACGGCATTGATTTAGTTCTTTTCTAATTCTTTATGTTTTTCCTAATTTTAGAAGGGTGGAGGGTAGAGTTTGAGGAAGAGAAGAGCACAAATAGGGCTATCCCTCCTTCAATATATTTTTAGTGATGTCAGCTGGCTAACTTAAACTGGATTTGGCTTGTAAATAATAAACTCAGTTCCTTTGTTATTAAAGTTTCTTGAGCTAAATCTTTTTCTTTTCTAGTTTTTTTTTTTTTCTTTTTTTTTTTTCTTCTTTAATTTGCCTTTCTGAATTTTTTGATCACAAATGACTAGTTTATAAGGAGTGTCTAGAAAACATTTAAAAAATCGGTTCCAGATGAATAGCGTCCTTAAACTATGTGGAAGTGTACTTTTTAAGCTAATATAAAAATATTTGTATAAAACATAATATTAATTTGTACTATTAATCATAATATTAATTTGTACTATTAATCATAATATTAATTTGTACTATTAATCATAATATTAATTTGTACTATTAATCATAATATTAATTTGTACTATTAATCATAATATTAATTTTTATTACTAATCACAATTTTAATTTGTTTAAATGAGTATATTATGAATTTCAATCAATAATCATAATATTAATTTCTACTAACAATCATAAAATAAATTTGGATCAATAATAGTAATATATTAATCTGTACTAATAATCATAATATTAATTTATACTATTATTCATAATATTAATTTGTGTTACTAATCACAATATTAATTTGTATTAATAATCCTATTGATTTGTATTAATAATCGTATTACTAAGCATATTACTAATTTGTATTAATAATCATAATAGCAATTCGTATTGATAATCACAATATTAATTTATATTAATAATTCAGAGTTATTAATAATATTTGGAAATAAAAATTTCATTCTGATGAGATTGGAAAAAAATACTCCCGCTTAAATTGTGCACTTACTAGAGAATTCTCCTTATTGGTTCCTAACATGAGGGACGAGAGGATTTTTTTGCAGAGAGGGGAGGAAGTGGTGCAAGAGGGTTTCAGTTTTTGTCCAATTGAATAAATTTAAACCCGTATTGTACTTTTTATTCCTGAGAATTTTATCACTCATTTTTTATTCTCATTTAAAGTCCAAAGGGGAGGGGGGGGGGGGGTGCAATTACACTTTCTTGACGGACCTTCCCTGGAGGCACCGATGAATTCGAATTACGGTTTTTGTAAAATTCAAATCATCCTTTTATGCTAGTTTAATAACGAATGTTCTTTCTTTTTTCGGAACCAGCTTTTCTATTCTCTATTTTTTTTTATCGTTTTCCTTTATGTTTTTCTTTTTATTCTTTTTCTTTTAGCTATCTTTTTCTTCTATCTTGAGTAAAAAAGGTTAACTCACGCAGGAAAATCTATACAGAATTTTGTAATATTTAAACAATTTTACAATATTGCTCTTATGAGAAAAGTTTTTTATTTGACTTTCAGCAAATTACATCATAATAATTTCTTAATATCAATAGCCAAAATCATAATATCGGTTTCTAAATTAATATTACTCTCATATTAATCGCAGGATATAAAGAATTATAAATTTAAAGAAGTTGAACTTTAATAAAAAAGGGAAGTTTCGTAAACAAGTTCTCCGCTAAAAAGGTTTTTTCTTTTGGAAATTTTTCTTAAATAACTTCATTTTAAAAACGTAAAGATACATATTTCAACAAATAATGCCTATACACTTTTAAAAATTTCTAAAATGGGTTGATTCAATAGAGGGATTTTTGAATTTAGCCTTTTTCCCCCTTTCAGTGAATCGGTTTCAACAACAACAATAAAAAAAATCCATCTATTAAGCAGCAGGTTAGTGTTAAGAGATAATTTTCTCATTTGAATAATTTATGGTGAATAAGAATCTTAGAAATGAATAAAAAAATTTGTATTGTATCAATAAAATTCATCATACCCTAATTAAATTATTAATTTTGAGGATTTTCCTAAATTTTTAAAAATTACTGTTTGGGTGATTCTGAAATTATAGGGAATTTGAGGAGGTAAAAAAGCATAAAAATTAAAAATAGATAACAAAATTGAAATTTTACACTTATAATTTTACTAACAATACTAATATATTTACCACTTAAAAAAAAAAGGTCACAGTAAAATACATTTTCTGAAAAAAAACAAAAAAAAAAAAACTGTTTTCTAATTTTGCTTGTAACATCCGTGGTTAACACGACCCATGGAGGTTATATATAAGCAGATTGCCATGCGTAAAACCTAATCTAAAAGACTGAGGATAAACTGATTTTACTATTAGAAAAAAAAAATTGGCTATTTGATAAAAAGTTAATGGCAAAAGTATGTTTAACACTCTAAGGAATAACATTACTGAACATGGAGGTTACAAGAACAAAAAGAACTCGCCTTATTTATGAGGATTGGACAGCTTATTCACAATCAATATAAAACTATACACATCCAACAACATCATCAGACAAAATGGTTGATTTGAGCTTCATTTCACCTTTGGTAAAGAAGACTGTTCTGCTATGTAGTAGAATTTTAATCAAGTTTAAGATATTCCATGGAGGTTACCTCAGCACCCCAGCGACAACTTATGTGCTTATAATAAAGTGGTAAAATAAATTAAAACTTATATTTCTTTGCGATTAGTTAATTATTTATGTAATAAATAAATGTTTAACCCATATTTTTCTACAAATATATTATTAATATGTTTATTTCTTCAGTTAACACTAAAAAAATAGGGGTGGGGATATTCCATAGAGGTTATATTTCCCATACTTGGGATTTTTTAAAAAATAATAAATAAATATGTAAAATAAAGACTCAAAACATTAAATGTAATTTTTTTCTACTTAATACCAATTTCCTCACTTAAAGGAATAAATATTAAGCCAGTTAAAGCACAGGGACCGAAATTTCCCCTTAATTTCAGAATAGCCCGTATATATAAAAACCTTCATGCCCAATTCTTTAATAATCTCAACACATTTGATTATATAATAAGTTTTCATTCCCTCCCACCACATTGAAATATAAATTTTCATCATAACGATATTATTGTGACGAAAGAACGAGACAAGTGAGTATTCGCAAAAAGTTATTTTTTACGTAACTCCCTGTTAGACTGGTTTTTCATAATATTTTATTAATGTTACTACATACCAAATTTATGTTTCAATGGAAAGTGTTGTTAGCCATTCACTTCTGATTTTTGATTTTTTTTTAATTTCCAACCTGTTGGTTTTGGAATTAAGGAGAGAGGAGGTGGACAGTTATTTTACGGCACTAAATTAAATGTTTTGTTGATAAAATTTGTAATAAGTAACACACGTAAAATATTTTTAAGATTCTATTTGTATGCCTGTAGCTTTCATTTGAAATCAAACATGATGCATTAACAATTGTTCGTAATGGTATGAACAGATGATAAAAAATATCATTAAGAAACAGAGAAAATTTGAAAAACAAATACTTCTTTGCCTGTGTTTGAATATATATAGACTTGCTCTATGGCAAATTTCATTTAAATCATTCCACCGGTTCCCAGTTTATTAAATTTTTAATGTTTCGGATGGATAAAAAACATCGAAATGACACTTTAAGTATTGAGTTATTGGACATTTTGAGTATGAAACAATAAAAATAAAATCAATCAAATGCGAAGAGATCCTTACCTGATCGCTGCGCATGTAAGCGCTTAGTTTTTCCTTAATTCTTATAGTCCGAGAGGCGACTGCAATTTTTGGACCCCATCTAACATCACTCTGATTTTTTTTATAGAAATTGGAGAAAAATGAGTAGATTTGGAATCCACTGGTGTGCCGTGGCATAATTGGCCGAAACTGATCAGTAATTGTCTTGGAATGAGTTGAACTAAAATCCGATTGCCAAATATGTCATAACTTGCCAAAAATAGAACAAACTTATTCGTCTGGCAATCCACTTCATTTTGATTTTCAATGAGAAAAAGCGCAAACGATTTCTGATCTTTGGCTCAGTAAACTTATATCTTTTAAAAGTAAGCCAAATTGGCTACATCAGTTACGTCATAAGTGACGTAATATTTTTTGCAACTTGGCTCCTTTTTAATAGATGCAAGTAGACCGTCGCCAGATATCTGAATCATCTGCAACCTTCTTAATTGAAAATTAAAGAGTGAGGGTTACCAAATAAAAAAAAAATGCTCATTATTTGGCAAGTTATTTCGTATTTGGCAATTGAATTTAGTTCATCTTATTAAAAGTTGATTTTGGACCAGTTTCGGCCATTTTTGCCACGGCACACCAGTGGATTCGTAATCTACTCACTTTTCTCTAATTTCTATAAAAAATTCAGAATGATGTTCGATGGGGTCCAAAAATTGCAGTCGCCTCTCAGTCTATTAGGTATTTCATAAAAAATATATTTTCAACGTTCACATTTTCATCTTTGAAACTATTTGAATGCAGGTTCGTTTATCAGTGATTATTTTGAGAAAAAACGTCAAATATAATGTAGAACTTGTTGGATTATTGCTCATCGTTTTTTTTTTTTTTTTTTTTTTTGTACGACTCTGATATGGTAAAAACATTTCTGATCAGATTCAGAACACCGTAAACAATATAAGCTTCTACATAAACTCTTTTCTATTCATCCTCAACTTCTTAGATTGATAAATCCTTTAATTATGAATTTTCCTTTTTTAATATAGTACAAAATTCATAACTGGCATTAATACGAAACATAACTTGTCGATTAATCTTAATTATTCAGAAAAATACTTTATTATTATTTTGAAAAAATATGATTTGTACTAGCAAGGCTCTTTGAAAAAATCAATGACGAAAATTAGCTTCATCTACAATTTTTTTTTTTATTTCAGCTATACTTCGACGTATTGATTAGTTTTACCAAAGTTTATCCCCATCAATTTAAAATATTTGTTATGAGTTTTTTTTATTTGTTTTGACATAAGTGTGGACTGTATAGAGTTCATTGATTTTCTAATAGTTTATTTCTCTAAATGCAATATTTAGTTAAAGAATTGGTCTATTGATAATTACTAGTTGGCTTAGTATCCGTCTATGATCCTGCTTACGATCACAACGAAGTTAATTCCTCGAATGATGTGGATTGCTAATAATTCAAATTAGAAAACGCCAAGTCGCGTCATTGCCAATTTGCGATTGAATTCAATCTCGCTCTAAGCACACAAGCATAAACATTCCAATCGATGCACCCTGGCCCGATTTCCCAAAAACCTGGTCAAAACATATTATAAGTTTGAAATGTCTGCAAGTATGTTTTTTACTGCAACTAATTTATTATTATGAAGTCAAATAAGATAAAAAATCAGTCGTAATACATTTATTATATACAAATCGAGATTTGATTGACTGTTTTTGTGGGTATTTCAAATAACATTGGGGATACTCTCATGCAATTGAAATCTTTTCAAAGAGTTTTCACGAAATATATGAGGATCAGAAGAAATAATGAGATTGTGGACCAGATCTTCTACATTTTATATAATCGTTAGAATTTTCGGGTATAACGTTCCATATATGGTTTGATGTACTTGATCCAAGAATGAGCTTCCTCTGGGATTAAGCTTAAGAACCAATAAGAAATTGAGCTTAGAGGAACAATATCATATTCAAAATTTGGTAACCATTAAACGATTTTATATCAAGTTGTAAGCATGGAGTATCATAAATGCTTCGCGAACATAACTGCTGTTTTTATGCAAAAAATATTGAATTTTCTTACTAGTAGGATATTTATTTGTAATCTCCAAAAGTGTTATATAAAATCGACAAATTATGTTTTCATGTATGATTCTAGATTGATCTATTGTTTGAATTAAACAAACATTTATTTATAAATGTAGGTTTAAATGAATATGAATTTTGCCTTCTGTGCATATTTCCCAATATTTGGCATAAATTTTTAGGAAATTAATAAATTCATTTCATTTCTAGTGGTTCTGTGGATTTTAATGACATTTCAAATTGATTTCTAATAGTTTCACGATCCACTTTATCAAGTATAATATTTATTAGTATGGCCTCGCTTAATTCTTTTTGCTTTAAATTGATCGATTCTAATACTCTTTCGTTTTTCAATGTTTTGTCAAGAATTATTCGAAGATCTTTTTAAGATTCACCTCTTATATTAGAGTTGCTTATTAGCTCGTTAATATGAGTATTAACTATAGAGTATTTACTGTTGAAACACTCTTCCATGGCTTTAAATATATAAAACGTCAGACTCAAAGTACAATTTTCTAAGTATTCCGTGCATTTGCACAGGCGTCACTAGCTATGATAAATGCGGCTTGTGTTTTATTGGGTGGGGGGGGGGGGGAGAGAAATGGATATTAGCTCTAAAATTTACTGAAAAAATTTAATATAGATTTTAAATTATTCATTCGAACAGAAATTTATTTCACAACTATTAAAAGACTTTCCATTAGGAAATAATTATAATTCACTTTTCAAAAACTGAAGGTTATAACAATACTTGAGCTGCCTTACACCCCTTTTTGTATACTATCTCTCCCATGTTAAATTAGCCTACCTTGGATGTACCTTTTCTCGGGAACTACTGTAGACACGTATATAAATTTGGAGTCTGTATTTGTGGAACACTTCTTCATATACTGAAGATGTGATTTCTTGTCTAAAAGTTTTTAAGTAATATATTTTTATCACTATACAGAAAAAACACGTAAAAATTACAGTTTTCGTGAATGTTTTCACCTTAAAGATACTTGGTACCCTTGCTTTAAAAAAAAAAAGTAATAAAAAAAAAAAAATAAAAAAAAATATATATATATATATATATATATATATATATTTATAATCTTTGAAACCTTCTCCTTATTCTGGCAAGTTTTTGAGCTGATCCGATAACTGCAATTGCAGAAAAACTATATTTTTATGGAGAATTTAGCATTGCTGCAATAGCAATCTGATGCTTTCCAAGTGTTATTTCAAGGGCGAACTGCCCCGTACTGTGTTTGCATCTCGAATGGGAGAAAACCCAGATTTGTGACCTTCGATGTTTCGAACGCCTTTTTTTAGTTCGTGATTTTTTAAATTCCCATCTTATTCAAAATGATAAAACTTCAGCAAATATGAATGAAATGACTTGAATTTTTTTTAGGACATTCTTAATATCTATTTGTTCAAAATAGGCATGGATTTTTGAATATAACAAAAACATTTTTTTTTTACAAATTTAAATGTTGAAAAATACTAGTTTTTTACGCTTTTTTTACATATAGGTACAGTAATTATAGTTTTTCTAGAAAATTATTTTACTTATTCTAAATTCGATGCTTACAAATGTAGAGTATATTACTAGAAACATTAAAAAAAAAAAAAAAAAAAAAAAACCAGGATAAACTATTGAAAAATGTAAAAGGAGATAGAATTTGAAATTTGACTAATTGTTTTTAAAACTTTGAGCATTTAGACCGCTATGTGAACATTTTTTTAAATAAAATTTAGTTTTTAGTTAGTAATACCTCCGAGTATGTAAACATAATTTTAAAGGTTTAAATAAAAAAAAAGTTTGAAGGGTACCAAGTCCCCTTAAAAGTTGTTTAATGAAATAACTTCTAGTTAGTTTACAAAAACAGAGCTTTAAAATATGCTTGCATGTATAAGTATAATGATGTAAAAGTTTCAAGGCTCTAAGTGTACCAGTTTTTGAGAAAAGGTACATCGAGTGTATAAAAACTTCATTCCGAGATATAGGCAAAAACGTAAAAATGTATCCTTTCGTTGGTTATTTTTAGAGAAAATTCAAATAAAGTTATATAAGCGATGGAGAAATCTACAGCCCAAAAGTGTAAACCTAAATTTACTTCTCTTTGAAATGCCATAAAATTAACTTTATAATTATGGTTCTCATAATACTTGAACATTAATATACATTTAATTGAAATGAGCTATTTTTTATGTCATTGTGATAGTGGTTTTTCTAGTTGACTGTGCCTTTTCGCCCGATTTCTGAAAATTGGCGACTGATTCAAAACAACCCTGCTACAACCAAACCTAAAATTAAAACATGATATGCAATTAATTAATAAGAATACGGAATACTTTAGATGACAAAAAAGGTGCATTTGTGTGTAGTGATTCTAATATTAGATAAGGTGGTTTGGTTCCTGCAGGTGGTGCAATAGCAGGTCATCCCGTGTTGACGGTTTAGTTTTGTACAGAAAAATTAAAATTAAATACTTCTAAATTTCACTCAAACAAAATTCAAACAGCATTGGAAAGAAAAAGAATGTGGCTTTTTAAAAAGGTACAAAATAAAATTAAAAAAAAAAAAAAAAAAAAAAAAAAAATGAATTTTGACTTTTCGAGTCCCCTTAAAAATGTGAAAGATGATTCGTCTCACCATATAACTATCTTCCACTTATCAATTGGCCAGGTTTTGTGGTTGTGACACCAATGTAGACGACGTTTGGCATTATTATCTGTGACAAGTGGCTTTGAAATTGCTGTTCTGCCGTAAATGTTTTGTTAATGAAGGTGCCTCCTAACTGTAATTAGCCGACCAAACGGTATAGTGGTTAGCGTGCTAGCTTCTAAATCGCGAGATTGCGGGTTCGAGTCCCGTGTTGGCATGGGTGTTTGTAAATGTATGTTGGCTTGTCTAATGACGAATGTTTCGGCGCATTATAGCCCTCGTGTTGCTGACGGCGCCAGATAATCTGAATACAACCAACCTAACTGTAATTATTGACACTAGAGAATGTGATGCTATTGAGCTCTGCGATCACATTGGATGCAGCTGTTTTCTTTTTAGATATTACAACCACCTTTAAATCTGTCGGTCTCTTTCACTCAGCTTCTCCTTCCGTACACTATTTTGCTTGGCCGAGCTTGTCTTACAGCGCTTTGTATATGCTGCCATGAGTTTAGTCACTGTACTTCTTGAAACGTCTAAAAGCTGGGATGTTTTGGTCACAGTTGCTCCAGCTAGTCGGGCTCCTATAATTTGGCCTCTTTGAAAGTCTGTGAGGTCTGACATTTTACGCTTTTGAAAAAAATCCGAGATGTATACAACTTCACTAAAGCTACGTTATGCGTACCATGATATATACTTTTTATACTAGAAAAACCCTGGTAGCTAGGATTATTTTGTAATGCTTACGAAGGGCATTCTGAAATGTCACTGTTATTCACAGGTGTTTCCATTATTTTGATAATCACCTTTAACTATGCTCTACTTTAGTTCCAAAATCCAGCTGTTGATCGTTTTGTCAGTTTTTGAAATGCGAGTTAATTCACCAAGTCCGTCCCGAGGTATTTCATGTTTCAAGGATTATGCTACATGCCTATGCTTCTTGTGTTTATTTGGCTGACCCTTCTATAGGCCTTCTGTGGTCTTCAAAATAGCTTCCCCGAGGAATTTCGCTTTCCAAAATATATATATGCACCCCTTGTGACGTATAAATTAACTGAATTTTAAAACTCACAGCTTCCTACATTTTCTGAGCTTTAAAATAAAAATTTGAAAACGTTTTGCGGCATTAGATAAATATTAAGCATTTCAAAATACATTTACCCACCCATTCGAGATATAGTTAGGCTGATTTCCAAGTTTCAACCTTCTACAGCAACTTGGCTTCAAAATAGCAAGTTTGGGAACGTGGGTTCTTATATACTGTCTGGTTACTTTGCTTTACACAATATTTCCGTGTTGTACTTGTGCATTCCTTAGATTACACGAATTCCAAATTTAAGCTTTGTACCTCATCAGGATTTTAAAATAGTAGTTTTGGAGTTCTTACAACTTTAGGGGTTCTAAATCACTGATGAATTTCACTTTCGAAACATAATTGTGCACCCTTTTGTGTCTAAACAATTTAAATTCAAAATTCCAGCCTTCTACGTCTTCTGGTTTCCAAAATTTGAATTTTAAGAACACGCATCTTTTAAGCATAATTAACTTTTTAAAATATATTTTCATGAACTCTTATGGCCAATAGACTACTAACTAGCCCTTGTCTTGTGTTCCAAAGCCTCCCTGAGAAAGTTCGTGTCTGAAAATATAATTCTACCTTCATTTAATAATTTAATTTTTTCCTTAATTATAAATCCTAGCCATCTAAGGTTTTGTAGATATTTTTAGTGGGAGAGCGGACAGAAAATGCTATTTGTTTTATTTTTATGACGGAGGGATACATTATTAGAAATTAATCAATAAGTTATCGAGGTCTGTTAATGGACAATGATTTCCAAAAAGGGTGCAATAGTTTTATCGCTTTAGTTCTAGTGGGGGGAGGAGTTATATTGTATTACAGCGGTCGACCTCTTTCAAGATATTGATATTGGGGCTTGTTCAGTGATTGGATGAGAAAAACTTGGGAATTTTTACAATACCCTATTGTATTCATTAATCTTTCTCTCATAATCTTCTATATCTCTATCCAGTGCAATGTGCCTTCAAAATGGATAACCCTTTTTTTTTTTTTACCAAAACGTCCGGACGCACTTAAGAAATGAATGGAAGTTTTTGTCTGAATTAGGAAAATAGTGAAAACAATTCATAGTATTGTGAATAAAATTAAGTCTAAATTTCTTATTCTTTTTTAAGAAACTTCTTGTCTACAAACTGAACATAAAAATATCGATTGGATTACAACCCCCCCCCCTCCCCCTCCTCCACTTCAAAATCATTTGAAGTGGAAATATTTGAGCAATTCTTTGGCTGATGTATGGCACATTTTGTGCTCTTTTTGTTCTTTTTTTTAACTTGTTATATTAGACTTGTAAGCATATAATTAATCCACTAGTTAAGTTTTTGATTTCTATTTTTTTAGTTGGTGGCAAAGTTATATGAAAAAATAATTATTTGAATTAAAGCAAATCCACGTTTATAACAGCCTGACGCATGGGAAAAACAAAAGATATTATGCTAAAGAAAAAGGTTTTAAAGTTTTTCTGAATTCATAAGCACCAAAATTATAAAATATATAGGTACATTGATGTAGATGTTAATAATACTAAATATATCAGAAGGTTTGCAAAAAAGAGTTTCGTGTGGATTGAATAAAGAAAAAAAGTGGCCTGATATTTAGTTCGAATAGGACTTTCGAATATTGTTGCACGGTAGTCGGTGGATATTATTTCTGTATCTGAAAAACAGTGATATTTTTAGTCGCACATGTTTTTTATACAAACTATAAGTACTTTATGTTAGTTGTTACTCAAATTGTCCACAATTTTGGAACATTTTGATGGATAGATTTGTAACATTTTTCTCTTGGTATATTTAATCTTGTGCTTCTTAGAAAATTATGTTTTTCAAAAAAAAAAAAAAAAAAAAAAAAAAAAAACTTTATTTTTGAATTACGAATCTATCAAGGCGTTTTAAAATAAACTTTTAATTTAAATTAATTTATTTATTTTTAATAAGGATAGTGAGGCTTGTATTTCACCAAACCATTCCGTTTCTCAACCACTAACTAAATCCTAAACTATTGAAAGAGTACTTTTAAAAATAATTTATTTGTTGTTTTAAATTACACTTTAATATTAAGGAGATCTGGCTCAAAATCTGTAATAATGACATATTTTTTACTTTCAATCACCCATTTGTATTGTACATAGGGTAATAAAAGTATAACATTAGGTCAAAAAAAAAAAAAACGATTTTTTTTTTTTTTTGTTTTTTTTTTTGCATTTCTCCATGTTTTGGAACACTCTGATTTCAGAAAAGTGATCTATAAAAAAAATTCTGTCTGTATGTGTGTCTGTGGTCAGCATAACTCCCGAAAAACTCCCCGGTATGCGGGTTGCTGGTGGCCAAGGGACCTACCATTAAGGTTTTCGTCAAAATCGCTCATGCGCATGAGGTAGCTGCCATTGAAAAAATCATGTTTTTCAATGATTGCTAAAAAACAGCTCCAACGATTTCGATAAAAATCTCTGTTCTAAATGCCTCTTAAGGTGTTTTAAGCATCCCCACCTCTAAAATTCACGTAAAAATGCTTTTATGGCGTAAAACGTTGAAAAACGAACTTCTTCAACCCATAGTTCTCTTTCTTTCAGCATACCTCATCAACGATCGTTTTTTCTTCTCCCCAAAGTTTCGCTTAAAACAAAGGATAATATAAGGATTATCTAAAAGTATATCGCCAAAATCGCCATTTTGGCGAAGTGTGTGTTTTTTTTAGACCCATACAAGAATTATTGCAAAAAATATCGCCTAATTGGCCTTTTTTTGGTAAATGAATGATGAAAGTATAAAAACGGTAAATGACAGAAATCTACGTCAGTATTATAGTGTAACTGAAAGTTGTGCGATGTTCCACACCCTTAGTTATTAGTGTAACAAACAATACAGATATTTCTAAATAAAATATCACAATAGGTTTATTTCTATCATTAGTAGAACTTGAAATATTTAACTTATTGTTACATGACATTAGCATCTTGAACAAGACATATTTTGAAATTTTGAAGCTATTTTTTTCGGATATAGTTTTTGTTCTTTTTAAATCCTTTATATTAACTTCGATTTTGTCGATGGGTGGTAAAATTGCGGACGCCTAATTAACCATCTTTCTGTTATCCAATCGGTCCGAAACTTGGCAGGTAGGTTCGATGTCGATGACAATGCATTCTATCAAATTTTGGGGTTGTTACTGTTACTAAAAGGTCACTTTTATGGAATACTAATAAACCAACCAATCGCTTTAAAATATCAATCAACCGACATTGTTGAAACTTTTTCCTGTTGCCAAAATTGTTTTTAATAAATAAGTAATAAAAATTTCTTTAATCAGAATATATAAATGATAGTTTTATGTGTGAGAGCAGAAGTTCACGTACATTTTTAATAAATAAATTTTGAAACTTTGTTTTCTGCACATTTTGCCGATAGAAATGTCTTTGATGTCGGCTCTGTGTTAATGCATATAAAGGATTTTTTGAAAACTCTATTTTTGTGGGTTATAGATAGGTTGGACTTTTATTTTATTTTAAATGGATATAATTTAAAAATCAATTGTTGCAAATAGATGAAAATTTTCACAATTATTTTTCATAAGTTTACTTTCGATAGGGTATATTTTGATTTAGCTTTTTATCAGATTTTATAGCTTGGCAATACAATATCATATAGTTTTTTTTATTATAGTATTTGAACAAAATACTTTTTAAGTGTTTTCCAAATAGTTTATTGGAAAACAATGACGACAATTTATAATATGAAGTTACAAGAAGTAATTTAATTGCAAAATGGAGGTTTTCTTTTTATCTTTAAACATATCAATTTTTTGAAATTATTTTTTTTTTTTAATTTTGAGAACGTAAAATAGTTGTTTCAATTATAAAGTATAATACAGAACTTTATAAAAAAATTTCAGAAAAATGAAGATTTTAGATTTATGAGTCCCGGACCGGATAAACTAACTTTAAGCAAGAATTAGGCCTACCGCAATATTGCGCATTTGAAAACAGACACTTTTTCATGAATTCTGTGATTTTTTAGTTATTTGTTTTGCTTTCTAGTTATGCACAGTGTCGATTGGCCGACCAAACGGTATAGTGGTTAGCGCGCTAGCTTCTAGACCGCGAGGTTGCGGGTTTGAGTCCCGTGTTAGCATGGGTGTTTGTAAATGTATGTTGGCTTGTCTAATGACGAATGTTTCGGCACATTATAGCCCTAGTGTTGCTGACGGCGCCAGATAACCCGAATATAACCAACCAACCACAGTGTCGACTGAAAAATATTTGTTACAGAACACGAAACTTTTTTTATTCAGCTAAGAAAAAAAATTCGTCAATACCAACACACCATTTTAAAATTAGAATTAGTAGTTTAGAATTAGTAATTTTTTTTATAAAAACAAAAACTAAAATATACTATAATTTTAGGAAAATACATACATGCCGTGCGTAATCACGAAGCAAAATTTTTAGATATTTCTATTGTTGTATAATTTCAGACTTACGTTTCAAATCTTTTAAACTGTTATGTAACTCCTTCAGAGAGGAAAACTAAATAAATGTTAAATTTAGATTAATTATTATATATATATATATTTAGTTTTCCTCTCTGAAGGAGTTACATAACAGTTTAAAAGATTTGAAACGTAAGTCTGAAATTATACAACAATAGAAATATCTAAAAATTTTGCTTCGTGATTACGCACGGCATGTATGTATTTTCCTAAAATTATAGTATATTTTAGTTTTTGTTTTTATAAAAAAAATTTCATGTCACTTTTGAATTCAATTTCAAAAGAAAATAAATTGAAAAGGAATTTTTAAAGAATGTGTTTTGTTTTGATGCGCGGGACAAGTGCAAAGACTTGGAACTTACTTTCAAAACTTTTCATATTTTGAGTGCAATATTATTAAGCTTTTATAATTCTACTAATAATAATTACACATTAAGTAAAAATTTTTCCTAAATTTGTTCTTATTGCTTTTTCTTTTAAATGTCCGCTTTTTATACTCTTTTTCGTACACTTTAGAGTTTATGATAAGCACAAAAATTCAACGTAAAAAAAAAGTTCATTCAAATTGCCCCTCAAAAATGTTTTGATAAATTTTTAGATATTTTGCACATAAACTTGAATAGTAATTCATGAATTTTATATTTTTTATATTTTTTGCGAACTTTTGCAAACGATACATCTTTTTTAGGTATTGGTTTTTAAAGTTTTTAGAGAATTGTCCATCCCCTTTTCCAACTGGGCTACTCAATTTAAAATATACTTTCTAAAGAGGGATGACTATGTTTGTCGCTGCTTATTGAGGCAGATAAAAACATTTATAGTTACAATTAGGGTTTAAAGCAGAAATTTAAGCTTTTCATTTATTATTAAAAGAAATATTACAAATAAATTCATATAATTCTTACTTATAGAAAAAGAAAAGAAAAGAAAAAAAAAAAGAAAAAAACCTTGAGGTATCAAAATTTTTAAATCGAATTGCAGTAGAGTTCTGAGTTTATAAAATTTCTAAAAAGTTGTTAATAAAAATAAAACATTAATTTTTTTTTAAATTTTAATAGTTTTTTTGTGTGGTTGTTTAATTTAAAAAATTGTCATACAGCTAAAAACACTATTTCGTCAGTAGTATTACGTCTATGAGTTGTGGATACCTTTAATATTTGCAATATAGAAATTTATACGTTTGCAATTTAGATACAAGATAATTAATTTTTTATTGAATGTTAGCAAATTTAGTTAAATCATGTTCCCATAATTTTATATATAAAGAGTCTGCAATAAAACTGATTTTTTTTTTCAAACAAATTAAATGCACAATAGACTTTACAAGTATCCCCTTTATATGAAATCCGAAAATCCTTATTTGTATCTAGGAACGAGGTAGTATTTAGTTCTTTCGAGTTCCACCTACATTCTAAAATTGGCGATTGTGTATAGCAGCGTTCGCCACTAACTTTTGGAGGCGGGCTGTATGACATAAGTTGGAACTTTCCGCGGGCCGGACACACCAATACATGTATATTTAAGTATTATCGATTTAACATTATAAAGCATTTTTGAAAAACTGAAAAAAATATTGATTGTTTTTATCTTAATAAAATTACAGTTGATATTTGATACTTTTTTTTCAAATAATTAAAAAATAATAATTTTCATTTATAGTAAATTAAAGTCTAAGAAAGAAGTGAATCTTTCGTTCCAACGTGACAATGGGACTTAATCTTTTAATACAAGTATTTAAACTGTACTTCCAGATTACTCTGTTTTAATCGATATCATTTGTGAGACGATGGCGGTTGAAATCATACGGTTTATTTTATGATAGAATGTCTGTCGCAGTATTTGTTGCAACCAATCTTAATAAATTGTGCAAATAAGATTCAGTTAAGTTATTCGTATATTATTCATGATGAAAAACACTTTGCTGAAAGCTACTTCATATAGTTTCTTCGAGAGAACGCTGTTCTATATCGTTATCACATACTATTTCTGACAAAAATTACAATTATTTAAAAAAAAAAAATCCATATCGTGAAATTTGATTTTTTAATCTTATGTGCTATTGGCGGGCTGTAGAAAAATCTGTCGTGGGCCGAATCTGACCCGCGGGCCTCGTAGTGGCTAACGCTGGTGTATAGTGATTGAAGCCCGTCAATACTCTTAGAGTAAATTTTTTTATTTGACTGCACGTGCATTTCAAGAGTTCAGAAATTCGTACTGAAAACAGATAGAGACTTAATTTCACATCTGTAAAGATTTGGTGAAGTTGAAGGGAAACAGCAAGAAAAAATAAAATCTGGCTATTTTCAGTGAAAAGAAATGTGCTTTAAAACGTCTTTTTTTTTTTTTTTTTTTTACTTAATATATTCTACCTCTTCGGCGTTGATAAAGTTACCAGCCAAAGTACTTCACTAAATACTTTGATAAATATCTCCGTTTGTTCATATTCGTTGCTAAAATATAAATGTGCCTCACTTAATAAATATCTACCGCATTTTATTTGAAAAATACTTTATTATTGCTTTATAATAATATTGAGGCATTACAGCTGTACAACAAATTGCTCTGGAAATTCTGAGTATTTAGGCACAATGTGTTTTCCGATTCCTAAAGTGTGTATACTGAAAAAAATTCTATTTTTGTTTGAATACAATTAAATCCTATCTAACAATACTTAAACAGATACTTATGATAGTGTTATGCATATAAGAACATCCTTTCGAAATTTCAAGTTATTTTTGAACCAGGGAAATTGAGATTTTATTTTTTAACATGGGTCCGCGACCTTAATTTTTGACGTATCTAGACACAATTATGTCTAAATTCTGAAACTACAAGATGCCATGTCCGTCTTAATTATATAACATGAGGAAATTTATGGCCTGAACGTTATTTCATTGAGTTCAAAGACTATGAAATTATCCTCATTATAGTATTAAAATGCTCATAAGCACTGTATGGTTAATTAAAATAAAATAACAAGTAAATACTATATCTATTAAAAAACTTATTTCTACGAAAAGATGCAGTAGCTTCATTTCTTATCAATTAGGTATTGGGGCGTAGTTCAATTGTAAACTATCATCTGATCTACTATTTAATCTTAACTCTGAGGCTCGCCCAATGATTGGATAGTTTTTTTTTTTTTTTTACAAGGCCTGTTATATCTTTAAAGTTGAATATAATTATAAAGACTTACATAAATATTTTTAATTTTAAAAAATCAGAAGAGAGATGGATAATTTAGAATACTTTCCTGTATAAACAGAAGTTTAAAATCCTGGTATCTGTAGATCACTCTTTTTTACAGAAGTGAGCAAAAACGTATTGATTTTGCTAAGAAAATAATAGATTTTCTAGGTTTTAAAGCAATCATATCTCCTAAACTATAGATTTTTTTGGGGTTTAATTTATATCTAAGTATTGTAGCAGGTGTTAAAAGAGTTGACAAAGCAAAAGAAGAAAAAAATCCGCATTATTATGATAGGTACTAGGTTTTAAAATTGGGCAGCCGATAATGTTTCCATACTTTTGTAAGTTAAATTTTTGCTGAAATTGACTTTATACATGATGAAAATGATTTTTTTTTTTTTAATATATATGCATGATGATAGGCAGTAGCTTGCACTCCCCAGCTGTATTGTTAGTCCGTCTAAAGATACATCTGGATTCTAGGCGAAATCCCAGGTGTATCGTGCGGTAGATTAATAATATAGCCTGTTACTGGGATTTGCTTTCAGCCACCTTCTACATATCATTATTTTACCAAAAATGAACCTTTAATCGTCATGTATTTTCTGCATTTTTATAAATAACACCACAAGTTAAAGAGAAAACTGAATAGATGAAATATAAATAATTTTGTCATTTGTTATATACGGGACAGTGGCGTTACGTTGCACTATAAAATGTAACAATCTGAAAAAATATAAATCGCAAATAAAATAAAATAAAAAATAAAAACAAAAGTAAAACAATCGCCTATATTTTCTTCGGATTTATTAGGCTTAGTTGTTAGAATATAAAAATTAAACAGAAATATTGGGTAATTAAAAAAAATAGAAACTAAACTTTTGAAAATAAGTTATTTTGAAATCGTAAGAAAATCTACAATCTTTACACTTTTTCTTGTATTTAATTTAAATTGAAATGTCGGCCTCGTAAATTTTTATTTATAGCCTTACTTTTCAACTAAGTTTAAGCAGCATGGCCCTAGTGTTGCTTTTGGGCCAAAAAATTAAATAACCAACCAATCAACTAATTTTATTGTGATTAATTTTAAAACTGCCTCAGTCCAATTTTTTTGCAAAATATTTTTAGTTATATTACATCACATATAAATGCAGTAATTGACTTGCAATGTCTCAATTCAGTCTAAAAATATATTAAATATCATGGAAACAGGCCAGAGATGAAAGGGTGGCTGACTGTAAAACGATTTTGCTGTTTTCTGTGAAATTTATGAAAATGGATCGAGTCTTGTTTGGAACTAATCGTCTTAATTTTCTTCTATCCTTCATCCATTCAAATATCTATCTAAGTCGAAGTTATTCACTGCCAATGTAATAATTTTGATTGTATTAATATTGTATATTGTAAGAAATTTTATCCCGTTTATGAAATCTTATGAAAAAAAAAAAATCATCATTAATCCTAATTCTTAATCTCTCTATTTAATGAAACAATCTCATGTGCTTTACATTTACACTATTTAGCTGGTTTATCTTAATAATAAACTATTATTTGTAAGTATAATGCATAAGTATAATGTAAGTATAATGTATAACACATTTCCAAAAACTGATGCGAGAATATGGGTTGCTGTGATTGAAATTTGTTAAATATTTTTAGACTAATCCTGCATCTTATATTTCAAATTCGACATATGTCTGTTAATTTCTAGGTGGTAAGTTAGATTCAGGTAGAGTGAAATGTGTAAGATTTGAGCTATTTAAAAAAATTTACTAGTTTGTAAATAATAACTCCTGTTTCCATTGTTTTTATTTTTTAATTAGGTTCTTTTACTCTATCATAAGTGCATTGGCAATAATATTTTGAATAATGTAATTTTTTTGTAAAATGAGTAATAAAATAAAAATGTAAAATCTGTTAAGAGTTTTTTGTACGCTATCAGCTTGTTAGTTTTAATATTTCGCATTAAATTATTTATCAAAATAAAATTACAACGATTACATCCATTAAAATGTGGTCTCTTGAAAATTTCGACTTATAGGGTTTAAAGAAAACCAATCATCAAATGAATTTGTCGTTATTTCAATTTCTATATTCAAATTATTATCATTTATTCTTTTTTTTTTGTTATTTTATTATTCAACTTAATGGGATTCCATGAATAACTACCAAGCGATAAATTTTTTATTTGATTTTTTCCTAACTCACATATAAGCCTTTGCTGAGTTTTCAAGTTAATGCCCTCTCTCTTAGTTTCCCTTTCGTGTTCAACTTCGTTCGTTCTTGTTTCACGAGGGAAGTATTGAAGGCGAATAAATAAGTTTGCGAATAAAATTATAAAAACAATAATCAATTCTGTTTCAATATGTAGCTGTAAAATTTCATTGGATATTTCATTAATCACTTCACATGTCTCTCGTGTACATCGTAATTATTCATCAAGTGCTAATAATATCAAGCTGCAACTTTCGGATGCTTTTATTTAACATAAAAAATATATTTCTAAATAATTACATTGGTAAATCTACCTTTGTCCAATATAAGTAATATATTTAGGAGACAAATACGCATCTATAAGAAAGCAATATAAATAAAGTCATCGGAAATAGCAGCATCACAATCTTGTCTTGGCGCACTCGTTATATTCTTGTACAGCAATACCTAGACTGATATTATATAATATCAGTCTAGGTATTGCTGTACAAGAATATAACTCGTGCGCAAAGCCAAGATTGTGAAAAGTTTCTTTACGACTGCTTTAATAGTTTTTGTACAAATGACTATAAATTACCTATTTGATACAAAAACAAATATAAATAATTTAATACAAAAAAATTACATTTAATAGGATTTTATTAAAAATATTAATGAATTAAAGTACATTCAATAAATCAAATATATGATATACAAATAATATTAGAACAATACAAAATAAATTATATTTAATAGATTTCTATTTTTTATATTTTTTATTTATTTTTAATAAGGATAGTGAGGCTTGTATTTCACCAAACCATTCCGTTTCTCAACCACTAACTAAATCCTAAACTATTGAAAGAGTACTTTTAAAAATAATTTATTTGTTGTTTTAAATTACACTTTAATATTAAGGAGATCTGGCTCAAAATCTGTAATAATGACATATTTTTTACTTTCAATCACCCATTTGTATTGTACATAGGGTAATAAAAGTATAACATTAGGTCAAAAAAAAAAAAAACGATTTTTTTTTTTTTTTGTTTTTTTTTTTGCATTTCTCCATGTTTTGGAACACTCTGATTTCAGAAAAGTGATCTATAAAAAAAATTCTGTCTGTATGTGTGTCTGTGGTCAGCATAACTCCCGAAAAACTCCCCGGTATGCGGGTTGCTGGTGGCCAAGGGACCTACCATTAAGGTTTTCGTCAAAATCGCTCATGCGCATGAGGTAGCTGCCATTGAAAAAATCATGTTTTTCAATGATTGCTAAAAAACAGCTCCAACGATTTCGATAAAAATCTCTGTTCTAAATGCCTCTTAAGGTGTTTTAAGCATCCCCACCTCTAAAATTCACGTAAAAATGCTTTTATGGCGTAAAACGTTGAAAAACGAACTTCTTCAACCCATAGTTCTCTTTCTTTCAGCATACCTCATCAACGATCGTTTTTTCTTCTCCCCAAAGTTTCGCTTAAAACAAAGGATAATATAAGGATTATCTAAAAGTATATCGCCAAAATCGCCATTTTGGCGAAGTGTGTGTTTTTTTTAGACCCATACAAGAATTATTGCAAAAAATATCGCCTAATTGGCCTTTTTTTGGTAAATGAATGATGAAAGTATAAAAACGGTAAATGACAGAAATCTACGTCAGTATTATAGTGTAACTGAAAGTTGTGCGATGTTCCACACCCTTAGTTATTAGTGTAACAAACAATACAGATATTTCTAAATAAAATATCACAATAGGTTTATTTCTATCATTAGTAGAACTTGAAATATTTAACTTATTGTTACATGACATTAGCATCTTGAACAAGACATATTTTGAAATTTTGAAGCTATTTTTTTCGGATATAGTTTTTGTTCTTTTTAAATCCTTTATATTAACTTCGATTTTGTCGATGGGTGGTAAAATTGCGGACGCCTAATTAACCATCTTTCTGTTATCCAATCGGTCCGAAACTTGGCAGGTAGGTTCGATGTCGATGACAATGCATTCTATCAAATTTTGGGGTTGTTACTGTTACTAAAAGGTCACTTTTATGGAATACTAATAAACCAACCAATCGCTTTAAAATATCAATCAACCGACATTGTTGAAACTTTTTCCTGTTGCCAAAATTGTTTTTAATAAATAAGTAATAAAAATTTCTTTAATCAGAATATATAAATGATAGTTTTATGTGTGAGAGCAGAAGTTCACGTACATTTTTAATAAATAAATTTTGAAACTTTGTTTTCTGCACATTTTGCCGATAGAAATGTCTTTGATGTCGGCTCTGTGTTAATGCATATAAAGGATTTTTTGAAAACTCTATTTTTGTGGGTTATAGATAGGTTGGACTTTTATTTTATTTTAAATGGATATAATTTAAAAATCAATTGTTGCAAATAGATGAAAATTTTCACAATTATTTTTCATAAGTTTACTTTCGATAGGGTATATTTTGATTTAGCTTTTTATCAGATTTTATAGCTTGGCAATACAATATCATATAGTTTTTTTTATTATAGTATTTGAACAAAATACTTTTTAAGTGTTTTCCAAATAGTTTATTGGAAAACAATGACGACAATTTATAATATGAAGTTACAAGAAGTAATTTAATTGCAAAATGGAGGTTTTCTTTTTATCTTTAAACATATCAATTTTTTGAAATTATTTTTTTTTTTTAATTTTGAGAACGTAAAATAGTTGTTTCAATTATAAAGTATAATACAGAACTTTATAAAAAAATTTCAGAAAAATGAAGATTTTAGATTTATGAGTCCCGGACCGGATAAACTAACTTTAAGCAAGAATTAGGCCTACCGCAATATTGCGCATTTGAAAACAGACACTTTTTCATGAATTCTGTGATTTTTTAGTTATTTGTTTTGCTTTCTAGTTATGCACAGTGTCGATTGGCCGACCAAACGGTATAGTGGTTAGCGCGCTAGCTTCTAGACCGCGAGGTTGCGGGTTTGAGTCCCGTGTTAGCATGGGTGTTTGTAAATGTATGTTGGCTTGTCTAATGACGAATGTTTCGGCACATTATAGCCCTAGTGTTGCTGACGGCGCCAGATAACCCGAATATAACCAACCAACCACAGTGTCGACTGAAAAATATTTGTTACAGAACACGAAACTTTTTTTATTCAGCTAAGAAAAAAAATTCGTCAATACCAACACACCATTTTAAAATTAGAATTAGTAGTTTAGAATTAGTAATTTTTTTTATAAAAACAAAAACTAAAATATACTATAATTTTAGGAAAATACATACATGCCGTGCGTAATCACGAAGCAAAATTTTTAGATATTTCTATTGTTGTATAATTTCAGACTTACGTTTCAAATCTTTTAAACTGTTATGTAACTCCTTCAGAGAGGAAAACTAAATAAATGTTAAATTTAGATTAATTATTATATATATATATATTTAGTTTTCCTCTCTGAAGGAGTTACATAACAGTTTAAAAGATTTGAAACGTAAGTCTGAAATTATACAACAATAGAAATATCTAAAAATTTTGCTTCGTGATTACGCACGGCATGTATGTATTTTCCTAAAATTATAGTATATTTTAGTTTTTGTTTTTATAAAAAAAATTTCATGTCACTTTTGAATTCAATTTCAAAAGAAAATAAATTGAAAAGGAATTTTTAAAGAATGTGTTTTGTTTTGATGCGCGGGACAAGTGCAAAGACTTGGAACTTACTTTCAAAACTTTTCATATTTTGAGTGCAATATTATTAAGCTTTTATAATTCTACTAATAATAATTACACATTAAGTAAAAATTTTTCCTAAATTTGTTCTTATTGCTTTTTCTTTTAAATGTCCGCTTTTTATACTCTTTTTCGTACACTTTAGAGTTTATGATAAGCACAAAAATTCAACGTAAAAAAAAAGTTCATTCAAATTGCCCCTCAAAAATGTTTTGATAAATTTTTAGATATTTTGCACATAAACTTGAATAGTAATTCATGAATTTTATATTTTTTATATTTTTTGCGAACTTTTGCAAACGATACATCTTTTTTAGGTATTGGTTTTTAAAGTTTTTAGAGAATTGTCCATCCCCTTTTCCAACTGGGCTACTCAATTTAAAATATACTTTCTAAAGAGGGATGACTATGTTTGTCGCTGCTTATTGAGGCAGATAAAAACATTTATAGTTACAATTAGGGTTTAAAGCAGAAATTTAAGCTTTTCATTTATTATTAAAAGAAATATTACAAATAAATTCATATAATTCTTACTTATAGAAAAAGAAAAGAAAAGAAAAAAAAAAAGAAAAAAACCTTGAGGTATCAAAATTTTTAAATCGAATTGCAGTAGAGTTCTGAGTTTATAAAATTTCTAAAAAGTTGTTAATAAAAATAAAACATTAATTTTTTTTTAAATTTTAATAGTTTTTTTGTGTGGTTGTTTAATTTAAAAAATTGTCATACAGCTAAAAACACTATTTCGTCAGTAGTATTACGTCTATGAGTTGTGGATACCTTTAATATTTGCAATATAGAAATTTATACGTTTGCAATTTAGATACAAGATAATTAATTTTTTATTGAATGTTAGCAAATTTAGTTAAATCATGTTCCCATAATTTTATATATAAAGAGTCTGCAATAAAACTGATTTTTTTTTTCAAACAAATTAAATGCACAATAGACTTTACAAGTATCCCCTTTATATGAAATCCGAAAATCCTTATTTGTATCTAGGAACGAGGTAGTATTTAGTTCTTTCGAGTTCCACCTACATTCTAAAATTGGCGATTGTGTATAGCAGCGTTCGCCACTAACTTTTGGAGGCGGGCTGTATGACATAAGTTGGAACTTTCCGCGGGCCGGACACACCAATACATGTATATTTAAGTATTATCGATTTAACATTATAAAGCATTTTTGAAAAACTGAAAAAAATATTGATTGTTTTTATCTTAATAAAATTACAGTTGATATTTGATACTTTTTTTTCAAATAATTAAAAAATAATAATTTTCATTTATAGTAAATTAAAGTCTAAGAAAGAAGTGAATCTTTCGTTCCAACGTGACAATGGGACTTAATCTTTTAATACAAGTATTTAAACTGTACTTCCAGATTACTCTGTTTTAATCGATATCATTTGTGAGACGATGGCGGTTGAAATCATACGGTTTATTTTATGATAGAATGTCTGTCGCAGTATTTGTTGCAACCAATCTTAATAAATTGTGCAAATAAGATTCAGTTAAGTTATTCGTATATTATTCATGATGAAAAACACTTTGCTGAAAGCTACTTCATATAGTTTCTTCGAGAGAACGCTGTTCTATATCGTTATCACATACTATTTCTGACAAAAATTACAATTATTTAAAAAAAAAAAATCCATATCGTGAAATTTGATTTTTTAATCTTATGTGCTATTGGCGGGCTGTAGAAAAATCTGTCGTGGGCCGAATCTGACCCGCGGGCCTCGTAGTGGCTAACGCTGGTGTATAGTGATTGAAGCCCGTCAATACTCTTAGAGTAAATTTTTTTATTTGACTGCACGTGCATTTCAAGAGTTCAGAAATTCGTACTGAAAACAGATAGAGACTTAATTTCACATCTGTAAAGATTTGGTGAAGTTGAAGGGAAACAGCAAGAAAAAATAAAATCTGGCTATTTTCAGTGAAAAGAAATGTGCTTTAAAACGTCTTTTTTTTTTTTTTTTTTTTACTTAATATATTCTACCTCTTCGGCGTTGATAAAGTTACCAGCCAAAGTACTTCACTAAATACTTTGATAAATATCTCCGTTTGTTCATATTCGTTGCTAAAATATAAATGTGCCTCACTTAATAAATATCTACCGCATTTTATTTGAAAAATACTTTATTATTGCTTTATAATAATATTGAGGCATTACAGCTGTACAACAAATTGCTCTGGAAATTCTGAGTATTTAGGCACAATGTGTTTTCCGATTCCTAAAGTGTGTATACTGAAAAAAATTCTATTTTTGTTTGAATACAATTAAATCCTATCTAACAATACTTAAACAGATACTTATGATAGTGTTATGCATATAAGAACATCCTTTCGAAATTTCAAGTTATTTTTGAACCAGGGAAATTGAGATTTTATTTTTTAACATGGGTCCGCGACCTTAATTTTTGACGTATCTAGACACAATTATGTCTAAATTCTGAAACTACAAGATGCCATGTCCGTCTTAATTATATAACATGAGGAAATTTATGGCCTGAACGTTATTTCATTGAGTTCAAAGACTATGAAATTATCCTCATTATAGTATTAAAATGCTCATAAGCACTGTATGGTTAATTAAAATAAAATAACAAGTAAATACTATATCTATTAAAAAACTTATTTCTACGAAAAGATGCAGTAGCTTCATTTCTTATCAATTAGGTATTGGGGCGTAGTTCAATTGTAAACTATCATCTGATCTACTATTTAATCTTAACTCTGAGGCTCGCCCAATGATTGGATAGTTTTTTTTTTTTTTTTACAAGGCCTGTTATATCTTTAAAGTTGAATATAATTATAAAGACTTACATAAATATTTTTAATTTTAAAAAATCAGAAGAGAGATGGATAATTTAGAATACTTTCCTGTATAAACAGAAGTTTAAAATCCTGGTATCTGTAGATCACTCTTTTTTACAGAAGTGAGCAAAAACGTATTGATTTTGCTAAGAAAATAATAGATTTTCTAGGTTTTAAAGCAATCATATCTCCTAAACTATAGATTTTTTTGGGGTTTAATTTATATCTAAGTATTGTAGCAGGTGTTAAAAGAGTTGACAAAGCAAAAGAAGAAAAAAATCCGCATTATTATGATAGGTACTAGGTTTTAAAATTGGGCAGCCGATAATGTTTCCATACTTTTGTAAGTTAAATTTTTGCTGAAATTGACTTTATACATGATGAAAATGATTTTTTTTTTTTTAATATATATGCATGATGATAGGCAGTAGCTTGCACTCCCCAGCTGTATTGTTAGTCCGTCTAAAGATACATCTGGATTCTAGGCGAAATCCCAGGTGTATCGTGCGGTAGATTAATAATATAGCCTGTTACTGGGATTTGCTTTCAGCCACCTTCTACATATCATTATTTTACCAAAAATGAACCTTTAATCGTCATGTATTTTCTGCATTTTTATAAATAACACCACAAGTTAAAGAGAAAACTGAATAGATGAAATATAAATAATTTTGTCATTTGTTATATACGGGACAGTGGCGTTACGTTGCACTATAAAATGTAACAATCTGAAAAAATATAAATCGCAAATAAAATAAAATAAAAAATAAAAACAAAAGTAAAACAATCGCCTATATTTTCTTCGGATTTATTAGGCTTAGTTGTTAGAATATAAAAATTAAACAGAAATATTGGGTAATTAAAAAAAATAGAAACTAAACTTTTGAAAATAAGTTATTTTGAAATCGTAAGAAAATCTACAATCTTTACACTTTTTCTTGTATTTAATTTAAATTGAAATGTCGGCCTCGTAAATTTTTATTTATAGCCTTACTTTTCAACTAAGTTTAAGCAGCATGGCCCTAGTGTTGCTTTTGGGCCAAAAAATTAAATAACCAACCAATCAACTAATTTTATTGTGATTAATTTTAAAACTGCCTCAGTCCAATTTTTTTGCAAAATATTTTTAGTTATATTACATCACATATAAATGCAGTAATTGACTTGCAATGTCTCAATTCAGTCTAAAAATATATTAAATATCATGGAAACAGGCCAGAGATGAAAGGGTGGCTGACTGTAAAACGATTTTGCTGTTTTCTGTGAAATTTATGAAAATGGATCGAGTCTTGTTTGGAACTAATCGTCTTAATTTTCTTCTATCCTTCATCCATTCAAATATCTATCTAAGTCGAAGTTATTCACTGCCAATGTAATAATTTTGATTGTATTAATATTGTATATTGTAAGAAATTTTATCCCGTTTATGAAATCTTATGAAAAAAAAAAAATCATCATTAATCCTAATTCTTAATCTCTCTATTTAATGAAACAATCTCATGTGCTTTACATTTACACTATTTAGCTGGTTTATCTTAATAATAAACTATTATTTGTAAGTATAATGCATAAGTATAATGTAAGTATAATGTATAACACATTTCCAAAAACTGATGCGAGAATATGGGTTGCTGTGATTGAAATTTGTTAAATATTTTTAGACTAATCCTGCATCTTATATTTCAAATTCGACATATGTCTGTTAATTTCTAGGTGGTAAGTTAGATTCAGGTAGAGTGAAATGTGTAAGATTTGAGCTATTTAAAAAAATTTACTAGTTTGTAAATAATAACTCCTGTTTCCATTGTTTTTATTTTTTAATTAGGTTCTTTTACTCTATCATAAGTGCATTGGCAATAATATTTTGAATAATGTAATTTTTTTGTAAAATGAGTAATAAAATAAAAATGTAAAATCTGTTAAGAGTTTTTTGTACGCTATCAGCTTGTTAGTTTTAATATTTCGCATTAAATTATTTATCAAAATAAAATTACAACGATTACATCCATTAAAATGTGGTCTCTTGAAAATTTCGACTTATAGGGTTTAAAGAAAACCAATCATCAAATGAATTTGTCGTTATTTCAATTTCTATATTCAAATTATTATCATTTATTCTTTTTTTTTTGTTATTTTATTATTCAACTTAATGGGATTCCATGAATAACTACCAAGCGATAAATTTTTTATTTGATTTTTTCCTAACTCACATATAAGCCTTTGCTGAGTTTTCAAGTTAATGCCCTCTCTCTTAGTTTCCCTTTCGTGTTCAACTTCGTTCGTTCTTGTTTCACGAGGGAAGTATTGAAGGCGAATAAATAAGTTTGCGAATAAAATTATAAAAACAATAATCAATTCTGTTTCAATATGTAGCTGTAAAATTTCATTGGATATTTCATTAATCACTTCACATGTCTCTCGTGTACATCGTAATTATTCATCAAGTGCTAATAATATCAAGCTGCAACTTTCGGATGCTTTTATTTAACATAAAAAATATATTTCTAAATAATTACATTGGTAAATCTACCTTTGTCCAATATAAGTAATATATTTAGGAGACAAATACGCATCTATAAGAAAGCAATATAAATAAAGTCATCGGAAATAGCAGCATCACAATCTTGTCTTGGCGCACTCGTTATATTCTTGTACAGCAATACCTAGACTGATATTATATAATATCAGTCTAGGTATTGCTGTACAAGAATATAACTCGTGCGCAAAGCCAAGATTGTGAAAAGTTTCTTTACGACTGCTTTAATAGTTTTTGTACAAATGACTATAAATTACCTATTTGATACAAAAACAAATATAAATAATTTAATACAAAAAAATTACATTTAATAGGATTTTATTAAAAATATTAATGAATTAAAGTACATTCAATAAATCAAATATATGATATACAAATAATATTAGAACAATACAAAATAAATTATATTTAATAGATTTCTATTAAAAAATTACAAATATATGTACTTATAAAATATTAATAAATAATTAAGGTATACATAGAGGATATTTTGCAATTTTTTTTTTCGGTATTGTGACAACTTTTGTCAGTTTTTTACAATGAAAAAAGAAAAGAAAAAAAAAAAAAAGATTCGTTTTTCAAACCAAAAAATAGTCGTAAAAGTTATTTCCAAACATATTTTTTTAATTAACGTATGGAATATAACATATGCATTTCAATTCGCAAAATATTGGAATTAAAGTATTGTACATTAAAAATAACACATTTAATAAATTTAACGACCCTATTTTGAAGTAAAAGTTTTTTTTTAGTTTTAATGAAATTGGATTTATTTTTTTCAACTAAACGATTTGTACTTCAGCAGTTACGCATAATAAAGTACAGTCCCCCCCCCCCCCAAAAAAAACAAAACAGAACGATGGCTATATCTTTTGTTCTAATTGTTGAAATAACAAACAAAAGGTACCGTTGTAAATCATGAAAGGGTTTTAATAATTGTATGTAGTTTTTTTTATCAGGAGGGGTCATCTACATATTAAAACAGAACCGAACTTTAAAAAGTTCAATAGCAACCTCATAATATTATTCCATATTTGGATTCAGCATTAAAAAAGAATGCGAAATACAAAAATTCGTAATTTTCTAATGAATGGTTTGTAATTTAAATGATAAAAAGAAAATGATAAATTAATGTTAAAAAAAAAAGTTGGTTTTTTGGCCATAAATACTTAAATAATTAATATATTTCAGTAATTTTTTTTTCAAAAGGTAGTTTGTAAATGGCCAAACATAAATAGCAATCAGCTTTTGAATCAATTTCTTTTTTAATAATTAATTATTAATTAATAAAGCAATTAAAAAAAAATTTGAATAGAAACATATATTTTTTTTGCTTTCATTAGATTTACCATGGTCTAAAACCCCCCCATAATTTTTTTCTTTCCATTTTGACTGTTAGTTCTCGATTTTTTAGAGAAAATGTAAAAAACGCTCACTTTAAGGGACCGTATAGTAGACGACTTTTGAAAACTATCAAAGATTAATTCAAGGTAAACTAGAGGTGTGGAAAATCGCATAACGTTCAATTATCGTATAACCAATAGTTTAAAAACTAAGAAACACGCTTTAATAGGAAAGTGAACTAAAAAGTAGAAGATAATTTTAAATAAGTTTGAAATAAGAATAGAGTGATTAACAAGAAATATTTATTTTATCGTAAAAAAGCGTGGGGTGCTTGATGTCAATTTTTGTAAATATTTAATGACAGATATTGGTAAAAGTAGAGCCATTATGAAAATATCTTAAAAAGCACCCCACGCTTTTTTACGATAAAATAAATATTTCTTGTTAATCACTCTATTCTTATTTCAAACTTATTTAAAATTATCTTCTACTTTTTATTTCACTTTTCTATTAAAGCGTGTTACTTAGTTTTTTAATCTATTGATTATTTTCTACTTTTTAGTTTGATTTTCTATTAAAGCGTGTTTTTTAGTTTTTTAAATTATTAATTATTTTTTCTGTAAACTATCAATTTTTTTTTTTTTTTTTTTTTTTTTAATTTGCTTTCTTAAATTCCACTTATTTAAAACAACATTTTTTAAGCAATTTCAATAAGTTATCCTTTAAAAATTTTACTGAATCATGTGACTTTTTCATTTTATAAATAATTTCAACGATCTAGTTACATTTGTGTATATAGTGAAATATTTCTGTAAAATATTCATGCTTTGCTAAATACTGTTTACTAATGCCTACATTTAATATTTATTAATTTTCTAATTATCAGTAGTATTCGTTATATTTCTGCAATTACAGTTTTCGATATTTTATTTATTTCATGTGAAGAATGCACATCTTTAATGTTGTAAATAAATTATGTTACTTTTGTGTTTATTTGCTATTTTTGTATTAATCTTAAATATGACACTATAAATCCAAGTACTTTCTATGCAATTTTAGACTAATACTTGTATTTTTTAATCTTCGTGAAACGCGCCACATTAACCGTTCTATTTCTCCCGCTGTGAAGAACCTTAAAAATACCTTTCGTTTTATGGAAATTCTCCCTGAAGATCGGTCAAAAAATGGTCGAAATATTTTCGCTCATAAGTGACGTGTTTTTCAACATAATGCATTGAAATTTGGAATTTAGGGTAAATGATGTATTCTGAATCGAATGAAATGATAAAAAATAGGGGTTCGTATTGAAATTTTCGAAGATAGCGTTACTTTTACTTAGTATACGGTCCCTCAAGAAAAAAAAAATTGCATCAGATATATAGAAAATCGTAAGCAAAACATTTTGGTGCAAACCGTAAGATTCTACGATAATTAGAACCGAAGATATAGCCATCGTTCTGTTTTTTTTTGGGGGGTACTGTACTAGAAGTTAGATGGTTCTCTCTATATAGCTAATTCAAAATTTGATTAATAAATATAGCAAACAATTAGGTTTCTCAAGAAATTTAAGTGCATATACTTTCCTAAACCATAAAATCTGTCGCATTTATGGAGCAACACTGAGTCATTCCTTTTTCCCTTGAATAATCAGTATCAGTAATTTTAAATCACGTGACACATATTTTATGCTTTCATTTAATCATTTGAGACGATTAAAGTCAACTCAGTACCTTAAAAATAAAAAAATAAATCAATTTTATAATTTTTTATTTTTTTTGCTTTGGATACTAACAAACTGATGTGAAGTATTGTGCAGTAATTATAATGAAGAGTAATGATAATTATTGATCTTTTAATCATTATCAGACATAATATCAATTTTTAATTTTTGAATGGCGATCATAAGTATAAATTATTATATTTAAATTATGTATCGTCATCGAGAATTAGTAAGTTTGCAAAGTTTTAAAGTAAATGGAAAGGTTTAATTTTTAAAGGTATGCCAACAATCCATTTTATATAAATTATAATATAAAATAAAATTATTGTATAAAAAGTATTATTAAATTTATTAAAATTATTATATAAAAATATAATTTATTTTTTAAGATAAGGTGCTAGGGTTTTTTTTTTTTTTTTTTTTTTTTTCAATTAACGTGATTTGAACTCGGGAACATTTTTGTATTTGGCATATTTGACCTACAGAGACTGTTTAAAAATAAAAATTCTCTAACTAATGGTAAAATATTTTTAAAATTAAATTTATACTATCTTTTTTTATGATTTCTTTCATTATTTTGTAGATATGTTATTTTTAAAGATAGAGATATAGTTCTTTTTGTAACTAACGTTATTTGATCTCCGAAACACTTTTTCAGTTGACATTTTTGTCCTACAGGGATTATTTAAAAATTAAAATTTTGTAAATTGTAAAATAAGTGAATCCTGAAAACTAATTTAACTTTTTTTTTAAATAATTTCTTATCTTTTTTGGAAGATTTGTTATTTTTGAAGATAGAATGTTAGTTTTTTTAATTAACTTGACTTGTCCTCAGGTAGTTTATTTTCTTATTTGACTTTTTTGTCCGATAGTGTTTATGCTAAAAACTACTTTTTCAAAATTTTCAGAAACCATACTCTGCATATTTTGATGATACAATAAGTAACAAAAGTAATTTGTGATTGTCTCATCATGGTCTTGAGATCTTAATCATTAGGTCTTAAGATCCGGGTCTAAAATTGTTTACGGCGTTTTATTTTCATAACGCATAAAATATAGCATAAATCTTACATAAGCTAATTTTAAATGTCAAGTATTAGTAAACAAAGAGCGCAAATAGAAAAGTGTTATAATAAATTCTATGGTTCATAACTATTTCCTTCTAAATGGTGAAATTGGACATTCCAGAAGCGAGTGCACTGTGTTATTATGGATATATAAACGTCCTGAAATATTGTCTTTATTATATTAAATAAATTTATAAAATGGAGATGAAAAAGCCAAATTCGATGATTGAAATTTTTTCACAAATTCCCATATAGAGCATATTTTTAACAATCTTAACAAATACGAAATTTAATATAGTACCTTTACGCTTATGAACTTAAAAAAAAATTCATTCTATTTGTAAGTTGAATTTACAAACTCATTTGTGAAATAAGTACTCCGAATAATAATTCGCTATTGTTTATAAATTATAAGAATGCAGAATTAGTAATATAACCCACAAAACCAAAGTTTTTAATAAAAATTCTGTATATACATTTCTAATATTTATGTTCGTTAATACAGCGCCGATTCTGTAAACAGCGTGTGCTTGGCGTTTGCATCTAATTTAAATATCAAAAACATTTCTATTAACAAAATGTGCGGCAAACTATGTAAAAATGTATTTATTAAAAAGGAACGTGAATTTATGCTCTCATATTCAAATATCCTTTTTTTATTCTGATTAAAGCAATTTTATTATTTATTTATTTAAAAAAAATTTACAACAGGAAAGAGTTTCAACAATGGTCGGTTGAATGCTATTTTAACTCGTTTGGATGATGGCAAGTTGGTTTATTAGTATTCCATAAAAGCTAACTTTTAGTGACTGTAGCAGACCCAAAATTTGATAGAATGTATTGTCATCGACATCTGCCAGGTTTAAGCCCGATTGGATGACGGCAAGGTGATTTGCCCATCGACACACACACAAAATCGAAGTTAATATAACGGATTTAAAAAATACTATTTATTCTTGGATAAACTTTGGGCATTGTGAAATAGCTGGGCAATATAGAATACCGAGGTTTCTCTTCCGTTAAATGCTTCGCCCCCAAGTGAAAATATCATAAAATAGTTCTAATTACTGTTATATTGTTGAATCATCACGACCATTCATTTGCCTGCATCACAAATTTTTGAGTAAAATAATTTCAATGATAAGTTACTATTACAAATGTTAATGATATTCCATGATGCCCAAAATTCCCCTATATCTATCTTCTCTAAGCATTGTATTAAAGGGAGAACCAAAATAAATGATACTTCTCTTTGTTGTTGCTGGTCTGAGGTTTTTCACCAACGTGGCAAAATAAGATTGTGTTCCTAAATACTCGAACATTTCTAAAACATTTTTGTAATTTCATTTTTAATTGTTTTAAAGTTATCGCATTGCACTTGCTTACATGTCAAATTTCATTTTAACTTTTATATTAAAATATCTACAGTTACCCAAGTTTGATACATTTAATATTAAAACACTAAATCAAGCATTCTTTAACGATGCCACATGTTAATGTGTCCCAAAAAATTGACTCCCGTTCTTCAAAAATAAAGATCTTAAAAATAATTAACCAAAAAGAATTATAATTATTTACGTCACTAGATGATGAGTCAAACTGTGATTGATTTGCTTAATAGTACTGACTAACCAATAAACATACAAGTAGTTTCAACCCACTGTGAGCAACGGTTTTTGAGATGTAAGACTTCAAAGATCGGAAGTCACTTTGGGACATCCTTTGTAAGTCTCTACTGCTATATACCACATGCTGGCTGTGAGGTTACCGCTCTGGTCTCTCATGCCAAATGTGCCAGGTTCGAATCCTGGGTCAGGCATGGATGTTCGTTGTGGTTTGGAATCTACCTTAAGCTGTAGATGTTGGCCTGATTACCATTACCCGTTATTGTGGAGAAGAAAAGAAGAAGAAGAAAGAAAAGAAAAAGAAAAAAAGAAGAAGAAGAAGAAAAGAAAAGAAGAAAAAAAAAAGTACAAACCAACTGCCCAATAATTAACTAGAAAACAACGGGACTCGTTTTGTAATGCATGAAATGAGTCTTCACTAATATTTAAGGGAGTCTTCCGATTCTACTCTTAGCCAATATTCTTCCCTAGTCCCGTTCTGATATTACTGCGTTACACAATTCAGAAGAGTTGAAGAGTTAATCTTTGCGGGAAGTTCCCGTAAATTATCAAGAAACGCTGCTATTGGTCTCTTTTTTTAAAAGAGGATGATGTCACCGTTTCAGGAATGGGATGGTAATTGCCTTCTACACGTGTATTTTACCTGCGTCCAATGATAGAACGTAAAAAACATGAAAAAAAATCTCAATTTTCTTGTTTATCAACAACCAATAGCTTTTTTCTATCAGTCTTCCTTATCTGTTCATTTGATATCAATTGTTATAAAAAATAGAGTTTAGAACAGTTTATGTGTAGTATAGTCATTACGATAATCATTATAGAGCTGAAATATGTTGGAGTGAGTATTTATATTATATTTTTTCTAAAAACGTTTTCGCATTCACAACAAATAATTTGCGTCAACGATAAATACTGAAACTACAACAAGCTATTTTTAAAAAATATTATAAATGTTAACTATACTTTATTCTAATTTTTAGTAAATTAATTGAATGCATGAATATATTATGTATGGGTATATTTTATTATGCAGTATGATGCTGGTGATGGTTATTAAATAGGACTCTTGTAATAACAAGTTGTATATTGCGCAAATTGGTTTCTAATTGTATACATTAAAATTAAACTCAGTTAATTTTCAGGTTGTCTATTTTATGTAAGACAGGTGTTTCATTTGCACAAATGGTTTCAATTGTGTACTTATTTAAAATTTCAGACTGAAACGCAAGATGCGAAATATTAATTATATATTAGCTATAAACTCTTGTATCTCTCTATTAAATAACTATATATTAAATGATATCTATAATTACTATAATACTGATGCATAAATATGCCTTATGAGAAACTACCCAAATAATATTGTCATACAATTACAATTGTTATATTAATAAGGATTTAAAAATATTCTTATTTATTTTATGAGAAATTACACAAACAATAATATTATCTAAAACTGACGAAATTAAAAAAAATTTAAAAATTACAGATTTGAGTCATTTTGAACAAAATATTTAATTTTTTATTTTTGTCTTAATCGGTTTTTTAAGATTGTGAAGAATTGGAGATAAATGGACAACGTGATAAAATTTTATAAATTTTGTCACTATTTGTATAAGATTATTATTTTATGATTCAATAAATATGATATAATTGTAAGATTATAACTACATCTTACTTAATTTTTTTTAATTGTTATTTTGATATTTGTTCATTCATATTTTGAAATTTTAGAGTCATATTATGGCGGTTGAATTCATTTTTTTTTTATTTGAAAATATAGACAGTTTAAAAACTTAACAAGAATTGAATCCTATCCTACTAATACTGTAAACTGATATTTTGTTTGTCGCTAATTGATATTTTGATTGTCGCTAATTGATATTTTGATGTTTCTAATTGATATTTTGATGTTTTTAATTGATATTTTGATAATTGCTAATTGGTATTTTGATAATTGCTAATTGATATTTTGATGTTTGTTTAAAAATAATTGCGGTTGAACTCTTTTAGATTCTAAAATTCTTGTTCAAAATTGAAACAATGAAAAACTTAATATAAATTTCCCTCTATCTAACTCTGATTTAAAAAAAAAAAAAAAAAAAAAAAAAAAAAAAAAAAAACATTTTTAATGAAACCACTTTTATAATACGGAAGTAAACAATAAATTGCAAAAATGATTCACAAATTATATTATCTTCTACTTTCACGCTCAGGTCTGATAAATTTAACAATGTATAGAGCAAAACAACAGAAAACCTTGCCAATCTACCTTTGAACTTGAATACTTTCAATATTCTAATACAGATATCTTACAAACAATCATTGATTTATCAAACTTAAATTTTTTTTATTTGCCACATTACACTCTCAACTGACGCACTGGTCATAGTTGGTAAGTAACTTTTGATTAAACTTTCGCACGGTTTTTTTTTATTGATTTTTAATATTCTCTAGAAAATGACGTGTTTAATATTTTAAATTGAAATATGGTTGATTATTACGATGATAACTCTTATATTGAAAAGCATTATAAAAAATTGTTGAAATTTTTAAAGGGAAAGAATTAAGTCTTACAGTTAAATATACCAATTAAAGCCATGCTTCTAATAAGGACAAAATCTACCCGAGATTCATCGCAGACACCATATTTTCGCGAAGGAGATTCATTAGCATGTTGATATCATTGGAATGTTATGTGAATGCAGGAAGTGTATATAAATTTATTGAGAAACACTAGACATAATATAAATTTCTAATTTATGGTAGGCAAGTCGCTCTAGTATATAGATATAATTAAAGCGGGAAATTCGTGATCAACAATGAACTGCTTATGGAAAGGTATTTTTTTATTAGTCTGAGCGTCTCTAAATCTAAAAAAAAGTCTTTATTTTTGTATTTTAATTATGACATCAATAGAGAAAATCAAAACTGTTCATTGCATTTAAAAATAAGTATAATATTTTAAATATATAAATATTCTTTAATTTTTTGGTGTGGCTGTATCATTATTCGTTATTCCATTGAATTGAATATTTCCTCTTCGTTTGAACTTACTTTTTGAAAACTTCTATTCAATATATATTTAAGTAATAGGTTCATGTTATTTTATCGTGTGTTTGAATAATTATTGGACCGACTCGAGAATAAATTTCGAATGAAAATATTGAAATTAACGGCATGTTTTCATCTACTAGTTAAATATCTCTTACCGGCAATTCATGTTTATTAAAAGTGCTTTTGAGAATTTATTTGCTAGTATTTATTATGTAGCTTATTTTTATAAAAATATATTTTTTGTTTGTTTTCATACAAATGAACAAAAAGCTACTAAGGTGGTAAAAAAAGTCCCTGTAAAGTTATGAACCTATAAAAAAAAAAAAAAAAAAAAAAAAAAAAAAGGGAAATCTGAATTAGCTTTTTTTTTTACTGTCGAGATTTTTTTTTTTAATAAATACCAAATAAATAAATGATAATAATGTTTTTCAAAATTCTTTTAAAAGTTTCATAGTAGAAATGAATACTAACTTATTAAAAAATCGACCCATTTCTTAAGAGATTTGGTACATTTGTTTGACAAATAAGTTCGGACATTCTGAGGAAAAAGATCTTAAAAAGTTGAAAACAAACCTTAGTTTTACACACATTTTTCTCCACTTTAATTATACGAATTATGGAGATTTTGTTTTTTGTGTTCCCTCATGTTCGACCAGTTTTTACAACTGTAAAGAAATTAAGATCCCTTTATAATCTGTCTTTTTTAAAATTATAATTTATAATATAAAATTTAAGCCTAATTGTTAAATAAATTTTTATTTCAAACATGAATACTTTTTTTAATTATACGTTAGAAATACAGTTGTTAATTTTTCGTTGAAAATCTTGACATACAGCGTTTCTGAAGGTATATCGATCGTCAAGGCCTATTATTACAGCAATTAAAGCCTGGTTGCGACTCAAAGAAAATTACAGAACGGGTACAAACTGAAGACAACCGGTCCAAGTGTTACAACAATTACAAATTTTAAGTTGGTGATAGTGTTAGTGATGACAGTGTTGGTAATGTTCGTTTTCGTCGGCGCCACATCATAGCCATTGATGACAAGCATATCGAACATGTCATTAACTAAATCCAATTTCTGTGTAGTTACTTTTAAAATTTGCAAAAAGTTTTTTAACAGTAGTTGTTAAAAAATTTAATTTTTATTTTATATATCGCAGTAATTATCACCCTGTATCTATTAATCTGACTTTAATTTTCTTAACTTCTTTTGTTTAAGAGATTTGTAAGTTTCTTAGTAGATCAATTCTATAAAACCTATTAAAAAGCGATTGGAATAATACAATTGATAGGTTACTAATAATAGTAAATGCCTCTTGTAACGTATTTGTTGCAGTACATAGTTTTATTTGTATTTATATCTGTTTTCAAATAAGTGAAGAAATTATAGTAATTAAAAAAAAATTACATACAATTTGAATTTGAAAGCTACGTGTAAATTACTTAGTGTCGCTTTTGAACCAAAAACAAGCTTTATAAACTGAAATATTGAATGGTGATATTGTTAAAGATCTAGGCGTATTTGTTAATGGAGGTTTCCGAATATGGCTCATCAATGTGGATTCATCTTTTGTGCAGGGATTTAGTTAGACCACAACTTGAATATGCAGTACAATTTGGGTCACTATATCTTAAAAAGTACATTGAGTTGCTGGAGAATTGTTCAGCACAGGACTACAAAGAGGATTAAGAGTTTTGCATTATTAGAATGTAGTGATATATTGATAGATTAAGAAAATTAAATGTGTACACATATGCATGAGAGGAGAATATGAGAAGAATTATTAATTCGTTTATTCAACATTATTCAATAAAATGAGCCTGCTGATTTAGAATTTATTCCAGGTATTAGAACGAGGAATTATTGTTTTAAATTGTTTAAATCGCAGTTTAATACAGAATGGAGAAAACGTTATTTTAACAATAGTGTGATTGATGAATGGAATTATTTGCCTGTTGATATAATGAATTCCTTTGGGGTGGTACTAAGAGAAAATAGTGTATTCATTGGGGATAGTTAAAGGCCACCGATTACTTAGCTGGATTGATATTGTTGTGCATCATGTCTGTAATTGGTTGACTTCTTTTGGTATTTCTAAAACAAAGGTTGACGATTATGTGAAGGAATGGTTTTAAATTATTAATTTCTCTAGATTCCTTAAAACCAATTCGATAACCTAAAAAAATGCTTTTATTTTCAATTTAATTTTTTTTTCCTACTATAAAGCTTTATTTCTGTCGAAAGAAAGCGAAATGCAGAACGTTTCTAGGTAGAATAGAGGTTTGGGGAGGAATTACCCTACTTTTCAAGGTCCTAGAGTATTATAGTCTGAAAATAGTTTGAAGGATGGTATATGTCGTTTTTTGATGAAAATAGAAGATAAGGTGTCGTCTGATATGTGGGTATACTTTTCGGTACTAACCTAGCATTAGTTGTTAAAGGGAAGAGTGGAATAATTTGAGGAGCAGCCTTAAGTTTTTAATGCACTTCTCTATGTTACTAAACCTTCAAATTGCGTTTTCTTAAATCTCTTCCATGTGACATAAACCATTTTTAATTTTGTCTTCATTGCTTTAAGTATCCATACCATAATCGAACGTTACTCATATCTTCCTTTTTGGAAATTTGAGAACGACATTTCACTAATAAATGTTCAATCTTACATGTGAATTTTGCTAAGCAATTGATATTGCATTGCATATAATACATAAAATTGTTGTTTATGTATTGTATATACAAAGCAAAAACAATAGTTGTAACACTTAAATATATTTGTAAATTATCCTCAGTAGTAGCTGTAACCGCTTAAGTAATTATCCTCAAGGTACACGAATATAAGACATTTCAGAAAATTATGCACATGCTTTCTGTCAATCCAACAAATCTGTCCATCTGTTTCATTTAGAAAGTAGTTGAACAATGTTTTTCTCATCCATTTAGAAAATGGTGCTTGTCAACACAAGAATAAGGCTATTGCAGGACTTTCTCATCCCACACCTCGACAGAGGCACTTTCTACGATAAGCTACATTGGGTGAATCGGAACGAGGGACTGTTCCGCATATTCTGGAGGCACCAAAGCAGCAGTCGCTTCAGTCAGGAGGACTCTGTAGTTTTTATGGTAAGTTTTCATTCATATTCCATGAGAATCTTACGAACGGAATGTAGAATACAAAGTTGTAGCTGGGAAAAAAGAAAATTCATGAAGATTTGAGGACGATACGGTTTTTAGATAATGGACAATTCCTGCTTTTTTTTAAAAACGAGTGAAATTAGTTTATATTTATGAAGAATTTCTTTCTGATTCCAAATATTCGAACAAAAGTTCTTTAAGAAATAAGTTATTTAAATATCAAGAAAAGAAAATGCTCGGAATCTAAAAAATTAGTTATTTAAATATCAAGAAATGAAAGTGCCCGAAAACCTCATTAGATTGCAGTCCGATAAAAACGCTACATTTTTTTTTCTGTGACGTCAAAACATCCTTCAGTTTCTCTGGTTATCGTGAGATATTTGCCAAGGTGTGAGGTTTTTAGACAATTGCCATATCCCGTACCGGTTGGCGCGATTTGCAAATTGCTTTCCGCTGCTGCGTTTTAAGCCAAGACTCAAGCCAAGTTCGGAACAAGTGACGTCACATTAGCTTTGAGCTGAATGAGTAGTTTTTCCCGCTAAAATAAACCAGCGATTTTCGGTTGTAAATTAAAAAAAAGAAAAAGCACTGCAAGCAGAAATTTTTCTTTTTATGGCCTTTTCGAAACATTTAGAATTGAATAATAATAATAAAAAAAAAAAAAAAAAAAAAAAAAAAAAAAAAAAAAAAAAATGCAGGAATTGTCCATTGGTCTGAAAAAAATCTAGAAGTTTTCCCACAAAAGGTTAAAAAATAATATATTTTATCAACAGATGACACTTTACATTTAAGCTTGAAATATCTCATAAATAAAAATGGTAACAATGGATAATTTCTACAGTTTATTGATTATTTTTTATTAATTGATGGCACTTAACATAAAATCTATAATGATTAGCAGTGTCTGTTTTGGGAATGGCATAGGGACCTACCATTAAGGTTTTCGTCAAAATCGCGCATGCTCATAAGGTAGCTGCAATTGAAAAAATCATGTTTTTCAGTAATTGCTAAAAAAACGGCTCTAACGATTTTGTCCAAAATCGCTTTGGTAATGCCTCTTAATGTGTTCTAAACATCTCCACCCCCGAAATTCCCGTAGGAATGTTTAATGACGTAAAGAGTTGAAAAACGAATGCCTTTAACACAGAGTTCTATTTCCTTTAGCATACCTCATCAACGATAATTTTTTCTCCTCACCCATCAGTTTCACATATAAGGAAGGATAATATAAGAATTATCGAAAACTATATCGCTAAAATCATCTATTTGGCAAAGTTTTTTTTTTTTTTTAAAGACCCATGCAAGAATTATGGTAAAACCAAACTGGCCATTTTTTCTAAATAAATGATGAAAATATAAAAACGGTAAAGGACACAAATTGACATGAGTATTATAGTGTAATTGAAAGTTGTGCGATGTTCCACATCCCTAGTTTCTTTTGCATTGCTATCGGAGCAGTTTATCCGGTTGTTTATCTGTATCAATGGTAAAACCTGCAAGGTTGGTCCACTTTAGCGAAATTTTTACGAATGGACAAGCAAATTGATTACTAAAAAGTACACTCAAATGTGTGTGTTTTTATAAAGATTATATATTTTTATATATAAAGTATAATATAATATTTTATATATATATTTTTATATATATTTATATATAAAGATTCGTACAAGAATTATCTGCAAAAAATATCGCCAAACTGGCCATTTATTCTAAATGAAGGATGAAAATATACAAACGACACAAGTCCACGTCAGTATTCTAGTGTAATTGAAAGTTGTGCGATGTTCCACACCCCTAGTTTTCTTGGGATATAGTATTTTAAAATAAGTATCGCGTGATCTGCATCTAAAGTAACTTCACGCGACTAAGTAGAAAAGGCATAAAATGAGTTAAAGCGGGAAGGTAAGTATGTAAATTTAATTTTAAAAAATATTTTCAATTTTGGTAATTTGCGTTTCTAAATTGATTTCTATATATATTCTATATATTATTTTCATATTGACTATATTGTTATATGTAGAGAAATGTACTCGTATATCCACGCATAAAATTAAAAAAAAAAAATAAAAAAATAATAATAATAATAATAAGCGCCGAATGTTGAAGGATTTCTATCAATGGTGTCTCAAAATGAAGTGACTGTTTTCAAAAATGTAAGGTTTATAACCACCAAGTGTTTTAGTAAGCATTTAAAAAGCATATTTCCGCTCTGATACGCGAAATCGCGATGGTGCATCACTGCTATTGTTGTTAGTTATTAGTTTTATCAAAAAACTTATTTTGCTTTAATTTAAAAAAGTTTCAATTAAAAAAAATACCCTTTGGATTTTAAAAATACCCCTTCAAATTTAGAGAGGGGGTCAAGAACGGATCCAGAGTTTTATTACGGAGGAGGCGGTGACTGTTGAATAGCCTATACTAAACTCCAACTTAACTTGACATCTCTAGACGATAGATCTTCACCGTGCCCATAGGCAGTTAATCCACTTGAGCGGAGTGAAGACATAATTCTCGCCAAACCTTATAGCCTTTTGTTCTCTACAGGGTTGTGGTTTAGCGAACATTATGCTTTCACGCCGCCAAAATGGATTAAATACATATGAGCACTGTGACGATCTACCGTCTAGTGATGTCAAGTTAAGTTGAAGTTTAGTATAGGTAAATTTTGTTACTCATAAGATAAGTTATATTACCAAACCATAAACCATACCATGCGATAACTTAATTTTAATTATACAGAATATGTTCAAAAGAGGGAAAAAGTCTCAATCACATAAAGGCGACACAATGGTTGGCTACATGTAATTTCAAACTATATTTTGTTTTATTGTCTTGCTTCGTCCTCTACCTTTTCATCTCCATTTTTTGGGATGAGAACATTTATATTAAAAATATTCAGTGCGGATTCGTCAAATCTTGATCGATTTCATCCAAATCCTGAGAACAGCGCACGTTAAAACGTGAGCGGGGAACGGAGGGGGCGATCGCCCCTTCCTCCCCTCGCTGGATCCGCCAATGGAAAGGATAAAAATACCCTTTGGAAATATTTCACTGGCGAACACTGGGCGTTCGGATCAAACCAAAACCTAACGATCACGAGACCCTCTAACGCAAGTACACTCTGGCGTTGCGACGGAAGTGATGGTTTTATGGTTGGTTGTTTTCAGATTATCTGGCGCCGTCAGCAACACGAAGGCTATAATGCGCCGAAACATTTCTCATTAGACAAGCCAACATATATTTGCAAACACCCATGCCTAACATGGGACTCGAACACGTAACCTCGCGGTCTAGAAGCTAGCACTCTAACCGATGGCTTTATCTAACTTCGAACTAGAAACCAGAACTGTGTGTCGTGTTATATCATACGGTATGTACTGCAAAAGTCAAACGCCGTTGTGTGTTTTTTTTTTAATTATTTTTTTATTTTAGAGAACAAAAGATTTTGTTAAATTTCAAATAGGGATACAGCTCAGGGATATTCAACATGAGTAATTTTAGTATTTATAATTATGATTTTTTTTTTTTTTTTTATAAAATGACTTCTTATATGGCTACAGCTTTGAAACTTTCAACATAAGTAGTTTTGGCCTTCTAATTGAATTTTCAGAACACAAAATGTTAAAATTTTGATTTTTTTTTAAATTTTCATCAGAAGTAGTTTTAGCCTTTTAATTGGACTCTACAAAACACACTGTTAAAATATTCTCTGGGGAGAGGGGAGAGATTGTGTTATTGTATTGACGGGAATATTTTTTTTTGTTTCTTGACAGGGGAGGGGTTGTATTATTAGGGATTTCTATAGCAATTAATCATTTGACTAGTGAATCTTATGGTTACGCAACAATGAACCTTTCAGCAAACGAAGAGGAGCATGTGTTATTAAATATTATTTGATTACCTTTTTACAAAGCGACTTCTAACAGACTTAGAGCTCTGAAATTTTCAACATAAGTAGCTTTAGTCTGCTAATTAAAATTTTCATAAACAGAATGCAAAACTTTTTTGTAGGTTTTTTTCTTCTTTTGTTAATTAATTTTGTACAAAGTGACTTCTAATATACGTACAACTTTGAAATTTTAACGAGAAGTGTCAAAAGCTGGGACCTATACAAAATGACGGGTTTCCGCAACGCGGGATCACGCAGATATAGTTCAAAATATAGTTTTTCAGGATTGTCACGCTATTAATTTCAGTATTTGATTATACTATTTTGGTTACTATTTTTTAAGTCTGAGGCTACTAAAGCAACTATTTTCAATGCTATTAAGCTGTGGCCAGCCCTGCTAGAAGAATCTTTGTGTTTTCTTTTAAAACAACCACCTTCTCCTCCTGGAGGGATTTAAGCCTCAATCATAGGAGTGGGGGGAGATGCAATGATGATCATGGTTGTCTATTACAGTGGCTATCAGGGAGTTACCTCTCCCCCGTCTTCCTGGCAGGAAATGTAGGACTAGGTGAAGCACTATATAAGTTCTCTGGGATAGACAAAGACTAGCGATCGCTCTTGAAGACTTAAGTGCCACGAATGCATACTATGTACTGTACTTTAAATCTCTCTCGTCCTCTCTTTCAGGAGTGGGCAAAGGCAAAGGGCTTGTGGGATCAGCAGAACCCCAGATCACTTACTATTTGTAAGCAAAGACTGCGAGCGGCGCTTCTGAAGTTACGAAATGTCAAGTGCGTTAGTAAAGATTGTGAACATCGAATTTACAAGATAAATGAAGGCGGTACGTATTAACATATAAATTTTAAAGTTTTTAGATTTTGAAATTGTGCATTACGTTTGCATTGAAGTGCAATACTAGCCAAATATTCATAACACATTTTCATAAATTAAGTGTAAAATTAAATGTTATTTAGTCGTCATCAATAGGAAAACATTGGTGACTTTTCTTTAATCTTGATTTGCATGGACGCCGCCAGGGAGGGGCAAAGGGGTACGCTTGCATCCTCTGACTTTAGAGCATTATAAATAATTTGCAGAAAAGTTGGTGGTATGATTCATTGAAAATAGAAGCATGGTACAAGTTTTAAAATGTTCATTGGTTAAGAAGTTAATTGAATTTTATTTATTAAGAATTCATTAAGATATCTAATTGAAAAATCAAGGTTAAAACAAAAAAAATTAACCGCCTTGCACCCTCCTAAAAATAATCATGTCTTGCGTCCATATTCATTTGGTTCATAAAATTTAATTGTAATTATTTTCTTTGCAGGTGTTCATATTCCAGTGTTTCCATACTATAACAATTCAGTAAGCCCTTATCACAACAATTCAACAAAGGAGTGGTACTCCACAACTCCAGCTTCCTGTTATAATTCCGAGGAATCGAGTGAATCGGCGGACGAGATTTGGAACTATGACTATCTTCAAAGTGATCAATTCATTGAAAGGCTGTTAAATGATACAGATTTATATTCATCGGGACTATAAGAAACCATCACATTATGTTTGTACATATGTAAATAAATAAAATTCAACAAGTATATCTGTGCGTGTTAATAGTTTTATTACTTCAACATGTAGTCTTCGAGTGTGTTCGAATCAAATGTCTCTAATTTCAACAGTCGATTAAAAAAAAAAATCTAATAGCAATAGGCAGGTGGTATTAGACAAAATTGGCTACAGAATTCTTGGATTTTGGCGACAATTTTTATTTTCCGGCTCGTGGTAATCCAGTGGTTCTGGACCAGGGGTGTAGTGGAGCGGGAACGCGTGGAAACGGCGATCCTTTACCTTTTTCGAAGGTGGAACGGCGTTCCCACGCCTATTTCTTATTTTTTTTATTTCATGACATTAAATGGAAAGTCAAGAAAGAAAACGAAAAGGTTTTTTTGTGAGCACTTGCTGTTGTTTTCGATCTGCAACTTCAGAGCTGAGCAAGTAAGTTCAAATATTTGCAAACACTTGAAAGAAGCGCAGCAACCCACACATACGGCCATTCCATCAACCATCGGACACATTCATAAGACTCCCCCTCCCCCATCCCCCACTCCCTCTCCTACATGGTCCAATGTTTCAATACTCCTTCATTAGAACTATGATTCATCCAATGCAGATTATCTTCTTTATCATCTGTATTTGTGGATGAATTCCAGAGGTCAAAGTTGTATGGTTCTTCATACACAAATCTAAGGTGCGTTTCGTTGGCCCCGCCCACAAACGCACTAATTTTTTTACAATTAGTGAATAATTATTACAAAATGGTCAATTTTGGCCAAAATATTGACGCACTAATTCTGGCGGTTGGGGATTCTGAAAGCACTCATTGAGCACTAAAATTTGGCACAGGTCATACAATTAGTGCGTGATAATTTACATCGGTTTAAGGCTCGCGTACATTCGGCAATAAGCTAAAATTGGCAATTTTGGCCAAAATATTGATTCACTAATTTTTGCAGTTGGGTATTCTGAATGCACTAATTATGCCCAACATTTTAACATATAATGATTGATGATTGCTTTTGTGGGCGGGGCCAACGAAACGGAAGTGAATAATTATTACAAAATGGTCAATTTTGGACAAAATATTGACGAAATAATTCTGGCAGTTGGGGATTCTGAGAGCACTAATTATGCCCGACATTTTAACATATAATGAATGATGATTGCTTTTGTGTGGGGGGGGGGGGTCAGCATTTTGCCCGTCTACCCTCAATTTAACCTTGAATTTTATGAAAAGTAATGACGCACTAATTTTTTGGATGGTGGATTCTGAAAGCATTAATTGAGCACTAAAATTTGGTATATATTAAAAAATTAGTGCGTTTGTGGGCGGGGCTAGCGTTTCGTTGGCCCCGCCCACGTATTTCTTTGTATATCTCGGTAAATATTGACGCACTAATTTTTTTAATGGTGGATTCTGAAAGCACTAATTTAGCACTAAATTTTGGTATATATTAAAAAATTAGTGCGTTTGTGGGCGGGGCTAACGAAACGCACCTACAAATTTACGCCAACTCTCTCCATTTTTAAAGAACAAAACTGTGGTTTGGCAGTTCTTTGCGCTCTTTCCTTGAAGAATGTTTCCCTTCTAATTTTAATGGGAGCGCTAATCGATTTCTCAACAAAAGATATGTATTTTTTTATTTTTTTATTAATCACCCACGTGTTTTGAAATTACGGAATTATGCATTTATATTGGCTTGCCAGATATTCGGAAAATCAAACTGATACGTTGTATGAAAATCACAAAATATAATCAAAACAGTATTGATTTTGTAACACTCCTGCTTACTGTAACTCAATACATAAAAATAATGGAAATGAGTGGCCTCAGGAAGGTGCATGGGAGGCTTCTTTCATTCCCCTCCCTAATAGTTGCTTAAATTTTTATAAAAGTGGAGAAAAGGGCAAAATTCACCGGAAAAAATAAACTGTGTGCCATTTAATAATAGATTTTATATTTGTCATTGTGAGAAGGGAAATAGTTTTGAAAAATCAAAGTTAGGACAGAAAAAAAAAAAAAAATCATTGCAACCTACAAGTGTACTGCCGAAACTCATGATATTGAATGTATTCTTTTCCAAGAAGTGAAGGTATTCATATTTGCTTTGAGGTTATATATTTCACTTTCCTTAATATAAAATTGGTAATGATTTTGCAAATGGAAGGAAAATTGCCCTCGATATTTTTTAAATTGTAGTGATTTTGATGACAATATCAATATCATAAAAAAAAAAAAAAAAAAAAAAAAAAAAACAGGAATGTACTAAGCAAATCTATACGTCTATCAATTGGTGAGTCTACATTTGGTTGGTTGTTTGTACTCTCAACGGCCTACTTTTATGTACAATGATGGCTATTCGGGTCGGGACCTACAGCTTAACGTGGATTCCGAATCATAACGAGCATTCATGCCTATCACGGGATTCGTAGGCGGCACCTTTGGCATGCAAGGCTAGAGCTCTAACCATACAACCATCAGGTCTGAATTGAAACTTTATCTCTTATGGGAATTTTTTTTCAGATTGAAAATTGTTTAAAAAATCATGTAAATTATCTGTTTAAAATGAATTATTGATAATCTGTTTAAAAATTGTTGCAAAAAATCTATTTAAAAATTTGTGTCAATAGTATGTTTGAAAATATCTTCTAATCCATTTATAAAGTGTCAACAAATCTGTTAATATGGGTTGTGCCAAGCAAATTGTTGAAAAATCCAGATTACTTAATAGTTTTAAAAAGATATTTAAATAAAAAAAGTTTAAACACAAATGTTTTTTTTTTTCAATTTTGAGGAGCTCATTATCTGTTTTGAGATCATTAAAGTAAAATCAAGAAAGTTATTTATTCTTAGTTGAAATTTTCACTCCCCCCTCCACCTCCCATTCACACAGTAAAAAAAAAGTATACGTTTGTAACGACACGACATAGCGTTCCCATACCTTTTTATTTTATACTACACCACTGTTCTGGACGCGGAGGTATAATGGATAAATAAGTTAATGGTTGAATAAGCCACGACTACCCGTTAAAATAGGCCCTGCTACGATTTGATGAATCTTCCATACGAACAGAGGCATCAGATATGTTTCCCCAAACCACTACAGATGTCGTTAGCTGATTGTAGCATGTCCCTTTTTTCAGCTGATCCGCTTCCAGCAAGCGCATATGAAAGAACATACCAAAAGTGTTTACCAATTTTGAGTTTACATTTCTTATAGAGCCGATAAAATATTTAAAAAAGTATGTAAATTTATATCTCTTTTACAATAATACAGATTTTTTTACATTAAAATATAATTATTCTAGCACCATTTTTTTTTTTTTTTTAATTTTTTTTTTAAATTTTTTTTTTTATTTTTTTATTATTATTTTTAGCAGAACAAAAATATTTTTATTGCAGATTAAATTTCTCTAAATTAATAAATATACAGCAATTTCATTATTTTAATAAAACATTTCCTACTTGAAGTTTTGTTATCATGTTTAATGAGGATGATAAATGAAAATGATGGTTTAATATACATTGATATTATGTTGAAAAGGCTCATATTAGGTTCATAAGGAAATATGTTCTCATGGAATTTGCATAAACAATATATATATATATATATATATATATATATATATATATATATATATATATATATATATATATATATATATATATATATATATATATATATATATATATAAATGAATAAATGATTAATTCGATGTAATATCATGTTTGTTATTATAGAAAGATAGGTACAAATTCTAGAAAAACTACATTCCTATTGAATAATACTTCTCGCCGAAAGTCATTACGTTGCGCTTTCTATGTGTTGCTTATTTTCCAGTGAATAGGAAAAGCATCTTCATAAGTTGGCTTTGGTCAAGTTTACTCAAAAGAGCACTGTAATCCATATCATAAAATCTATGGTTATGACGTACATATACACACACTATACAGATACAGAGAAAGAAAACTACATTTGCATAATATCGGTGGAAGCAGCCGGCGAATCATTAATTTCGTTTTCGCGGGCTGATCTGATTCGGTGTTAGTCGTAAATCGTTATCATTTTGGAATGTCATTATGAATTTTGAAATTAAAGATAGTTTAATTGCAATTCCTTTCAGAGAGAATGAGTTGGCTGAATGTAACTGTGGTAAGTTGTAAGTTTTTTAAACTCTCGATACGTTTCAATATGAAATTGGAAGAGCTTTGCAATATTTTTTTGATACTTTGCTATGTGAAGCATAGCACATTTTTAAAAGGTCTTTGGTAAATTCCTAGTTCACGTTTATGGGTTGGCGCACTTTTGAAAAGTTGGCGACAAAGCCAGAATGTCGCCAATTCGGAATTCCAATATGAAAAATTGAGAAACGAACCAGCTCCATGATTTGTGGTATAAAAAGGTTGAAGCCAAAACACGTCAATAAAAAAAATAGGGTTGCCAAATTTAGAACTGTATCACCTACAAAACAGCGCCAAATCGGCTTGGCGATATTTTAACGTCAACTAGGAATAGACCTCACATGAAGCAAATCAAATAAAGAAAATTGTTCTTTGCCGACCAAACGGTATAGTGGTTAGCGTGTTAGCTTCTAGACCGCGAGGTTGCGGGTGCGAGTCCCGTGTTGGCATGGGTGTTTGTAAATGTATGTTGGCTTGTCTAATGACGAATGTTTCGGCGCATTATAGCCCTCGTGTTGCTGACGGCGCCAGATAATCTGAATACAACCAACCAACCAAAATTGTGTCTTTATGTTTTGCTTTCATCAATTTCAAATGTCAAACATTTTATCCATATAAGTGAATAAAAGCTTTTGGACTACAGCATACTTTTAAACATAAATTGCCTCTACATACTTTCTGGTTCTTTATGAACTATCAAATAGAAAACGGCTAACACTTCGAAATTTTTTTTTTAAACCTTTCCATTTTTCTTTATCTGTTTTCTTTCTCCACCTTCATAATCTTACTTCCCAGTCACATTCAATGCAGTTTTAAGGGAAAGATATATGGAATCTATTAACTTTAATATTTTATATTTTTCACAATATTGTTGCTCTGATTTGAGCTCAGTTGTCATTCGAATGTTCAGGTATGTTTGACTTAAGAGAAATTTCTAGTAAGGACCATTCCCTATAGTCGCAATTTTACAATCTCTAGTCCAGTTCATTTATAAACTACTTTGTATAAAACTTTTAAATTTATTGAGTAGGTATAAAAATGATCACTTAATGAGATGACATAAATTAAAAACTCGAAAAAATAGTGTCTAATATATTTGAAATCCTTATGTCAACGTCTATACAGTGGTGTCACTTCCAGTAGTCTTGTTTTTTTAATTTTCATTCGTAATAGATAGACATTAAATGAAAACAATTTATTTCATTTCATTAAGTGATTTTTTTTCATACCTGCTCACCAAATTTCACGATTTTATGCATAGCAGTTTCTAAATGAATTGGCTAGAAGATTGTAACATAGTGAATATAGGGAATGATCGTTATTAGGACTTCCTCTTAAAGCTTTATTTCAAATAAAGTTTTCCTAAATTTATTAGGTGACATGTCAGAAGTAAAAATAAGGCAAGCTCAGCCGGACATGTAATGAAACATTATACATTCTTGATTCAAATTTTGTCTGAACTTCAAACTCTGATTAATACCAAGATATGGTAGGTGCCACCATTATTAACTAACAAGTAAAATGCCTATGGCTGCCTTAACATGTGGCACTTATTTTATGTGATAAGAAATACACAGCTGATAAACAATATAGTTTTATGAAATAAAATCATAGATGCCGACCAAACGGTATAGTGGTTAGCGTGCTGGCTTCTAGACCGCGAGGTTGCGGGTTCGAGTCCCGTATTTGGCATGGGTGTTTGTAAATGTATGTTGGCTTGTCAAATGACGAACGTTTCGGCGCATTATAGCCCTCGTGTTGCTGACGGCGCCAGATAATCTGAAAACAACCAACCAACATCATAGATATATATACATTAGACAGGGTTCCCATGGTCATTGAAAGTCATTAAAATGCTTAGTATTTTTGAACTTGTTTTCAAGGCCTTAAAAGTCCTTGAAATGCTTAGAGGTCCTTAAAAGTCCTTAATTTTTGTGTGTTGTCCAACTGCAAAATTTATAAAAATACAACTCAGACTTGCTATCCCCGCGTGACCGCCACTTATCCGCACCATATCGGAATTTTTTTACTTATTTGTATTAGGTATGTGCCAAATTGTAACTGTTTTGGTAGAATATACTTTATAAAAAATTTATATATAGACATGATGCCTGAAAACAAGTTTTTAAGGGTCCTTAAAAACATGAATTAGGTCCTTAAAAGCCATTGAAAAGTCATTGATTTTCATTTTGTGATTTGAGTGGGAACCCTGATTAGAAGAAGCTGAGTTGCTTGCTCTAACTGTAACAAATCATGAAAATGTGCCGTCGGAAACTTGAGCAGAACCAAAGCCATATATGAACATGTTATCCATAGATGTTGCGTACATATTTGGTTTCATAGGTGGCTTTGGTGGAACCTGTTTACCACTGTGTTATTTAAATTTGAAAAATAAAATAAAGTGTTCACCGTTAAGTACAAATTAGTTATTTAAATAAGTTTTTTGTTATATTTATGCAATGACGATAATCATCATCAGCAATCAGTTTTTCTTATCCTCCCAAGGATCTGGCAAATGCCTTGTTTCCTCGGCTTTAATCACTTTATTCAGTACTCTTTTGTTAGATGGGTACCAGATAAAAATTTCCAAATTGCTGCCTTATCACATTTTAACTTGTAACTAAAACTTGTAACCTTCTTATCGTTTAAGATTCCTGTAACAAACCATTATAAGATGTCTAATGTATAGACGTAAATATTTAGGCTTGGCCACAACTACATCGGCTAGTATCCATCTAACAGTAGAGTACCCTTCATTCAATTGCTTCTAGTGTTCAATGTTATATTGATGACTAAAATATTGCCTGCTTCCCATTATTCCTTTTTCCTGAATCTGGAATTGCAAGGAAGATTTACATTGAATAACTTTTTAATTTTCTGTCTGCATTCTATTACTGAATTTTTTCTAGTTTCTCTATTTATGGAAGCTAGTTTTAAAAAAATTGAAGGATTTTTCAAAATCGACTATTGTTACTTAACACTTGTTGCATGTAAATAGTTTTATGCTTAAAGGTTTGTTATACTTATAAGTAGCTTAGACTTATAAGTATAAAGGTGTGACTTTCGACGTAAAAATGTCTTTATAATTGCTGTAAATATGTAATTTTTATTACTGATCATTTATATTTTCAGTAATTAAAAATTAATTTGTAAAGTACATCATATCATTGCTAACTAAATTAAATTTGTTCTTTTACAAGACTTCCAAGTATGCCTCCTTCCAACCCAAGTGTATTTGTTAGATCATCTAATTCTTGGGATACCGGCTATGCTCGCAAGTTCTTGCTGATTCCTAAGGAGGAGTTGAAGGTGTTTAATAATATTTCAGGTAGAATATTGTTCATATTCTTGCTATGAATAGTAGCTGAATATTGGGTAATGCAAAAAAGGATACTTTTTTATTGTCAGTGCTTGTATAATTAGAGAAGGTTCTTATAAATTAGATGAGCCTAAAATGTAATTACTATTTAACTTGTATGATTATCAATAGATTCACCACTAAAAAAGCTTTTCTTAAAATGTTTTTGTAATTAAAAAAAAAAATTTAGTATTTGAAATTTAATTGAAAGTTGCACACATTAAGAATTTTTTTTAAAAAATTTAGTGAACTTTGCATGTGAATATATAGATTGTTTAAGCTTAATGCAGAATGTATGACTAGATCATAGCAACCCAGTAGCAGAAACTTTTCTGCCTGTCTGCGACGCTAATTTGGGTATTAGAAAATAATTTGCAGCATATTTTTTTTTTTTTTTTTTAAGTTTGCTTATAATGCATAAGCACCTTATTTGTCAATTTTATCAAAAATTTCTGTTTTACATGAACGTAGAAATTTTGCAAAATAAAGTAAATATTAAAAGGGAAGTATTTAAAATTATTGTATCTTAAATTAAAATTCTAATCATTCTGTATAAATTCAAACCAAACGCCGAAAGCGATCTTTACACTAATCGCGGATATAACGGCTGTCTCATCAGCACAAGCCTAGGTGAATGACACTAAAATGGCATCACAATTCTCATTGATAGCTGCTATTAAAACGGCTTATACCTAGGTAAAAATTACCACTATTCCAATGCAAATATCGGCCATTGCATCAAAGTAACAATTTGCAGAAATGACCATTGTACCAACGTAAATATTGGCGTTAGCGCCCAATATATCGGTAGAAATCTGGAAATTTATGCAATAGTAACACTTTACGAAATTGACTTTCACAACCACTTAAATATCGGCAATGGTGCAACTATTGAAGCAAAACCCTTCGAAATAGTGGTTATTATATCGGCGTAATACTCGCCAAGAAGGAACATCGCAACGACGTAAATATCAGCGATATCTCCCGTCTTAGCAGAGCAATTCTCAGCAATAGCGCTCCTTACATCAGCATAACTTTTAGCAAAACTAACTACAATGCTCGAAAGCAAATACAACTCATTATGTTTCTACACAATCTCTGTAAAAACGTGCATGGAGAGTATCACGATTCCTCTTTTATGAAATAAAGTGTCGCACTTGTGCGTTGATTCAAATCGGACTAAATTTTTTTTTTTTTAAAGGTTGATTTGTAAAATGATTTGCAGGCTGCTGAAAAATCTGCAACATCTGTTTCCCATCTCGCATTTTCTGCTACCGGGCATAGCAACAGGATTCGTACAGCTCCAGGCAATTGATTTTATTTTCCCAGGACCCTGGAAAACTCCTAAAATTTACTTTGTACTTTTGGAAAATTTAAAAAATAGCGCCTTGACTCCTGGAAAATTTTAATGATGGTTGAAGCTAGATAAGAATTGATTTTTCCATCCTATGATACAAACGGATGCATTCTCATGGTTCGTACGTTTTTAAAAAACCTTGAAAAGTGCTTGAAAAGAATCTTTCATTTTCAAGTACTTGAAAACCTTGAATTCTGTAAAAATACGTTTAAAGTGCTTGAATTTCATTTTATTTTCTAAAAATATAGAATCTTAAAAAATTTTAGTCAGCAAAGTGACAAAGGAGGCGTATGTAATTGAAAACGAAATTTTAGATACCGAAATACTATGGACATTGAAAATCATAAAAAATCACGACTCTTATGAATTAAATGAAAACATTGATAAATTAGGTTACTGCATGTTTGCTGATAGCATGATTGCATCTTAATTCTAAATTTTCATGTAGAGAAAAAAAACTGCATGTCATACAGTATTTGTAATGAAGATAGTTTAATCAGTAAGACTTTTGTATCATTATTTTACGAAAGTCTCAATAGGATGAAACAAGACAATCAAATGGTTGTTCTCATCCGATATTGGCGTGATTTCAAAGTGAGTACTAGCTACTTTACTTATGTTTTTACAGGACACATTACTGCTTCTGATATATTGAAATTAATTTTTTTTCCAATTGGTAGCTTTAAAAAAAATTTCATTGAAACCTAAAAAAAAAAAAAAAATTATATTTACTCGATTTGAACATGCACTGTTAGCCAATAAAAAAAATGATAAAATGGAATTTTTTTTAAATGTACTTATGTTGATAACGCATCCTTGAAAAGTGCTTAAGAAGTCCTTGAATTTTTTCCTCCTTCAAGTGTACGAACCATGATTTTGTATGACTTGTCATAAAACTTTTGACATTGGGAAGATGGGTGAAGCGGCAGTGAAATCCTATATGAAAGGGAAAAACACCTACGTTTGACGGAACCTGCTGTTAATAAAGTTGTCAGTATTAAGGATTTTTTTCACCAAAAACTGTTAATGTTGAAAATCAACAGCCAATTACAAATACCTCATCTTGTGCTGATAATTTGGATTTGTTTTTTTCAACAAATGCAACGATTAAAGCCAAAATCGTGTATTGAATAGTGGATTTTCGCATAAATCATGTAAGGATATTGGACAACTTTTTCAAGCTATGCTCGCTAACAGTGGAATCGCTAAAAAGTTCTCCTGCTGTGAACGTAAATGTGTTTATTTAGCAGTGTCTGGAATTGCTACACACTTTTAACATTTTTTTCAAGAAAATGTTAAAAGTGCAGGAGATTAAGTGCTTTTGTTGTTTGATGAAAGTCTAAACGAACAATTGCTCTGCCATGTGCATTTTTGGGACAATGATATTGTTTCAACTGGTTATCACTCCTCGGATTTGCTTGGACATTCAACTGCAGATGTTTTATTTCACAATTTGAATGAAAATGCTTGACATTTTGCTCTTCTAATTTGCTGTGCAATTGTCTATGGATGGATCTTATGTCAATTGGAGTGTTTGCTACAAAATGGCTGACCATTTAAAAAGAGAAGTGTGTTTTAGTATGTTGAACTTTGGAAGTTAAAGTTTGCATGTTTATGCATAATACATTTAGCTGCGGCTGCTCTGCTTTGCCAGAAGTTTAGGAGGCAACTTATGCATTATATCGATTGTTTGAATTGTACATTGTAGGAACTGTACATTGTATTGATTGTTGGAACTGTACATTGTATCGATTGTTGGAACTGTGCATTGTATCGATTGTTGGAACTGTGCATTGTATCGATTGTTGGAACTGTGCATTGTATCGATTGTTGGAACTGTGCATTGTATCGATTGTTGGAACTGTGCATTGTGTCGATTGTTGGAACTGTGCATTTTGTCGATTGTTGGAACTGTGCATTTTGTCGATTGTTGGAACTGTGCATTTTGTCGATTGTTGGAACTGTGCATTTTGTCGATTGTTGGAACTGTGCATTTTGTCGATTGTTGGAACTGTGCATTTTGTCGATTGTTGGAACTGTGCATTTTGTCGATTGTTGGAACTGTGCATTTTGTCGATTGTTGGAACTGTGCATTTTGTCGATTGTTGGAACTGTGCATTCTGTCGATTGTTGGATTTGTGCAAAGCAAAAAAGGGCGTTAAAAACACCTGTAAAGTTTGTGGGAAAAGCTGAAAATACGGGTAAGGTCCCGTTGATTTCCTAATCAAATACTTGCAGCTAAACTGCATCATGGAAACAGTCTCCACTTAACACTATTGGTATAAAATTGAATGAAAAATATTTTTAGTTTAAAAACTAATTATGTAATTTTAAAAAATAAAATGTATTTTTTCATGCCATATTGTACATGGGAAAGTTAAAAAAAAGAAAAGTATTAGTGAACTATTAAATGGAGAGCCAGTTCTATTATTATAGTAATTTTTATTTTCAGAGGACGTATAATTATTAAATTGAGCTGTAACAGATTAGTATCAAAGACTTGTCGATAATATTTTAAAATAGTAAATACAAGTGTTTGTCAAATTATAATGTCGAAAGTAATTGATTTCCATATTATGGAAAATCTTTTATATTGTTTTAAAAACACAGTTCCTGCTTGGTAACACTGTTACTAACTGTAATTAACAGAATTATTGTATACTGTTCATGTCTGCTTTTTCATTATTATTGCTGTAGCCCACTCAAACATTTGACCTATTTTGTCATTCTATAACATATGCAGGGCTGCCACAGGCGACTAAAAAGGCTACTAAAGCGACTATTTTAGTGGCCAGGCGACTATGGCAACTATTTCAATGAAAAAAGGGCCCAAAACGACTATTTTTAACAAAACCTTCAACTATTTTTGGGCTGAGGCGACTATTTTTTAAGAAATTGGATGCTGTCCGATAGTAGCACGAAAAAAAATCGGCATTAAGTTACTAACTATCTTCTCAAAACGGTGATTTTTTTTTAGGGGGGGGGGGGAGAGAAAGAGAGAGCGCGCAGATACTACCGAAATAGTTGTTCATATTCGCGGGTACAGAAGTTATTTTGTTAGTCCGACGATAGTAATCACGCACGCGAGATAGTTGTTTTTGACGGCAACCGCGGTCATTTTTGCCTGCCTGTTAGGTTCCTATGTTTTATCTTTTGCTTTGCCAGGCGCTAGAGCATACACTGTTATATACTGAAATATCAAATTATTTCGCTTTATTTACTCTACTTAATAAAAATTAATTTGTGGTGAATGCCGGAAGAAAATGCTATCAGTATGGACAGTATTGATGTTATATAGACGTTATGTCCGAGATTGGTGCTGATGTGATGAATGATTTCGCCGTGCAGGTCAATCGATGCCGAATGATTAGCATTTCAATGTTGTAGCTAAATTTATAAATAATAAAACGATTTAAATTTTGAGGCAATTTAATTACTTTGAATTTAGCTAAAACAGGGTGGCGACAGAACCGGGAATTTAGGTAAATGTCAAGGTATTTCGTAAAATTACTCTTTAGTCAGGGAATTTTGAAATTTTTGAGTTTCCTTTCTCGCATTCTCCGTGCGGACATCTATCCCGACTCGCGTCACAAGAAGTGGATGCCCGGTGCATTGAATAATACAGTTTTTTTTTTTCATGTGCTTTTTCGTAAAATACATACCTGGCTAGTTAGCCAATTTGGGGGTATGAAGTTTCCGACCTTTTTCTACTCTCAGCAGCTGTGCCAAACTGGCCAATCCCCTCTCCTCGGCCCACAACCGCATGTTCATGTCCCCATTTTTTTTTTAAAAAAATTTAAAAAAAACTTTTTTTTAACTTTTTTTTTGTGATCATTGTAATGCTTGGAACAATTATTTACACATTATTTCTGTTAGATTTTTTGATATCTTAAAGTTTCCCAACCGCCGATGCATTATTGTTACAAAAATCCTCTAACTTAAATCTGAGTGCATCCTTTACAGATATGATTGTTTTCTTCTTGTCTTGTGTTTTTTGTCAATAGAATATATTAGAACCCTAAATTCCTTTACATTTCAAATTGATTCCATCATATCTTTTTGTTTTTAATAACCCTTTACAGCACTGTTATAGATGTGCAACAAATCTATAGGCATTAATAAGCAAAAAGGCTTAGATCCTGTACTTGATTTTTTTTTTTTTTACTTTAATTTTGACATTTTATTAAAAGTAATTAACTGAAAGAGATATGTGTTTTTGATTTATATGTTTAATACAAATCAAACGAAAAATTTAAACATCCTCCTCCTCCTCCAAAAATTTAAAAATCTGAATGCGCTACTGCATTGATTCAGACAAAAGGTAATGGAATTTTTTAAAAAATAACATGTTTTATTTTTGTTATTTTTAAATTAAAAAGAAAAGTATTGTACTAGTTTCTTTTCCTTGAAGTTAGCAAGTATGGGTGTAGTTTGTAAATTGGTTTATGTGAATTTTGTATTTTTTTTATTAATGTTTTAAATTTTTTTCCTACTCAAAAGATGATTGTTTTGATTTTTAGCCTAAATTTATATTTTGGTACAATTATACTTTGATAAGTAAATATAATTGTAAATAGTCAAATTTATATATTTTAAACTAGTCATATTTTCTTCGTTTTTTTAATGATAACGTCGACAGAGATGCACATCAGGGAATTTTCTGGAAATTAGAGAAATGTTGGGGAAGTTTGTTTCTCAAATTTTGTAGCTATCCTGTTAAAAAAATTAAAAACTGGTCTTAATTAAATTCACCTGTCATTGTCATTATATAGTATAATTGTTTAAACATAAAATTTGTTTTTCTGTCAAAAAGTTGTTTGACTTTGGAAATTAAAAAAAAAATACATGTATCTTGTTTTGCCAATTGATTTTTATCATCGCTTTTGCGTGAAGTTTAGCTTTTTTTGGTTAGGTGCTGTCTGAGAGTAAGGTTGAGTTGCCAACTTCCATCGCAGTTATGTAAATACGATAATGCCTCCCCCAAGACACATGCCTTTTACTGTATGGGATGTTATGCATTAGACATTATTTTGAATTGAAAGAAGAGGTTCTCTGGGTTTTTGTGTTTATGTAAATCAACAGTTTTATTCCGATCTTGATGATAACTTAAAACCTTTAAAACAAGAGGAAGATCTTTACCCACTTGAAAAAACAACCGTTGTTATGAAAAGTGAGGCTACTATTTTCAATGTCTGAGACTACTATTTTTAATGTCTGAGACTACTATTTTGGCTACTATTTTTAACATCTGAGGCTACTAAAGCAATTATTTTCAAAGCTTACAGTCAGTGGCAGCCCTGCATATATAAACTTTTTTTTTTTAAAGACTATTTTTGTCATTTTTTAACTGTAGAATTGCTTGAAAATGTGTTATGGTACTATGTACTAAACTAAAATTGGCATTTCACGGACAAGGCATCACAATTTGGTTTTCCAATACCTCTTGGAAAATTTTAGAATATTGATGGAATTTTTTTTTCAAAAACTGACAAATGGATCAAATTATCATTGCATTTGAAAGTGGGTTGGGAGAGAGGGGAGGCATTATCAGGGAATTGGCAATTTCGGGTTTATCATGGAATTCAATGTTTTTTTACCCCAAATTTACCCAATATAAAATATTTCAAAAGAGCAAGAAATAACAAGCTCATAATTGACTCATTTCTACTTTGTACTAAATATTGAATTTATTTTGAGCTTATATTGGATCCCTAATCAATAGCTTTAATATTTTTAGAAAATTTACAATCTAATAACTTTTGTATACGATAAGTTTTTTTAAATTATTAATATATGCCATATTTTAAAAGTATGGACGACTTGGAATCCTCAACTAAATTAAAAATGGCTAACTAAATTCCTCTGGATGCCTTGCTTTAATTTGATTGGCTGTACTGAAATTAACTTAACTAGGAAAATATCCAGTTGTATACAAGCCGGTAACAGAAAATGCAGATTTTTCAGCAGCCTGCAAATTATTTTACAAAAAAAAAGTTTGATTTATCAAAAACAGAAAACATTCATCATGTGTTATTTTCAAAATTATCAGTAATACAGATTATTTTATGCAAAAAAAATAGAATTATAATACTTATTGTACCTATCTACCTATCTGGAACTATCATATCTTGAAATGTTTAATTTTATTAAAAGCAATACCTAATTTACTTTTATTTCTTGAAATAAAATTAAATAACTATTATACCTGTGTATTAACCGAAACAGTCTTGATAATTTTTTTAAAAATAACATGAAATTTAAAAAAATTAAGGTATATAATATTAAATAATTCAGTTTTAATATTTAATTTATTTTGTTAAATTTCTATGTTTTTATGTAAAACAGGATTTTTTGACAAAATGCATAAAATACATAGGCACCTTATGCGTCAAACTTTAAAAAAATTATATACGTTGAAAATTATTTTGTAATATCCAAATTAGGGTCGCAGACTGGCAGAAAGTTTCTGCTACTAGCTATACAAGCAATTTATTCTCTGAATTAGATTAAAAGTCTTTATTTGTTCTTTAATTTTATTGCAAGGGATGAAAATCACTTTTTCATCTGCATTAAAGTTGAACCTATCTTTGCATTTTTTTATTTCTATTTCAGAAAACCCCACGCCACAGCAAAAGATAAGTCAGAAACATAGTTCGAAGATCAAAGTTGGTGATCGAATTGCTGAAGTACTTTCGATTCCTCAGCTTAAAAAACCTGAAAAAGCAGTAAATCAATTTCGTAGTATTATTGAAAACTCTAATATCAAGGTCGCACTTGTACAAACTTCTGACTTTCTTCAGGAGAAAAGATTAGAACTTCCCTTAGTTGCTAGAAAACATCCAAACCTGGATAGTATTCCTTTATACAGCCGAACAATTGAAGTATCTTCTGTTATTTCTGAAAAAAGGCTTTCAAGCTCTACTCCAGATGTGCAAACAGTAGAAGGAATTTCGTTCAGGATGTCAACAGAGCACCATACATTTTCTAAATCTGATAAACTTCAGCAACTAAATACCACTTATACTGTTCCAACTGTACTGGATGATAAAACTAATAGCACTCAGACTATTTTTGATGAGCCATATAAAATTATTTCTAAGAAAAGGGAAGTATTTGAAAAGTTTGCTAGGCAAGTATCAAATCAATCCATTCTTGAAGAGCCTTCTTCTCCAAATGTGCCTAAATTTGGTGGCCTTCCTGTATTTTCAACCAACCCAGTTCAAAAGCCAGTTGATTGTAAGAACTTTTTAAGTAAGAAATTAAAGTTGCTTGAAAAGAGATTTTCTCCATCTAAAGAATTTAGTCTAGTGTCATCATCTGAAGAAAATTTCAAGACTAAACCTTTTTTCAAAAATAAATTTGAAAAAATGAATACATCTGTTCTACAGCCGGATAACATTTTGGTTTCTCAGGTGAATGTTAGTTCTCCAAATGAGGTTTTTGATAAGGAAATAAAGTCCTCCAAAGCTGTGTTAAACAGTGATTGCGAGAGGGCAACATCACCTTTTTCATGTATTCAAAATCCTGAAAAGACCACATCAATGCAAAAGGAGCTTTTGGTTGAAATACAGCCATCTCAGAAAAAATGCACTGAAGAAATACCATTAAAATCTAAAACTAGTGTATTTGAGGAAGAAAGTTTCATATCCCAATCTTTTCCTTGTGGGCAACTTCCATCCAATACTCAGTTTTCTGTTAAGTCTTTACCAAACATATCTGAAACACAGTTTCCAATTGAATATCAAGATGTAGAGTCTACGGCAAAGATAAATGTGGCTGAAAAAGTAAACATGCCTTCTGATGTTTTTTATGAGAAGCTCAGTGGTCAAGTCCAAGTAAATGATTCAGTATCTATTAAAGATAAGTCAGGAGGCAAAAGGAAACGTAAAAGTAAGGGTGATAAACCATCCAAAAAGTTGTTGGATGCAAAATCTTTAGTTTGTATTCAATACACAGCCAAGCAAGTACAAGATATGATTGAAATCATTAGGCATTTTCAATTTGAGAAGAAAATTTGCATTTAAGTTATTTGACTAATTGTTTTTGGATCTACTTGTCCTAACATGCCATAGCTTACAAATAAATTTATAATTTTCTAAGGAAGAGTTTCTTTTTCAGTTTGTTGTATTTCAAAGTGCTAACTTGCCTATTGGAGCATTTAAACCAAACCAGGGCATTTAGTAGCTTGGACCCCGAAAATGAGACTTGGGGACCAAAGTCGTAAAGAGAGTTTTTTTTTTTTAAATATGTTGTGTACAAAAAATACTCAATACACTTTATCTACTAAATATTCGGTATTTAAGAAAAGTAACATGAACAATGACCTACAACTTCTTAAAAGCTATAGAAAATTGTTAAATAAAAAATGGCACACAATTTTTTATTTGGGCAAGCTTAATCATACTTTTTATACTTGACTTAAAATTAATCTTAACTCGATTTTAAACAATTTGAGCAAAAAACATCCCTGTAAATGTTAATTTAGTCTTACTGTAAGATTAAAAAAATTTTGTTATTGTTTAAATTGGATTTAGGTTGTGGCCAGCCACGAAAATATTACAACAAAATTACCCCTTACTTCCAAATCTTTTTGAAATGCAATGTGTACTTTATGCAGACAGTAATTGTGAATACCAATTGGTGAATATATATTGTATTACTAAAATATTATTGTAGTATACTATACAGAAACATTCCAAAATTAAAAATTTACTTTTTTGCTTGCTTTAATAGAAACTAGGTATAGAGTTTCGATGTTAAAAAATTAAGTTTTATTAAAAACGGTTGTGGTAATTAAGAAAACGTATTTTATATATTCATAATAAAAATCCATTATCCTAAAAGCTTGAGTTCTTCACCTTATTTTGTTATTAATTATATCCTGATATTGTTTTTCATCACTGTTAATTGCTCTAGTCATTTGATTTTATGCTATACTTAGCTTGTTATGCTTATCTTGTTAAAATAGTACAAGTAATAATCTATTATCTTGTGTCTTTGTCATAGTGCTTAAAAAATACCCTTAAATCATTCATTTTACTTTTCGAATTAGAAAACACAATTGATCCTCATTAACACAAACTCTACAACAGATCTAAAAAGTTTTCATCTTATCAGTACATATTAACCTACTGGATACGTTTTGTCTTATTACTTGCAAGTCTTGGTACCAAAAAGCTGTGGTTTCTCCATTAATTGTCAGCAATTTGATTTCCACAGTATTTAACAGAACCAAGAGAACTCCCGAATCATTAAAATTCTTCCATATAATTATGGGAATTTTTTTAAAACAATTATGATTTCTTATTTTTAACTTTCCATTTTCTTGAGAATAATCCATATGTGATAATCGAGGCACTTTGTCTTGAAACCTGCTCATGATTTTATAGACAGATTTTTAGTTATTTTCGTAAAGAGAGCAGTAGTTGAAAAAATAGAAAAGCTCAGAGTTGTATTTAATACTACAAAAATAATACAAAACTAGAGTGAACGTTTACATTTGATAGATTCGATTTCTTTATTCAAAAAGGAAGGAAAAAATAAATAAGAGAACTTAAATAGAAGCTATAGCTATTACTATTGCTCATCATAACAACAAAAAATATTTTTAAAATAACATTTGATTATTTCCTGTGAATTTATAGCTTGTAAAAGAATTTTATTATAAAAATCCAGGGGGGGTGCAAGTGCATCCCATGCATAACTCAAATCAAGACTTTTGTTGTTACTTTATCACTTTATAAGTAACACTATACATTTATTTCTAACTTTGTCATAATTTAATACTTCTTTTTCAATCTTTTTATGAACTTGCCGGGAATTGTGTTTTCAACATCCAGCAGTAGTCATTGTTATCATGCTGATATATTCCACCTTTCTTGATATCGCATTTCTGTTTCCTTTGTCGGCGAGATGTTTCACCTTTCTTCTCGCTGAGTGCATCGAGCTTTTCAGGGAAATTGTTCAGACACAAATTGGTAAAAATGAACTTTTAAACTCGTATAAGCATCCTAATATTTTAAGATTTAATAGTAATATATTTTCTAAAATAGATTTATAATTTGAAGCTTTTTATTTTCTAATAAAGCTGATTGCCACATATCCCTAACAGCAACTCAAATTAAGAAGCACCTTTTCACGAAATTCGGAATTTTAAACATGCATGCAGGACTGAATTTAGAATGACATTGATAGGACATAGACATGGTGGCTACAGAATCTGGAATTCAGGGAATTTCACTCATGAAAAATCGAGGAAATGTCAGGGAATTTTGTAAAATTACCCTTTAATCAGGGAATTTTGAAATTTTTGAGTTTCCCTTCTCGCATACCCCGTGCAGATATCTATCTCGGCTCACGTCACGTGAAATTGATGCTGTTATGTCACTGCGTTGAATACAGTTTTTTTTTTTCATGTACTTTTTTTATGTCCGCCTAAAAAGCCCTCAATATCTGGCTACTTGGACGATTTAGTCTAATGGCGATTCCGAACTTTTTCTACTATCGGCAACTAATCCAGACCATCGATATCCCGCCCACAACCGCCTGTTGATGTTCCGCTTTTTCTTTTCTTTTTATTACATGGGATCATTATTATGTCTGGAACAATTATTTCTGATGATCCTATAACTTAGCAGCGCAACTATTATGCTATGAACAGGAAACAGCATGTGACATGTATTAAAGAAAATAACCTGTTTTATTTGTATTATTTTTGAAATTAAAAAGAAAAGTATTGCACTGGTTTTACTTTACCTTGAAGTTAGCAAGTATGGCTTAAGTTGGTGAATTTTGTATTTTTTAATTAATGTTTTCCATTCTTTTTCATATAAAGATGTTTGTTTTGATTGACTGTTTAGAATTAAATTTACTTATTAAATGTTTGTTTTAAATTCTCCATTATTAGGTTCTTTTGAATTATAGCACGCATCAGGGAATTTTTGAAGAAATCTTCTGGAAATCGGGGAATTGTCAGGGAATTTTATTTTTCAAATTCTGTAGCCACCCTGCATAGAGGACAGATATGGATCAACAGATTAGTTATCCGATTTTAACTTTTTTTTTCTCTGGCTTCACTATTATGTTAGATAATTTACCAGTTCCTATAAAAATAATAGTTTGCTATTTCGTGCATAAAATTTATAGAGTATATTATTATTTAAAATCTATAATATTTATTATGACCGTATAAATAATAGGGTTGCTATTAAATATATAAAATTATATATTGGACTTGTAACCAATCTATATATTATGGAATTTTTTAATTATTTTTCTAATAATTAGCATAAAAAATATAAAGTTCACTATTATTTTTAAGAAATTTTTTTCATTGCAGAACTGTATTGTCAGTTAAAAAATTAATGTTTTTTCATTACTAGTCCTTTGTATCCAAGCAAGTCAGTCACTTTTAAACCCTTTTTTAGAACCACAGTTAATTAGATGACTTGTGAAATATTGCTAAACTCTTCAACAAAAATTATTACTAGACGTAAGAAACAATGAAAGAAGTAATGTTAAAAATTAATTATAAATGACGATGAAGGCCTATGTAGGAAACAAATAATTTATTTTTTACATAAATAAGTTCAGATAGTTTGAGATTTTAATGATGATATTGTACAGAACAGATATACAAATTTTTATGTCGGGTGTCCAGAATAAAAAAGGTACAATTTGCAAATGTTAATAAAGCATTCCACTGTTTATTTGTGACGCTGAAACAGTGCTCTTGCACGACCGCGTCCTCTTGCAGCTGAAAAACAAAGTTATAGGATTAGTTTGGTTATATACTTGCTGAAATATCACTTGAAATAAAAATATTTAATGGCGATGCAATAAACCATATTATTTCGTAAGATTTTGAGTTAATTTACTATTTATAACCAGAAATATTAAATTTGCTTTAAAAAATAAGCCAGATCCATTTTAGAAAAACTGTTAAAAAATAGCAATATTTTGATAACTATATTCATGATAATATTTTAAGATAAATTTCAGTAGGTTGTGTGTAATTAAATATGGATAATTTTTAGTTTTTTTCTAAATGGATCAGACCTAATACCTGTATGCTTCTTATAAAAAATATGCAGTTTGAAGGACAGTTTAGATCAGCGTTACCTACGTGGCTCTACAGAAGATTAAAAAAAAAAAAAAAATCATTTCACAGAACAGACTTTTTTTGTGTAACTAATTTATCGGAAATAGTATATGTTAACTATTAAACAAAGTTCTTCACTACATGCCCGCAAGAAACTATACGAAGAAGCTTTCAGCAAGGTGGTTTTCATCAAGAATAAATACAGGAATAACTTAACCGAATCTCATTTGGACAATTTATTATGATTGGATACAATAAATACTGCGACAGACATCAATTCTATCATAAAATCTGGAAGTGCAGTTTTTGTACTTTTATTTAAAGTTAGATCAAGTCACATTGTCACGTTGAAACACAAAATTCACTTCTTTTTTAGACTTTGATTTACTAATAATGAAAACAATTATTTTTTAATTATTTGAAAAAAGAATCAAATATCAATAGTAATTTTAAAAATAAAAATTAATATTTTTTTTTCAGTTTATTAATAATTAAAGATACGTATATTGGTGTATACGGCCCGCAAAAAGCTCTAACATAAATCATACGGTCCGCCTCTAAAAGTTCTGAAAATAAGTTAAGGGCGAAAGCTGGTTTAGATGATCCATGCATAGTCATAGTGAATGGGGGAGGTCAATTGAGCCTAGGTGCTGATTCCACATCCAAGCATAAGTAACAAAGGAATGAATTGAACTAGTTATTAGCAAAAACACACAAATTATTTGATATACCTGTGGCGACCTCAATAACAGATAAAACTTCTGTGCAATGGAGTACTCTTTTGCACAGCAGTAAAGTATCTCTCTCGAGTTCCAATGGTCTTGGGATCGAGACCCGTCGCCCACAGTGAAAGCTGAAATACGCTTTATTGGTGACATCAGACTAAAACGAATCATGCTGCCATCTATCGGCACTTTCTGAAAGAAACTTCATCGCAACAAGCGATCAGATACGCAACACGCGATCAGACACTACATCAAAACAAACGATCACATACGCAACTCGCGTGCAACACCGCAACAAGCGGACACAACGATGCAACAAGCATCCCAAACCTCCAACTCCAATCAGACGTTGATCAACAGCATCGTTTCTTTGTCGCTGGGAGGAGGCTGTGCAGATAAAACATTCTGTAACAGATAAAACTTCTGTGCAATGGAGTAATCTTTTGCACAGCGGTAAAGTATATCTTCTCGAGTTCCAATGGTCTTGGGATTGAGACCTGTCGACCACAGCGAAAGCTGCATACGCTTTATACCTATACGTAATTTTCAAATCTCTTTGAAAAATATTGAAATTTTTTAGCAAACAGTCATAAAATAGGTAGGTTAAATATAGTGTCCAATTCCCCTTACATGAATTCTGAAAAGGCAGAACATAAAATAAAAAAAAGGGTTGAACAAAAACCAGATGCAGTTTCATAAATTCAACAATTCCTTCAACTTAATTCTGTAAAACTTGTCCTTACCCCCACAAATAACTTTCAGAAGGGAGGGGGGATAAAACTAGCAAAATTGTTTCGACATGAAAAAATATATGCATAAATTCGAATCGGAGGTTAATTTTATTTCAAAACATAAAAAAAGGAAGCTAATTTTTTTAAAGAACCAAATAATTGCAAATGTGTTGAAAATATTGTATGACTGTTTGCTATTCACATCTCCTGGAATACCACTTCCAATTGAAAAATTTTCTCCATGCAACATTTAAAATATCTTACTTAGCTACAATTAAACTATGCAACAAATTTCATATACATTTTACCACATGCTTCCGACTGAGAAACACAATATTGTTACAAATTAGGGTTATGGAACATTGCACAACTTTCAATTACACTTAATACTGGTCCAAGGAATTTAGATTTGCCATGGATGGGTGCAATTTACAGTTTTCATTAATTTAAAAAAAAAAAAAATGGCCTGTTTGGTGATATAATTCATATACATTTTACCAAATTACCAATTAGGCGGAAAAAAAAAGACCATTGTCCGGAAAACAACTTCTGTGTTTAGAAATTTTGAAGATGGGAATGTTTACAACATCTTAAAAAGCATTAACCACAGTAATTTTGATCAAAATCGTTAGAAACGTTTTTCCGGCAATTGCTGAAAAACATTAATTTTTCAATAACAGCTACTTTATATGCCCAAAATAATTTTTTTTATACAAAGATTAGGAATCGGCCTAAAGAACTAATAAGCTGCAAGTTGAAAAGTATTTTCCCAGTAGGTAGTTAGTATACAGGGTTCCCACTCAAATCATAGAATGACTTTTCAATGACCTAAATAATGTTTTTAAGGACCTTTGAAAGTTTGCTCTCAGGCATCATGCCTATGTAAATTTTCAATAAAGTATATTCTACCAAAGAAGTTGTAAGTTGGTGCATGCGTAATACAAATATGTCGGAGAATTCCGATATGGTGTGGATAAGTAGTAGTCGTGCGGCGATAGCAAGTCCGAGTTGTATTTTTATCAATTTTGTAGTTGGGTAAATAACATCCACAAAAATTAAGACCTCAAAGTATTTTCAATGACTTTTAAACACCTCTAAGCATTTTCAAGGCCTTGAAAACAAGTAAAAAATATTAAGCATTTTTAATGACAGTGGGAACCCGGTATAAAATAGCTTTAAATATAAAGTTCATAATAATTTTATGGTAAAAAGTTCTTTAATTATCTTGGATTAAACATCGGGTGATGAAAACTCGTAACCATTTTGCTAAAAAGAAAATTGTGACTTTAGCTTTTTGCTAAAATAATTTTGTACCCCAGCTTAAACACTGGGTTCGGTCCTGGTGGCCTCCAAAAACTGGTGAGCACGATAATGGGGGTCGGTGCACACTAATAGATTGTAGCCCCTATGTCCTCTTGTTGGTGTAATAGGGTCAGAGAGAGAGAGGTTTGCACAGGAACGCTTAAACCAAGTAGCCTTTCCGCCTGTTCTAAATTAACACATCACTCAATAAGACACATATATGGCATCATTGTGGACAGACCCATATGATTTTTGGATAGTACATATCTTCAAAGAATTTATGTAAAAATTTCATGGCACTTTGACAGTGGGTTTACAGTGGTTTTGGTGACCGCAGTTTTGTAATTTTCAAAACAATGGATAAAAAAGAATTTTGTGTATCAATTAAACATTGTTTTTTTTATGGGGAAAAATATAGTCGAAGCTAAACAATGGCTTAATAAAGTGTTATGGGGACTCTGCACCAAGGAAATCAACTATTATTGACTGGTATGCTGAATTTAAATAAGGTTATACAAATACTGATGATTCTGAATGCTCTGGTTGCTCCAAATCAGCATGAAAACATAAGGAAGTCCACAAAATAGTTTTGAAAGACTGTAAAGTGAAGTTGCGTTAGGTAGCTGGCACCTTAAAGATAACAGAAGGTCGTGTGTTTACAATTTTACACAAAAATTTGTGCATGCGTAATTTGCTTTCAAAGTGGGTCTTCTCCCACTGGATAAAAAAAAAATGTCGACGATTCAGCGTGATTTCAAGCAAGATAAAAAGGATTTCTTGCATCGGTATGCGACAATGGATGAAACATGGATATATTACTGCATACCAAATCAAAAGATCGTCAGCTGAGTAGACAACAGCCGTTGAATTCGTCCACAGTGATAAAAAATTCAAAAGTCAGCTGACAAAGTTAAGGCAGTCGTATTTTGAGACGAGAATGCTATTTTGTTTGACTATCTTGAGAAAAATAAAACTACTGATAGCGAATATTACATAGCATTATTGGACTGATTGAGTGTAGAAACCAAGAAAAAATGGCCTCACACACAAGAGAAAAATGAGCAATTTCATCAAGACAATGTCTCGTGTCCAAGTTGATGAACACATTGGTTAAATTGAATGAATTCCGCTTTGAATTACTTCCTCACTCGCCGTACTCCCCAGATCTGGCCTCCAGCAATTGCTGGCTTTTTGTAGGTATCAAAAAGATGCTCAAGGGAAAGAAATCTGGCTCAAATGAAGTGATTGCCGAAACTGAGGCCTATTTTGAGGGCAAAGACAAATTGTTCTACAAAAAAAGAATCAAAAAGTTAGAGGAGCGTTGGAATGAATGTATCACTCTTGAAGGGGAGTCTATTAATGAGAAGAGTTGAATTTCTAAAAAAAATTGCTTTTCTTAGTTAGACCGGAGACTTATTGAGTGATGTGTCCCCGATTTTTGTGAAATTTTAAAAAATTCTGTCACATTTCCCCGATTTTTTCCAGAATCTGAAAACTCTTTGACATTTTCCAGATTTTGGGGCCACTCAGTTTAAAATTTTTTTTGGAAATTCTAATTGTTGAGTCACAATTGAGATTTTTAACTTTATAACAAACAGAAAAACATGTTGTTCTGGTTTTGTTGCTAAATTTCAGGTCTTGGCTAATTTTGCTAAGTTGCACTGCAGACTATAAATATGCTAATGCAGAATCACTGTAGGAATTGAAAGTTTAACCAGGATATTATATAATATTTTGATTATGGTAATAAAAGAGTAAATAAGTTGCCACTATACACACAATAAATAATTTAGGTATCCAAACATTGGTGTGATAAAAAAGTAATAGAAGCTTATTTGAATAGACCAATAGAAGAACCAAACACTTACCTTGGGCTCGAAGAATAGCGGACTTTCCACGATTGCTGCTAGCTGCGCCGCCTACTCTAGGGCCAGTCCGTTTGAACATGGGAGCATTCTTTAACATGTCGGGCAAAATCAGAAATCTAATCTTACTTCCTCTAATGTAAATATTTTCCAATTGACCAACTTTTCCATCTCTATGCGTTACTGTGATACCAGACATTTGGCAATTCATATTATCTTCGGCCTCCACTAATTTGCCGCGATACACCTCGCCGGTATTTGTTTCCAGCGTAACTATATGACCTTCAGCTTCATGGAGAACTTTGACTGGCACACCGAGTGACATTTTATAATTTGCTTAAAATATGTTTGTGATAAAATTAAAGGGTTAAACACGCTGAAATATATCAACAAAAACCTCAATTCAAATAAATGTTAGGGAACCGGCAGCATCAAAACAAAAATTAATTGTTCGTTGCCAGCTTAAAAATAAAAGTGTTCTTTTATTTGTGTTGACGTCATAGCAACTGTTTTTGAAGAGAAAATCATGATCATGAAGTTTTCTGATTCGTTTAAAATAAAGAATTAACCGTTTCAAGTATCATTCGCATACGTTGAGCACTAGAAATTCTTTATTAAGGGGCTCCGCCCCTGCTCGCCAACCCCCTGGATTGCTATGAAATATTGAAATCCCCTTGGCTCGCTTTAAAGTGGAAGCATTTAAAATATGCCCTAGCAAAAAGCTATTTCATCTGCATAATGCCATGAAACTGAAAACGTTTTGTTATTTATGAAGAGCCAGAATACTTGCCATGTCATTATTTTAATGCTGTCGAAACGCGTTAAGCAGACAGTGTGGCAACGTGGTAGAAAGTTCTTGGAAACATAAATAAACAGTATCGTACATATATTTAAAAAAGTTCGGTTATTTCATTGAACAATTAAATTTTAAGGGGTGGTAATGAGGCGCCAAAATAATTAAAATCGAACTTATCGAAATTTCTTAACGAAGCAATCATATGTTAACATAATCTTTTTTGCGATACTTAGAAAATAAAATAAAACAGTGAAAGGCCAATTATCCGGCATTCAATCAACCGGAATATTTTGAAAATCAAATTTTTGCGAGAAAATTAGCCCCATTTCGTCCAGAGTTAAAAAGTTTTTTTTTTTTAATTTCATATGAGATTTTGAAGTTGAGTGGGTGGTTTTATTCGTTATTTCGATAGTTTTCAATTCGTAATAGCTGAATTTGTACTGATTAGAAATGAATATAGGTTCAGATTTACTGCACAATGCCTCTTAGCGACTTTTTGAAAGTTGGCAATTTAGCGCTGAATGCAACCCGGTGAACTTTGAAACATGTTCAGAGCAGATAACTTTTCCAAAAAGTCTGGTTTATACGAAATTCTAATCCAAAAGAAGTGTACACATCTTGAATATATTTATTCTTGCATCATTGTAACTATTAAATCAGCACGTTTTAAATAGGCATTAATTTCTATTTGTAGACGGTAATAAGAAAAGCAAAATATAGCGAATCCAAGTTGTTGCTGTTGTCAGATGTATTTAGTCACATTTCGAAATATATATTGCGATTGGCTGGATTACTGAATTTGGAAATTCGTGCATAAAGTACGTTTAGAAGATTTGTGATTGGATGTTTGAAATCGTTTTCCATTCTGCTCACAGAAATACAGCCGAATTTGGACGTTACACAAGAGAATTATTTATAGAGATAGTCTTCATATTGCGTTTGGAAGCAAGCTCAAGTTTGGGAAATAGTTTCTCTATTAAAAATAACTATTTTTTTACATTTCGTTCTCTTCTTATTTTCTAATGGAACTTTTAGGTTCCATTGAAAAATTTATGACCACTGCCCTCCTTCCTTGTTAAAATCTTTTCGATGTTTTCCATCGATAAAAATCATTTGTAAGCAGCTTTTAAACAATTTTTTTTTCAGCGCCCTTTGTTGGAATGCGATTCTTTTAAAATAAAATCAAACACCATCAACAATTACGTCTGTATGCGCATGAGCAAGATTGTTAATATACAAACTTTTTTATTTTATTTTCCCTTTTAAGTAACCAAAGTAGAATTTTAGAAATTTGTAGAATGTCACTGGAGGATAGTCTTCTGGGATATATCTAAAGAGGAAACTAGCTCCTAATTAGGTTTTGAATAGGAGAAAACCCGAAGACTCCCACCAGGCAATTGATACGAGACTATCTGTTTACTCACTTTTGAAACAATATTTTTAGAAAAAATCATTGGAGAGAAAGTCTATATTCTTTGATGAATAATACGAGGGGTATCCAGAAACTAAGTTAAGTTTTCAACTTTTGCCAACGAAGCGTTAGCAAAGAATTTAATTCTCTTTTAGATCACTAATTATTACGTCTCTTAAATGACGAGTGTTTAAAATCTATATACACTCATACATGTTCTGAATACAAATAAAGTATTCTTTCAATTAGTATTGTCAAATAAAGCAAATTCTCAGCTGCAACAAAACCGTAATTCATGGTTGGTTGGTTTGTACGCTCAACGACCTATTTTTATGCACAGTGATGGCTAATCAGACAGAGACCTACATCTTAACTTGGATTCCGAACCACAATGAACATTCATGCCTACCCCGGAATTCGAACACGGCATATTTGGCATGCAATGTCAGAGCGCAAACCACACAGCCATGAATTGGACAGTGTAATTCATAAAACACAGGTATACATTAAAATACAATTATCTTAAGATACTAAAATGCCAGTTACCACATTTGTGTGGTTGGTCATCAATAAACATAAAATTTGAAAATATAGTACTGTTTAACTTATACAAATTTATACTTACAAGATTCTAATTGACACATACTCTCCAAAATGATTCCAACAATCTACCGTATTTTACTATCTGATGATCACACACACGCAGAGCTTCATTTTCTTATTGGATGCAACATCACAAAAGTTTACTAATTGAGATGGAGCAGGTGAACCTGTTGATCGAATTTTTAGAATATGACAGAACAAATGATATATTTGTAATAATTTTTAGTGCAAACGTTTTAAAATTATCCATCTTCAGAGAAGAGTAAGATATCAGGTAAAGTGCTGCATGCGGCCTGAGGTTTGCCGCCACTGCTCTATATCAATAGATATAAACATGAATTTGCAACTGTTCCCGTTTTTGATTTCTGTGCAACTACATACTAAAAAAATGACAAGTGATTAAAAAGTGTTTTAACTACTAATCTTAATTAAAAGAATCCAAATATGTATAGCTATAAAAAATAATAACATCTACAGGGGTCTATGCAGAAGGAAATTTGGGTTAGTGTATGGACCCTTCACAAAATTCCATGCAAACGGACCTTTCGCAAAATTCCATGTAAAAAAAATATGCATCAATAATTGAGATACTTAAATCATCCAGGAGTAGAAGGATATCATTGTAAATATTTGTAAGTACCTAATTAAGATTAAAATTTTTTTAAGTTGAAAATGATTTTTATTACTGCATGAAAGTTTCACAAAAATATATAAAATTGGAAATTTTTCACAAAATAATTCCCCCCCCCCCCCCCTCAAAAATAGGACCCTGTAAAAAATAAAACCTGGATAGACCCTTGATCTAACAATGTCAAAGTAATTCTGAAATATTGTACTAACTTAAGAGGAAGATTTAGTGTAAAAATTTTAATGACAAAAAAAAGAATGAGAATACAAAATGTATGATGTCAATTGACGAGAACAATTCACAATATACAATAATAACATAGTTGCAGAAAAAGGCTTCTTTAGTTTATTTCCGATGTTGAAACAATGCTCTAGCACGACCTCGTCCCCTTGCAGCTAAAATAGGAGGAAAAAGAAAACAAATTATGCATAAATAGACTAAAAAGAACTTTTAAGAGCTTTTTGATGATTCAAGAAAGTATTCTTATCACTATGTGACATATTTTAAGAAAATTAATACTTCATTTAGTTCAATAAACAGGTAAAATGGACTTCGGACTAAGTTTATTTAGTAACTATTACAGAGAAGTGACAAATTGTCACGAACATTCTACTCTATCAAATTCAATATGTTAACAGTGCCAAATGGGATGCACATTTTTGCAGCACTAGAGATTTTCAAATGTCAAGTGGACATTGAATAAATTTAAGTATGGTTGCATTTGAGCTTGTTTATTTTTGAAGTTTGATATAGGCATTAGTTTGATGTTGTATATTAAATGTTGGAAAGATTTTTTATACAAAAAGCACAGCAAGCATATTCTAGTAATTTATATAACAAACACAAATGGAAAGTTATTACTTAAAACATTTATTCATGCATTCAAAGTAACCAGAAAATTAATGAAATTAATATAAAATAGATTCAATAATAGACACTGTTTTGTAAATAAAAATGGGCCATTAGCTAAATGAAAAATATTTACAGAGTGTTCAAATCATTAGCGCCATCATCAATACTAAAAAATACCCAATTTCAAATAATTCAAAGCTACAAATAAATATTGCATATGTAATTAAGAGATATTTGCTATTATTAACCTTTTGCACTCGAGAGGTGACTCTCTCTCACCACATGATTGGATGCAGCAACTCTAGAGGTGACTTTCGCTCACCATTAGGTTTGATGCAGAAATTCGATGTAAAGCCCGTTTATGTTTAGTTTCTTTGAAGCGGATCTGATACCACGAACCGAACCAAAATCACTGCGAAATGTCTCTAGTTGCTGGTGCCTACGCGCGAAAAAGGCCTCGAGAACAAAGGGTTAAATAAAAGTTTTAAGTGTTGACGGATGAGAAGGCCTGAAGAGTACAGGCTCCTGTTACCCTGCTTCCACTAATATATATGGGTGGTTATGATTGTTGTAAATAGATTAATTCCATTCAATACTCTGCTGATATGAACGCATGTGCGCTAAATGTATAAAAAGAAGAGATGTAACCTTGGCAGAGAGTAGATATAAGCTTTGCTACTATCAATGCATTTAGTTGTTAAATAATTATATTAAAATTCTTCTGTAGTCGATGTCGTCATTTCAACTGGACATTTAAGAAGTTAATTTTAAGGTGAACTATTCACAACACGTGGCATCTCTGCTGGGACTAAGTGTCGAAATTGTCGCACATATCGACTCTGAACTATAAGATGAATTTTGTAGCTACTAAGCAAAAACATGTGTCAGTGTGGAGTGCTTTTACGAGAGCTGCTAATAAACTAAGCGCTTTGTTGGAGGATGCGACGGATATAATCGAACTGGAAATCATCCTTGATTGCCTTTCAGAGAAAGCTCAACAATTAAGAACTATGGATGATAACTTTTTGCTACACTATCAACAGAAGGGTTGTACACTGCATGAAAATCAATAAGAATATGATGTTTCCAAAGAGTATCATGAAAGACTGTCAGCTTTGAGAGTAATTGTCAAGCAGGGTTCCCACTCTTATTGAAGAAAAAAATTCAAGGACTTTCAAGGACCTTTTTAAGAAATTTCAAGGACCTTTTTAGAAAAATTTAAGGATCGTAATTTTAAATACTACATCAGATGTAAAATTACAAAACGGAGATTATCGGTGGTCAGGGGTGTAGTGGAGTGGAAACACGAGGCAACAGAGATCCGCGGCAACCCACACATGGCCATTTCTCCTTGATTAGAAATTCTGCATATATGCATATATGTTTACATCTAGCTATGATTCATTCAATAGCAATTATCCTCTTCAACGAATGATCTGTATTAGTGGAAGAATTCCAGACGTCAAATTTGTGTGGTTCGTCGTATATACAGTCGAAAACTTCCATACACAAATTTACGCCAAATATCCACATTTTTAAAGAACCAAAACTTAGGCCAAGCACATACAGTTCTTTGCGCCCTTTCCTTGAAGAATATTTTGCCTCCTCTAATTTTAACGGGAACACTAACCGATTTATCAACAAAAGTTATGTAACTTTTTTTTTAATTTTTATATCACGGATTTAATAAATTATTTGTAAACCTCTCAACGTACCTAACAAATTAATTCGTTCAAGAGGAAAAAACAAATGACAATAAAAGATGGGTTTTTTTCCCAATCTAAAAAAGTTAAGCAAACCTGCGGTTCTGACGGAATAAACTGGTTAATGCTAAAAATCTAGATAGCTAAGAGCAGAATGTTGATATTTTGTATTAGCTTTTAAGGTGTTTTGATATCACGGAATTATGCATTTATATTTTGTCAGATATTGGGAAATATTTATTTTATTCCCAGTTATTGGGAAAATCAAACTGATAATTTGTTTAAACATGAAAAAATATGTTCAAAATAGTATTGATTTTTAAATCCTTTATATTAACTTCGCTTTTGTATGTTTGTGAAGAACTGAATAGTTGTTAACTTTGTTTCACTTTAACTTGGCAGTACTGATAATGCTACATTAGCCAAATTGCAGCCCTTCATAACCCAGTGTTTAAAAGGGGTTCCAAGGCTTGCGCTAAGAGCAGAGGACTACTAAAAAAAGTAATACGTAGCAAAAATTAGTAATTTTAATAACATGTATTTTATTCAATTCTTATGAAAATAATTTTATTACAATTTTTATATTTTATAAAAAAAAAATTGAATCCGTGGGTTCTTTAATAAAAGCTGACTTAAAATAATGTTATTTAGTACAGAAAATGCTATGATTTTAATAGTTTGCACCCATACCATATAGAGCACCCTTACCATTTTTGGAGTGTCTTCTATACCCATTTTCATTGTAAGGGGCGCCAAAACTCATTCTTGCACACATAGCATTTTACTCAAAGGCCGGTCCTGTATATTTGATTTTCCTTAATATAAAAGTGCTAATGGTTTTGCAAATGGGTATAATACATCGAAATTGGGCTGCGAAGAAGTAGGAAAGCCATTCAGATGTTCTACTTTAAAATGCAAAATTAAATTGCTTTTCGGTTTGAGAATGGGAAAGCTTTACATTAGTTATTACAGAATTTACTCCGAAAATATAGCAGCAGTTCTTAAAAAAAAATCATACAGTGGCGGCAATAAGGAGAGGGAATTTCCCCGATCATTTTTAAAATCTAGTGATTTTGATGGCCATATCATATATATTTTGCAGTTTGCTTTCTCCTCCGATTTATACCCATTTTTTACTATTATTGTCACCTAATTGTCACCAATGTTGAAATGACAAAATCGAACATCTGGATAAGATAAAAAAAACAGCCCAAGCAAATCTGGCAAGTAATGAGTCTACATTGAAATATCCCGCTTAAAATTAGAGATGATTGAGATAACACACAAATTAATATTTTATCAAGAAATTTTAAATCGGCAGATGGATTTGAATTTTCCCAATTATTTTATTAATGGAGCAAATTTGGAAAAGGAAAGGAAGGATCTATCAAGGAAGAGGAACTTCTCTACATTTTCTTTTTGAGAAGGAGAAAAGCCATAAAACTTTCAATCAACTTTTGCAACAATCCCAATCTTTTGCATTCCTTTGAAAATAGATTTCGAGGAGCTACAGAATCTGGGAATTTATACGAACCCATTGCATCTCTGACATTTTGGAAAGTTGTTGTAAAAAATGTTTAAAAAGTTGTGTCAATAATATGTTTGAAAATGTGTTATTATCCTTTATAAAGTGCTAAACAATCTTTTAAAGCAAAGCAAATTATTTAAAAATCCATATAACTTAATAGTTTAAAAAAATTATTTGAATAAATTAAGAAGTCAAAACAGGCAATTTAAAAAAAAAAAAAATTTGAGGTACTCATGAGCTATTTTAAGATTATTATAGTAATACTAACAAAACTTTTTAAAGTTGTCCGTTTTACTCCCCCCCCCCCCCCAACACACAGAAAAAAATATATACGTTTGTAACGACGCAACATAGCGTTCCCACACTTTTTTATTTTACACTACACCACTGTCATTGGTCACTTAAAAATTCAAGGACTTTCAAGGACCTTATCCTTTTTTCAAGGACTTTCAAGGACCAAATTTCACCAAAAAAAATTCAAGGACTTTCCAGGACTTTCAAGGACCGTGGGAACCCTGTCAAGAGACGGTTGAAACTGATTCCTGAGATGGGAGTTTCGAATGAAGGTGCGTTGGCAGACATCATCACTACTGGACTGAAAAAGAAGTTACTGGAGATCGAGTTACACAAATTTGATGGATATCCAAGAAACTGGCTGATCTTTTGGTCCTAATTATCAAAGATTGACAAAGATGCAAGTCTAGATGAGCGGGACAAATTTCAGTACCTGATATATGAAACACTGGAAAATAACTCACCCAGGCAGATAGTAAATTCCTTCCCATCAACGAGTGCCAACTACCGCAAAGCTGTGGATTACCTTACAGAAAGTTTTGGAAAACAAAGTATTTTTTCCAAGACTAGGTACATTAAAGACCTACTAACACTGGTGGTAAGCAATAAAAGAAATGCAAATATGTCTCCTTGTATGATAAACTACAGACTCAATTACATGCCTTGAAGTCTTTAGGATTAATGGAGGTAAAGGGTAAAATGAATTTAGACAAATTAATAGATTTTGTTTAAAATGAAGTCGACTCAGAATTTAGAGTTAATATGACTAAGGAATCTTTTGTTTCTGAAAAAGTAAATATTTCTAAGAGATTTAATAAGGTAGAAACTAAGCTTATCCATTCAATTGACAATAATAATTGATACAGTTTTGGTGTGGTATTTCTACAAGGTAAAATTAAAAAAAAAAAAAAAAAAAATCAGAAACTAATTTGAACAGTTATTGTTTACACAATACTAAATATTGTGGGTGGAGCTACATTTTCTTTCGCACCAAACCCATGAAAATAAATCACGATAACTACAATAAGAAAAAAAAAAGGTCCTTTCCAGGAAAATAAAACAAGCCCTAGGTTTGAGAAAGTCTTTCCTAACAAAGGTTCCATTATTTGACCTGGTTAGTTTATAAGCTCAATGACCTATTTTTGAACACAATAAAGGCTAATCATACCACATATTAACTTTTGATTTAAAATTGATCAGAGATGAAAATACTCGGATATATATATTTCTATACAAATAGGGTACAAAAATACCTGGTTTGCGGTTAATTGCATGGATGCAGCAAATATATATGCTGCTCTAAGAAAACTATTTCAGCAAGTGCTTAAAAAATTATTAATCGATTATGTGATTGCTGTGACATCGTAATCAATTAAACATGTTTTTTTTTTATAATTAAATAAAAAAAAACCAAAAAAACCCCTTCAGGATCAGAATTTTTGTATTGTAATTTCAGCATCAGTCGGAAACAAACTATTTTTTTATTTGGTCTAAAGAGGACTGCAGTTTTATTGGTTGTAGGACTTGTGACCCTCCAAACACAAAAGAAATTTTAATACGGACATACATCAATCTCTAGAATGATACAAATTTTGGCCAAAGAAGTGCAACTTTACTATGTTTGATGAATTATTAGAAATATCAACTTTAAGTTGTTCTTCGAAATTCTTTGAGCCTGCGAGACCTGACAATAAAACTTTTTCTTTCTCAATTACACTTCAGCTTTATAACACCTATGATTGTATACGATACATATACAATTTTTCGGTTTCTGTCCCCGATATGAACAATACATTTCCTTCGGCTCCTTGTATCGCACATACAGCTTCTTAAAAAAATGGTAAAAAAATTCCTGCTACCTTTGCATTCAAATTAGGGTTACCATAAAATTGCTGTTACACATGCCCAGCAAGAAATAGGATTACTAAATGTGAAACTGTCACCTAGCCATTAGCGACATAGCCACGTAAACTAGAAATAGACACAAAAAAACTTTAACGTAACATTTAACAAAACTAATTGTCATTGTCTTTGGGATATGACTTTATAATTTGTTTCCCTTTGAAACATATTGGGTTTCGATATCCTTCGAAAAACTAAATGGTTGAATAATCGAAATGTAAAATGTCGAATACTTCTGTTGATACCTTGACTACACTTTTTTGCAAAGTAAGGCCCTTCAGAATTAATCTGTAAAAATCTAAAAACAATAAAACTTTAAATTTGACTAAATTAGATGAGTATCTACTATTATGTATTTGTCGTTATTTTTGTAAAAAAAAAGATGTTTAGTAAAAGGTTTAAGGAGAGAGCTTCTGCTGAGCACTAACATAAAACATGATAAATTTGTTTAGCATACCTTGAGCTCGAAGAATAGCAGACTTTCCACGATTGCTGCTTGCAGCACCACCAACTCTGGGTCCAGTTTTTTTAAACATAGGTGCATTTTTCAACATATCGGGTAATATAAGAAATCTAATCTTACTTCCTCTTATATAAATATTTTCTAACTGACCAACTTTTCCATCCCTATACGTAACTGTGATGCCAGACATTTGGCAATTCATATTATCTTCGGCTTCCAAGAGTTTGCCGCGATACACCTCGCCGGTGTTTGTTTCCAGAGTAACTATATGACCCTCAGCTTCATGGAGAACTTTGACTGGAACACCGAGTGACATTTTCGAAATAAAAGTTTAGTTGGCAATATCGTTCAAAGTAAAACGAAGCAGCAAAAGATGACTTCAAATTAATTTCTAAAAGCAAGAGAATTTATAAGTAAAAAAAGTAATCATTTAGCTTATTGCCAACTTTTTTAACAAAACAAATACAAAATCTCCATCCATTGCCAGTTTCAGTATCATTATAGAGCATCTATTATATGGATAGTGACGTCATGCATCTGGACACATTTGGCAATTCATATTATCTTCGGCTTCCAAGAGTCAAGGCTGCGATACACCTCGCCGGTGTTTGTTTCCAGAGTAACTATATGACCCTCAGCTTCATGGAGAACTTTGACTGGAACACCGAGTGACATTTTCGAAATAAAAGTTTAGTTGGCAATATCGTTCAAAGTAAAACGAAGCAGCAAAAGATGACTTCAAATTAATTTCTAAAAGCAAGAGAATTTATAAGTAAAAAAAGTAATCATTTAGCTTATTGCCAACTTTTTTAACAAAACAAATACAAAATCTCCATCCATTGCCAGTTTCAGTATCATTATAGAGCATCTATTATATGGATAGTGACGTCATACATCTGGACACATTGGCAAAAAATAGGCGGATTTTTTGGGACTTTTTGAAATGATCAACAAAGGACACATTTTGTGGAATAGTTTACTAGTCACATACCATTATTTCAGTTTATCATTAATATGTGCTTCCGAAGTTTGTTTAATTCTTTGTAGCAAATAAAAACAAATATAATCTTCATTCTTCCCACGTTCGACAGTAAAAGGGCAATTCTTTGGTCAAGGCCACACTGGATTGTAACGAACGCTAAGGCACTCTCCAGGCTGTGACAACTAATAGTAAAGAGTGGAAAAAGCCGCAGTGGAGTAGTAGCGCTGCATTCCCACCAAGTAGCTGTTTATTTATTTATTTTTTTATTGGTCGATTACGAAAACCATTACGTTACTAAGAAGACAAAATTACTTTATTTTTAAAACTGAAAAAGAACACACGGCGAATATTGCCAAACGATAATATTAAGGAATGAAATAAATTTATACACAGTTCAGACGCGATAATTAATTATTCACATTTCATGCAAATATGATGTCAGAAGTCACTCATCCTGCCACCACACTATCATTTACTTTCAAATTTTTTGATTTTTGTTGATTATTAGGCATCAAATATGAGTCTTTGATATCTATTTTTATAATTAAGTTGTTTATTTACAATAAGGCCATTTTTGAATTTTAGTTTCATTATTCTTTGTGGAAACAGAGTTTGGAATTGTATGTTGTATTTTTAAAAAATATTAGAAAATATAAAAATTAAATTAAAAAGTCGCCGTTAGTAATTCTTGTGATCTCAGAGTTTGCAGCCCAGGATATTTTTATTTTAGCTAGCGTTCTAAACATTTTTCATCGCACTTTTATATTTAATTATTTTAATTTCTAATATTTTTTGCAAACAGAATTGATGTCATCCTTCATTAATTCATAAATAATCAGAAATTTTGTATTGTAACATAAATATGGTTTCATGCTTTTGAAATTGATTACCATATTAAAAAACTCTGCTGAAACTGAAATTTTCTAATTATAATACATCGTTAAGTTTTTGCAATTCGTTCAGTTAAAATAAAAATAGTGTTTACTTAAAATTTCAATTTGGTAGCCACCTAACTATTTTCGTGTTCCTGTAATAGTTTATACAATCCTACTTCTGGTAAATGCAGTATTACTCAAACATTTTCTCTTGGAATTGCATTGTAGTATATGCCAATGCATGTGCAGTATTAAAAATCAATATAATATTAAAAGGTAAGTATAGTATTAAAAAGGATATTTTGATTAAAAATAAATTCTAATTTAGGTTTAATATCCGCTAAAAATGTTGAGAATGTTAACTTCTGAGAAAGACGAATTCTTGATTTCCAGAAAATCCTATTAGAGATTGCAAACTTGCTTTGGATTGTGGCGTTTTTGTTGAAGAAAAAAAAGGCTCCAACTTTATGCTAGAAGTTGGAACTAAAAAAATGACATTTTATCAAATAATAATGTAATCAGATCGAGTTTCCATAGTGTTTGATAACTACGAACAGAAGATCTATTCCGAACTATTTACTAACTTGATTGAATACAATGTTGTCCACAACGAATCGATATATTCCTAGTTGACGTGAAAATATCGCCAAGCCAATTTGGCACCTTTTGTAGACGATAGAGATCCACATTTGGCAACCCTTTTTTTACCGCATATGCGCAACTGAGATTTTATGGTAACCCTTATTAGAAGGCGTAGGACGAGAGGATATTTTTTTTGGTGGTCATTTTGAAATTTTCTTTCGGCTAAACGGTGTATCGTCGCAACATTTTGGCCTTGTTGCCAACTTTTTAAGATCGCACCAACCCATACACGTAAATTAGGAATTTACCAACAAATCTAGTATCTAAGATTCAGACTTCATTGGATGACAAAAAGTGGGTTTATTAGCCCTCCGAAAATTCTGTCTCGTCAACCTTAATAGGACAGATTTCAGTCAATAAATATCGTCAAATGAAATATGTTTGAATTGAGCTTGGTATCTGGATAATATAACATGCGTAAAAACTGATAAGTCTGAAGTAAGGCAATAGAAACGTGTGTAATAGGGGCCTAATAGTGAAAGTTACATCTCCCGAAACTTGATACAATGCAACCGTATCGACAATGAATCTATCTGTCGAATTTCAATTCGATTTGATAAATGAATTAGGATTATTAGTAAAACCAAGCGCCAATTGAAGTAAGAAAAAGCGCCCTTTTAGTGACAGTGACATCCCAAAACTTGATATAGTGCATCCTTATCGACAACGAATCTACTATCGACAACGAATCTACTATCGACAACGAATCTACTATCGACAAGGAATGACGGCAAATTGGGTTTCTGAAGATAAAAGAGTGTGTAAAAGTGACTTTTTAGTGACAGTGATACCTCTCCCATTCTTCCAAAAAAACAACATGATATAGTGCAACATTATCGAAAACGAATCTACCTGTTAAATTTCAGCGCTATTGGATGACTGCAATTTGGTTTTTTAGTGTACTGAAGATAGAAGCGTGTGTAAAAGCTTTCTTTTAGGGATAGTTAAACCCCCAAAACTTGGTAGAATGTAACCTTATCAACATCGAATCAATCTGCCATATTTCACCCCGATTGGATGACTGCAAGTTGGTTTTTTATTATTCTGAAAATGGAAGCGTGTGTATAAGCAACCTTCTAGTGACAGTGACACCTCCCAAAACATGATATAATGTAACTTTACCGACAAAGAATCTACCTATTAAATTTCAGGGCGATTGGATGACGGCAAGTTTTTTTTTTAGTATCTGAAGTTACAAGCGTTAGTAAAAGCGACCTTTTAGTGACAGTGAAATTTGATAAAATGCATTGTCATCGACATCAAATCTATCTACCAAATTTCAGACCGATTGATTTAGTGTAAGTGTGTTAATATCACTATATTGTAGTTTCAAATCTGGTTGGATTTCAGTGCCACCCTTATTTAGTGGGAGAAAACGGAACTAACAACTTGTTTCCTTCGGACCCATAGACTTTTGAAAATTGTCACGGCCTGGTTGAATACAGTCTGGCTTTGCTTTGGTGTACGCAGAGGCAGAGGACATTTTGTGTTCTTTTTTTTTTCAACTCGTAAACAGATAAGAATTATGAAATCAAGATGAATCTAGTAGTTGTTTTGTTTTTGCTTTATGTAATGTTACTAGGTGACAAAGTTGCATGGGAAAACTATTAATTTAACTAGTTACCTTGTAGTCTATCCTCGGTGCAGGGCCGTAAGCAGGGGGAAGACCGACGGTACCCCCCTCCCCTTCGCCCCGAAATTGTGTGTACATTTTATATTTTTATTACGAAAACCATTACGTTACTAAGAGGACAATATCACTTTATATTTAAATCGCAAAAAGAACACGGTGGATGCCGCCACTCAAAACCAAGCAATAATATTATTGAATGAAGTAATTTTATACACAGTTCACGCGCGACAGTTAATTGCTCCTATTTCAAGCAAATATGACGTCAGAGTTAAAGTCATTCTTCCTGCCGCTACATATGTATTTAATCAAATCTTTGACCATACCCCCCTAGTAGCAATCACTGCATGGCGTTTCGTCGGCCAATGATCGGAATTCATCAAAGTCATCGGCGATTCCCCAGACTGATATATAAACACACCCGTATTTCCTCGTCTGCCGATGACCCTAAACTCTTCGGGAAAAGATATCTTCCCAACATCGGTGACCGGTGGAATTTCTGATCATCGTTTTTTGATCGGCAAAAGATATCGGAACGACATCGGGGACAGGCGATAAAAAACTTGTTTCTTTTTCTTGCAATTCCCCTGAATTAGAGGCGATCCTTGAATGTATTTCAAATTTAAATCAAGTATACAATTTGATAAACATTTCGCTTTGGCAATAAGTGAAAAATATTTTAAAAATAAGTGTACGAAAAATTTTAAATGTAAAAATATATTTTGAAAAAATGCAAACCACATAATTATATATTGCTTATCTAATACGTCAATAAAATCCATAAATAAAAGTTTTTATATAGTAAAAAAATATAGGAACAATTTTCTAAAATTAAAAATAAATTCTCATTTCAATTTCAATATAAAATAAAAATATAGTCCTTGTTTTTAAATAGTTTTCATTATAATTTGCTGAACTCATTTTGGTCCGTTTTTTAAACATCTTTTAGTAAAATAAAAATATGTTTATATGTTTCAAAAAGTTAATCAAATTGAATATAGTTCCTTAAAAAATTTAAAAATTAAATATAATTTTTTAAATGTCAAAATTATTAAGTAAACTCTTAAATTGCATTTCAAAAAATATCATAAAATTTACGTCAATTAGTTAAAATTTTACAAAATAGTGGCGACACTATTTGACACTATATATTTTTTTGCTATAATAAATAAATTAATATCATTTTCCTAAATTTATGGAAGATTTGCTATTTTCCGAAAATTCCCCATGTATAAAAAAAATGTCGGTCAATTTCCTTGCAAAGTCTGTATGATAGTAGAGTTTTGTACTACAATACAACCAAGAATCACAAGTAACAACAGTCCAGTTGCCACGTCAACGCGCTTCTGAGGGGATCACCCTTGGTTCGATCCCAGGGTAAGTAATTTACACAATTCTGGTGTGAGTAATTTGGTGGTGTTATAACTTTGATTTGTACTCTTAATATGTCACTGGAAATACTACCAAATAAGAATTACGCGCTGTGGGTAAATATTTTAGTTTTGCATTATTTTAACTTGCCGTTTTTAATATTCGATACTTACATCTTTATAATTATTTAATGTTTATTAATTGATATTTTCGAGAAAATAACGACCATCGTTTCGATATTTCTTGAGAGCAAAATTTTCCTCGGATAGTGCTCGTATTTCCCCCTTTTATCTCGGCCTTCAAACCAATTCTTGCCGGCTTCTCCTCGAATTCGATCAGTTTCCGGACATCGGCCAATGGCCGGCCACGGGGACAAAATGGATTAGTTGCCAAGGGAAAGATAAGTTTAGGGTGAGTTTCCGGTGAATCGCCAATCATCGGCGATTCACCTGGGGATGGAATTCCGATCACCGCCCGAGGTAAAATTGCTACTAGGGCCCCCACCCCATCTCCCAAAAAACAATCCTGGCTACGGGCTTCCTCGGTGTGCCTTGAAGTTAGGGCGTTATTCTTTCAGACACTTGCGGGTATAAACGATAGTAGGTAGAATATGACAGTTCTGCAACAGGCGGGAGGTGCGGGAGGCCGAGTTGAGTTGTTTTCCTCCTGCTCCCACGGGAGGCCGAGTTGAGGTGTTTTGCTGCTAGTTTAGTTTAGGTTTCGGTTTCGTTATAGACTGATGTTCGTGACGTCACAGTGGGTATTCATTATAGTTTAGTTTAGAAGGAACGGCAACACTTTTTAGTTTTGGTTTTGTAAGAGCGAGTTGAGTTGTTTTCCTCCTGCTTTAGTTTTGGTTTCGTTATAAACTGATGTTCGTGACGTCACATTAGGAATGAGTGTATTGCCTTTAGAGTTTAGTTTAGAAGGAGTGGCAACACTTTTTAGTTTGGGTTTTACAAGAGAGAGTTGAGTTGTAATAGAACTGCTGCTGAAAGGAAACATTACTTCTATGAATGGTTTAACTATGACGTCACATTAGGAATGAGTGTATAGCCTTTAGTGTTTAGTTTAGAAGGAGTGGCAACACTGGTTAGTTTTGGTTTTACAGGAAAGTTTAATGTCATGGTGGCGCCATCTAGTGTTATGGAATTGAAGCTATTTTTTTAAGTTTATATTTGAGAATTAGTTTAATGTCCTGGTGGTGCCATCTAGGGGTTGGAGAGGAACTATATTATTATTTAGACTTATTTTTCAAGATTTGTTTTGCCAAGTTGGGGGATCGAACCTGCAATCTCATGGTAAAATGACTTCATAGCCCAGTAACTTGTCGTTTTAGTAACTGGGCTATGAAGTCATGTCCTTTATAAGGTAATGTATCTATACGAACGTCTCAATTGCAAAAAAGTTTAGAAGTACTGAGTGGCAACAAGCCTTATTTTAGGTTTTTGTGCTAAATTTTAATCATGGTGGCGCCATCTATTGAGAGAAAAGGAAAGCTATTTTCCTACCTTTTTGTCGTTTCATCAATCTACTCAGTGGAAACTTTAGATACCTATAACAAACTTATATATATATATACATACAAGAATGCTAATCCCTAATAAAAGAATAAATTTTTAAAAGTTAATAAAACAGAAGGCCATTTGCTAAGGGTTCCCAAAACCCTAACCCCGAGCTACACGTGAAATTTCAATATTTTACAGGGTATTTTTTGAATGGTAAAATATCGAAAGTTCGGACGTTGCCTTCAATGGTAACTCATCTGCCCCCCCCCCCCCCCTTCCCTAACCAATTTTGAATAAGCTATAAAGTTTAGAAAATTGTTTAAAATAAATTAATGTCTGAAAATGATATTTATCAAATTTTGAAAATTAATTATTTTTAAAAAGTGAGGTCCCACCACCACCCGGCATGTCTTTTAAGAAGACATACAATGCCGCCTCACTCCATTACCATTCCCCCTATTCGTCTTTTAATAAGACAGAATCGCCTCATCTTGCTTCTTCTTGCGAGATCTTGTAATGACCGTATGCAAAGGAATGTATTCCATCTTCCAATAAATAACGTTTATCATCAAAAGATGAAAGGGCAACTTTATTTACTTTCGTTGTGTAAAGGTGGTTTCTATCATTAAGAAACCGCATCTGACTTTCTCTTGTAAAGCTACTGGATAGTAAACACTCCCTATAGAAAAGAAAAGAAAATATAAATTTAAAATACATTACACACATTCAACTCCACAACATCTCCTTAGAATGAAACTTACTTATAATGTTGATGTTTGACATTCTTCTTAACGACATGAATGAATTTCATATGTTGAGTTAAGTCTACTTTTTTCGAAAACGATTCATCGCATTTATTGCATTTAAATGTTTTGTTATGCGTAGTATAATGCACCATGAAATGATCGCGTCTTTTGAAAGATTTTTCACATTTTAAACATGGAAACATATTTAATTCCTCATCACCCTTATGTATCAATAAGTGTCGATCTAAATCAGAATTTCTTGCAAAAGATTTGTCACAAATTTCACATTGAAAGTTTTTCTCTCTAGAATGTATTTTTAAATGTCGTGTTAAACTACGCTTTTGAGTAAAAGTCTTTTTGCATATATTACACACCAGTAGTTAGAAAATAGGGCTCCGAAGCCATGGAGCGACCGAGCGACGGGATGAGGGATGATAACGTCACCGGAAGTGGGCATGACCGGATATGACGTCATAGGAAGGGACATCACAGGATATGACGTCACCGGAAGTGGAGTTGAGTTGTTCCCCTCCTGTTGTTGTTTTAGTTTCGGTTTCGTTATAAGCTGTTTGTGTATGACGTCACAGTGGGTATGACGTCATTATGTATTTTATATCAAAGTTTTGAGTGGTGGCAACACTTTTTAGTTTCGATTTACCTTTCAGGTGGAGTTGAGTTGTTTTAGGGCTGCTTCTAAACTAATAACTTAGAGTTATAGATATTTTTACTAGTGCATCACAGTGGGAATGACGTCATAACTTGCTTTGTGTTAGAGATCGGAAAAATACTTGCTTGCGATTGGTCGGTTTTTAGACACATCACCAAATACTCTCTTCTCATTGGTTGAAATGTGTCACGTGATTTCATTGGCTATACAGTTTATGGTGCTTTGAAAGATTATTTGAAATTGTAAATAAAAATTATTCAATGGAAATATGTGTGTGTGATTTTCTTATGTGAAATAATAATAAAAAAAAAAATGTTAAAGCAATATCACTTTATTGAATCATAAATTTTCCCACTTTTTAGGTGGTTTTACATTTCGTCTCAACTTTGTTTGGACAATTTTTACAGGTGACTTTAGCAACTTCTTATTTCCGATAAACTGCTTCGGAACATTTAAATCTTTCAAAACAGTATTAAATGAACTTTTCCGTGATACATTACTTTTGGTATTGTACATATAATTGAAAAAGTCGATAATGTTAGAGTTTGGTATTTTTTCTCCGTGAATGGAGATTTGACCCTTGGAATTCCATGATAAGATATCAGGTTGATTCTTGATGAGAGCAAGTGTATTTTCAGCTTTTCTTCGCATGGGTTTAGAAAGTGATGCTAATATAAGTTCTTGATAATTATCATCTTTTTGAAGTTTCTTTATTTCTTCTACTTTCACAGATTCTTCAACTTTCCTCTTATCTTCTATTTTCTCCACTTCTTCTTTCTTCTTCTCTTCAGCTGTCTTACTACTTTGTTCATTCGGACGTGAATTATTAAATTCTTGCAGATTTAAACTTTTCTTCAACAGTTCATGATAGAGGACCAATTTTTCATGATCAGGTAAGTCACTATGTAAAATTTGTATCATTGCCTTATCAAGCTCACTAAGCCTTTTATTGGAAACAGTATGTTTTGTCACCAATTCTTCGGGTATAAGAGCAAACTTCTTAATTTGATCCATGAAATAATGTAGTTAAAACAGTCAAGGCTGCAGGAATAAGTATGTTGAGGAAACCTCCTTTCTGTAAAATGACTTGACGTTTTTTCGGTAAAGACACTTTACGATTACTTAAATGACGCAATATCTTCTTATGTTTAGAGAGCGTTTTCTTCTGTCGTGCAGTCAATGGGATATTTCCATTCAATGTGTTAATGCAACATTCGCATATGGCTTTTATACAGTTCTTATTGAGTTTACTTAATAAAGTTTTTCGTAACCTTAAAGGACAAATTTGCAACAGTCGTAATTGATTGAGTTGCTCCTTCTTAAGCGTCATCTTGCTAAATGATACTTATCTTCAAAGTCATTCACTTTTATATCATTTAAATTGATACACGATCTGTCTTTCAGTAGGTAAAATTTTGGTACGTAATCGTAACTCTTCTGGTGTTTCGGCACGTAAATCTATAAATAAATAGGAATAGGGGTTTTTCGTTGCATCTTCAAAGACTTCTTGAAATAACTTGACATGTCGAGGAAATAATTGTCTTCCTAGATGTGAAATTTGACTCACGTCTCGTCTATTTTTACACAGTACTAAATAGTGTGCATTCAATGTAATGTCACGCATTTCTTTCCCTTTGTAGAAAAAATTTTGTGTTATGAAGATAACACTCAGGTTTAAATGATGACTACCTTTTGTAAAAAGATCAGTTAAATGACTGTTAGCATTTGACATTAAATCATCAATTACGAAGAGTGTATTCTCGCCCAAAAATTCTTTAAATGTCGTAGGTAGACCTTCTACAAATGTCACATTATCAATTTCATCATATAAGGGTTGATGTATTCCATAAAACCAAACAATCTTATCGGGAACAATTGAAAACATCCCCTGTTTTTCACTTATCAAATCCCGCACAAAATAACTTTTACCGCATCCTGTTGGACCGGCGATTACCATCGTAAAAGGATGTTGCAACTTTGGAAATTCCATGTTGAATGAGAGACGAGACATAGTGCTACTGTTTAAATACTTTCTTTATTGATAAAATGGTGCTACAATTCTAAAGTGCTTGATTACAAAATGATGCACTTTGATATCATTACATATTTGATTGGGTACAAAAGACAAGAGAATATCGTTCATAGAACGTCCATTACATTTAGAATATAAATAAAAAATACAATATTGTCCACACACGGAACTCGCATTCGATTGAAGTATCATAGGATTAAACTCTACATGTCGATAACGCTTTACATAACTTGATATTCCTCCGGGAAAATAAGACGGTGGGTTTCCGAACGAATCAAAGAAGCATATTTCTGTAGGTGATTCTATATAAAAAGCCACCCAATGGGTACCTTCTTGATTGGACTTGTCAGTGTTGGCAATAAAACAGGCTGGAAAGTTTCGAACATATGTTGGTAATCGATCACTTGAGAAAACACCCAAGAATATATTCTTGGTTTTTGCATTTCCAGAAAGAATTCTAGTTATTTGTAGGGTATCCATTAATTCGGAAAGTCACACACCACGTGACATGATTTGGATATTTCAATCACGTTTTGAAACTCTGCATAAATGAGCACTGATAAAGTTTCCGTAATAGCCTCGGAAAATTTAATTTCCACACGTAAATTTCCTTGGTGTTGCAGATTAAAATGTTCTCCGTCGCAAAGATCAGGACTTATATCAAATGCGTAAAGTACATGACCTCTGGCATATTCTTCTTGAGATAAGTAAATTCCCTTATCACGATTAAATCCGGAAAATAAGCTATGATAAGCCCGAACGTAGTTGTTGGAATCAAAATTAAGCTCTAAAGGCTTGCAGGGAACCGGTTGTCCATCTACATAAATAGATACAAAGTTTGCACTATGGTGAGAAAAGAGAAATGGGTTCTTTGAATATTGCCCATTCATTGCAGCATTTCCTAAACAGGTGAGAATGACACGTTTTGGCATGAGTCCAAGAAACACATTATCAGTAGTTAGAAAATGACAGTCCGGGGCCATGGACTGACCGAGCGACGGTATGGTATGGGGGCGTGACCGGAAGGGGGCGTGACCGGATATGACGTCACAGGATATGACGTCACAGGATATGCCGTCACCGGAAGTCACGTGACCGGAAGTGGAGTTGAGTTGTTCCCCTCCTGCTGTTGTTTTAGTTTCATTATAAGCTGTTTGTGTATGACGTCACAGTAGGTATGACGTCATAATGTGTTTTATATTAAAGTTTTGAGTGGTGGCAACACTTTTTTTTTTAGTTTCGGTTTATCTAGCAGACGGAGTTGAGTTGTTCTAGGACTGCTTGTAAATGAATAAGCTAGAGTGATAGGTTTTTATTGCGTAACGTCACAGTAGGTATGACGTCATAATGTGTTTTATATCAAAGTTTAGAGCGATGGCAACACTTTTTAGTTTCAATTTACCTTTAAGATGGAGCTGAATTGTTCTAGGGCTGCTTCTAAACGAATAAGGTAGAGTGATAGGTATTTTTACTAATGACGTCACAGTGGGTATGACGTCATTCTATGTTAAGATTTACGTTTTAAGTGGTGATAACATTGGATATATACCAAATTTAGTTTTCAGGTGTTGGCAACGAGTTCTGATCGGTCAGCTAAATGCTCGCTGGTGATTGATAAGTTTTAAACATGTGACCAAAAGTTAACTCCTGATTGACTGTTTGGTTTTCTAGCGAGTTACTTACATATCCTTTAGCCAAGTTAAAATACCTGCAACAAAGTTACACAAAAAAAAAATGTTAAATTTGAAAAGTTAATAAGAGGAAGGCCATTTGCTAAGGGTCTAAAGAACCCTAACCCCGAGCTACACGTGACATTTCAATATTTTACCAAACAATTGTTAAAATATCGACTATCGGACGTTGCCTTCATGGTAACTCATCTACCCACCCCCCTTCCCTAACTAATTTTGAATAAGTTAAGACTTTAGAATTACAATTAATAAATTTTGAAAAATTATTTATTAAAGGTGAGGACCCACCTCCAGCCCGATACCTCTTTTAGGAAGAATTGGTACCGCCTCACTCCACCCTAACAAAAAAAAAAAAATCTCTGATAAAAAACACGAAGTATTAAACACGTCTTTCACACTCAGGTATCTAAGTAGAAATGGCGAGACGGCAACCGGTAGCGTCTATATATGAGGGGTGATCACGTGACTTCACCGACCAATCAGGTTTCACGGTAGAGGGTGCTACTGACTATCGACCCGTCAGAAGGGAGGGGAGCGAGACTAGGGATGTTTCAACACGCTTCAACGCGTTTGCGAGTTGAGTTGTTGTGTAACGATCTTGCTTGAAACAGTTAAAGTGATAGATAATTTGTTCGTGACGTCATAGTGTAGCGAATGGGTTTTTAGCGTAGACAGTTGTTGCAATTGGAGTAATTATGAAATTTATTAAATATAAAGATAATATTTAGTAATAATTATCAGATTTTATTATTATTATTATAAAAAATAAACTTATAAAAAAAAGTGAACGTGAAAATTTACTTTACGAATAAAAATCATGTCTTTAAAATGTGAACGAATATCACTAAATAAGAGAAAAAAGTAACATACTTAAACTCTTTAAAATAAATAACTTTAACATTAACGTAAAAAATTTACTTTTCACATAAAAATCACTTTAAAATGAGTAAAAATATCGCTAAATAAGAGAAAAAAAAGTAACTTACTTAAAATTTCTAAGATAAATATTTAACCTTTACTCGAAAATTCCCTTCATATATAAAAATCACGACTTTAAAATATGACATGCAAGAGAAAAGTAACGTACTTAAACTTTCTACGACAAATAACTTTAACATTAACGTAACATTTTACTTTACACATAAAAATCCCGACTTTAAAATATGTAGAAATATCGCTAAATAAAAGAAGAAAAAAAAAGTAACATATACTTAAACTTTGTACGACAAATAACTTTGACATTAACGTAAAAAATTTTCTTCACATATAAAAATCACGACTTTAAAATGTAACGTGTAAGAAGAATTAGCATACTTAAAATTTCTACGACAAATAAATTTAACCTTTACGCGAAAATTTACTATATACATAAAAATCATGTCTTTAAAATAGGTAAAAATATTGCTAAATAAAAGAAAAAGAACTAACATACTTAAACTTTGCACGACAAATAACTTTAGCATTAACGTAAAAATTTACTTCACATATAAAAATCACGACATTAAAATGTGACATGTAAGAAGAATTAGCATACTTAAAATTTCTACGATAAATAATTTTAACATTTGAGTGAAAATTTACTACATATATAAAAATCATGTATTTAAAATATCGCTGAATAAAAGAAAAAAGTAACATACTTAAACTTTCTACGACAAATAACTTTAACATTAACGCAAAAATTTACTTTACACATAAAAATCACGACTTTAAATTTGACATGCAGGAGGAAAGTATAACATACCTATAATTTCTGCGACAAAGAATTCAAACATTGCCATTCATGTCTTTAAAATGTATAATGACAACTCTAACTTTTAGAAAAAAGAAACACTAAAAATTTACAAGGCAAAGAATTTAAAATTGAACGTGAAAATTAACTTCACATGTACAATCATACTCTTATATCAACGATAAATAAGATAAAAAAGAAGCTCTAAAAATTTATAAGGCAAATAATTTAAATAATACGCGAAAATTTACCACACATATAAAAATTATGTCTTTCAAATGTGTAAGAATAACGCTAAATTAGAGAAAAAGAAATACTAAAAATTTATAAGGTAAGGAATTGAAACAATATGCGAAAATTTATTTCACGCATAAAATTTTTATCTTTAAAATGTGTAAGAATAATGCTAAATTAGAGAAGAAAAAAAAAATAACATACTTAAACTTTCTTCGACAACAATTTAAACAATACGCGACATTTTCATACACAATTATTTTCTTAGGTTAATGTTAAATAATGGGAAATTTAACAGAATAAAAATTTCAAAGATAAAGAATTTTAACCTTTACACGAAAATTTACCTCACAAAAATATCATATCCTTAAACTTTAACGTGACAATTTACTCTTCATATACAATTAAACTCTTAGGTTAATGTTAAATAAGAAAAAAAATAATATACTTAAAATTTCTAAGATAAACATAACGTAAAAATTTCGTATCATGTGTTTAAAATGTAACATATAAGAGAAAAAAAACTAACATACTTGAACTTTCTATAGCAAAGAATTTAAGCATTAGCGTAAAAATTCACTTTACATATAAAATTCACATCTTTAAATGGGAAGATAAGCAGGTGACGGTAATTAGCCAATCAGGGTAGCGGTAGGTGATACGCCATTCGCCGGCATTTTTAGATCGGAGGATGAGTCACGCTAAAACTTGTTGGAACAGGTCGGGAGATTTGTACAGCAAGAACAACAGCATCGACGCGCAAGCAGCGGGTGATGCTGTGATGTGTCAGCAGGTCTTTGAGATTATCGTTTTCCTACTTTGCCGTTTTCATAATGAAATGTTTGTGAAAACTTGAAATGAATAAAGTGGATTTCAAAGACATATTAGTAAGTGAAGGTAGAATTCGCATGGACTTTCTTCCAAAAAGTATGATTCACTTGGAGAATTTAAGATCATTTCTACTTGAAAACTTTTCTATTATTTAAAACATTGAATATTGTTCAAACTCAGTGGGATTATATGCTACAATACGGGTAAAACTTAACAAAATTGTTACATAGAAGAAAAATAGTAAGAGATTTAAAATAAATATTAGTTATAGATACTCCAAAGAAAAAATTTCACCTCTACTTTTCAATCGGAAAATCAATACAAGTTGGAAATTTATGTTACTTCAAGAAAGACTTAGACAATTTACTTTGTAATAATATACGTTAAGGTGTCGTATTAACTCGTGCAATACATGCTGACTAAGGTTTATTTTACTTGAAAGGTGAATTGGAGGAAAATATTAAATAAATTGTAGATATTAAATACATTGTAGATATGCATTCAAGTTTTGAAAATCACCTGCAAGACTTTTAAAACATCTTAAGATAAATTGAAAGAAACTTTTTATACTCTGAAAGGAAATCACAAGTAATTTAGTTAACTTTTTTCATGGTAACACTCATATTCAACGACATGTTTTTAAAATTTAACCTTCTTTACATGATAATAGTTATAAATTTTTTCAATCTCAGATGCGGTATACTATTATTTCTAACATATATGTTACGAATTGTGTAAAGTTTTTAAAAGAGTATATGCAAATCACCAATCAGAAACATAAAAATCTAACATCAATCAAACACACTAAAATAATAAGATATTTTCCTTAGTGGAAATAGTTAACTACTCATGTGATGGAATGTACTTAGAAAATTTAAATACTGAAAAAAGTTTGCTAGGCAAACTTAAAGAATATATTTTTTTTCTTGTGAAAAACTAGCATAAATTTGAAAAATATAGAGTTTGCTACTACGTAAAATTGAACATCATCTGGACAAACTAAATTATACATGAATTTTTTTTTTATTTGAGAGGTGCTGACAATATATCATTAATACAGAGATTTTTAACTTCCACCCATAATTTCTAAATAACTTATACATAAATTTCAGAAAACTGAAACGGAATGTGTTTTACAAGACGCTTATTTTGTAAGATGAATATTCAATATTAATATAACTGAGCAAAGTTCATTACGGAAAAAAAACTTGTAAAAGATACTTATATTTTGAAAATAGTTTGAAATATCCTTTTAAATTTATGAATGCTCGCTTTCGAAAGACACAAATAAAACTGATATTACACATGATAATTAACACATGCATAACATTAATCAAACAAAGTGGAATTTTTATTGCTTGTGACCGATAACTTTTCAGTGAAGCAGAACTTACATAGGAAATTTGTGCAAACTTTTTCAACTTTTAAACCAAGTATTATGTAAAATTATAAATTACGATAGGAAATAGCACACTTCAGAATCGGAACAAGTCTTCTAGTTAAGCTAAATTTATTTCTCAAGGAATTGAAAGCATACCAGACAAGTCCTTATCATTTCGCATCTTTTCTCATGTTGCAAGAAGACATACTTTGTAAGAGATCGTCGTTGCACTTAACAAAAATCAGTAAAAATAAATGTATTTTCTATGGCAAAGATAAAACTTCACAACTTAATTACTGAAATTTAGCTAAGTTGCATATGGTTTATTCACATAACTCGCATATGCTTCGAATGTTGAAATATATTTGTCAGTTGAAATCAAACTAATCGAAAATAAATGCTACCTACATTTTCAAGTCGGAAATTACTATTAAATAAACTTTACATGTAAAACATTGTCATATTAAAAAGAAAAATCTACAAAAATGTAAATGATAATTTTACTGTTGGTACATAAATGATGAATAATTTATGATTTTATTCTTGGCAAACGTTTTATTGTCTAACAGAGAACTTAAACTTTAGCAGAAAAATAAAAAAATACAATTTTTATATCCTATCATACTTGTCGAAAATTGAATTTATTAGCTGTTGTAATAGATTTTTATTGTCCAAATTTCTATAGTTTTTCTTCCCGGTGCAATAAAATTAAGTTCATGTGTAATAAGTAGGTTTTTTTTATGAATCTTATAAATTTAATGAAATTATTATGACCTAAGAGATTGAGTGAACTGAATAAATCAATGATGTAAATTTAAACAGTGACTTGAACTGATACATACTATAACTGTAAAGAAGTATGACAAAGTGATAGATGAAGTAAAAATAGAAGTTGAATGAAATGTGTTGAAAAAAGTTGAAGACGACAAGAAATTCGTAATTGAGAATTATCATTGACTTATATTAACTTCGTTTTTCTTGCTTATGACAAGAAAATACACTCTTTCTTATTAAGAACCAACTTGATATCTTATCATAGAATGACAATGATGAAATATCTATACATTAAAAAAAAAAAAAAAATACCAAACTTAGACATAGCAAATTTCTTGAAATTCATGTATAATGCGAGAAGTTTTACTGGAAATATAGAAGATACAACATTGAAAGATGTGAATGTTTCGAAGTACTTTATCAGAAATAAAAAAAAAAATGCGCTGAGATTCGCTATAAAAAATTTTAGGAGAAAGTTTAAACAAAATTTAAAATCAAACATGCTTTTAAATGGGAACACAAATATTAAAACTATAGCACATTAAACAATTTATATTACGTCATCTCAGTTGTATCAAACTGAATAACATAAAAAACAACCACAAACTGAATAAACATGAAAATTATCAATATATGTGGAAAAGTTTCCTTTTTTCACATATAAAAAAAATAACACATTGACGTACGTTAAGATCACGAAACATGCATAATCATATACCGATAAGAGCAACCAATGTTGCGGGGAGATATTCACATGATGGTCAATATCCCATGAATAAATTGATTGATTGAATTTATAATGCTAATTCCAATAGTATTCCACGTAACTTCAACTTCATATGTTACACTATAGATATATTTATTTTTCAAATATATTGACTTTCGAAAAATCATCCTTCAATACAAGAATGATCATAGTAAGAATAAAAGAAAAGATACTAAGCATTGATTTAAAGTGTATTTATTTCAACTTAGCAACAAATCATATGCTTGAAACGAAAATTGCTTCGAACCAAAGTATAACCATCCAATTTCATTGATTCCTACATGGACATTTTTCTCATCTAGTAATTGAATTTTTTTTTCTCATACACATTATAAGTGATGTCCAATCAGGTGTAGAATAGTTGAAGATATCCGACCTCTTTCTAAATATTAATAAGTCACTGTTGAAAAACTTATAAAAATTTCAATTTACACTTAAAGTTTTTTTTTTTTATATATATATTTCAAAGAATTTTTTCAAATCAATATGTATATTTAAATACTGAAACTTATTCACTTCAATAAATGTATGTTTAAGTTATAAAACTCTTCGTATGTATTGAAAAATTGTAACTTTTCGTCTTCTTCGTATAAATCGATAACAAAATTTCAGATATTTTCGTAACTTTCACATGAAACATGTACAATTTAACTTGTTACAAATGCAAAGCTATAAGTATGTTTTTACCTTTGAAAGATTTACTTAGAAGATTAATTGATGAAGAACTAGTGTATAAGTTATCGATTTATACGAAGAAGACGAAAAGTTACAATTTTTCAATACATACGAAGAGTTTTATAACTTAAACATACATTTATTGAAGTGAATAAGTTTCAGTATTTAAATATACATATTGATTTGAAAAAATTCTTTGAAATATATATATAAAAAAAAAAAACTTTAAGTGTAAATTGAAATTTTTATAAGTTTTTCAACAGTGACTTATTAATATTTAGAAAGAGGTCGGATATCTTCAACTATTCTACACCTGATTGGACATCACTTATAATGTGTATGAGAAAAAAAAATTCAATTACTAGATGAGAAAAATGTCCATGTAGGAATCAATGAAATTGGATGGTTATACTTTGGTTCGAAGCAATTTTCGTTTCAAGCATATGATTTGTTGCTAAGTTGAAATAAATACACTTTAAATCAATGCTTAGTATCTTTTCTTTTATTCTTACTATGATCATTCTTGTATTGAAGGATGATTTTTCGAAAGTCAATATATTTGAAAAATAAATATATCTATAGTGTAACATATGAAGTTGAAGTTACGTGGAATACTATTGGAATTAGCATTATAAATTCAATCAATCAATTTATTCATGGGATATTGACCATCATGTGAATATCTCCCCGCAACATTGGTTGCTCTTATCGGTATATGATTATGCATGTTTCGTGATCTTAACGTACGTCAATGTGTTATTTTTTTTATATGTGAAAAAAGGAAACTTTTCCACATATATTGATAATTTTCATGTTTATTCAGTTTGTGGTTGTTTTTCATGTTATTCAGTTTGATACAACTGAGATGACGTAATATAAATTGTTTAATGTGCTATAGTTTTAATATTTGTGTTCCCATTTAAAAGCATGTTTGATTTTAAATTTTGTTTAAACTTTCTCCTAAAATTTTTTATAGCGAATCTCAGCGCATTTTTTTTTTATTTCTGATAAAGTACTTCGAAACATTCACATCTTTCAATGTTGTATCTTCTATATTTCCAGTAAAACTTCTCGCATTATACATGAATTTCAAGAAATTTGCTATGTCTAAGTTTGGTATTTTTTTTTTTTTTTAATGTATAGATATTTCATCATTGTCATTCTATGATAAGATATCAAGTTGGTTCTTAATAAGAAAGAGTGTATTTTCTTGTCATAAGCAAGAAAAACGAAGTTAATATAAGTCAATGATAATTCTCAATTACGAATTTCTTGTCGTCTTCAACTTTTTTCAACACATTTCATTCAACTTCTATTTTTACTTCATCTATCACTTTGTCATACTTCTTTACAGTTATAGTATGTATCAGTTCAAGTCACTGTTTAAATTTACATCATTGATTTATTCAGTTCACTCAATCTCTTAGGTCATAATAATTTCATTAAATTTATAAGATTCATAAAAAAAACCTACTTATTACACATGAACTTAATTTTATTGCACCGGGAAGAAAAACTATAGAAATTTGGACAATAAAAATCTATTACAACAGCTAATAAATTCAATTTTCGACAAGTATGATAGGATATAAAAATTGTATTTTTTTATTTTTCTGCTAAAGTTTAAGTTCTCTGTTAGACAATAAAACGTTTGCCTAGAATAAAATCATAAATTATTCATCATTTATGTACCAACAGTAAAATTATCATTTACATTTTTGTAGATTTTTCTTTTTAACATGACAGTGTTTTACATGTAAAGTTTATTTAATAGTAATTTCCGACTTGAAAATGTAGGTAGCATTTATTTTCGATTAGTTTGATTTCAACTGACAAATATATTTCAACATTCGAAGCATATGCGAGTTATGTGAATAAACCATATGCAACTTAGCTAAATTTCAGTAATTAAGTTGTGAAGTTTTATCTTTGCCATAGAAAATACATTTATTTTTACTGATTTTTGTTAAGTGCAACGACGATCTCTTACAAAGTATGTCTTCTTGCAACATGAGAAAAGATGCGAAATGATAAGGACTTGTCTGGTATGCTTTCAATTCCTTGAGAAATAAATTTAGCTTAACTAGAAGACTTGTTCCGATTCTGAAGTGTGCTATTTCCTATCGTAATTTATAATTTTACATAATACTTGGTTTAAAAGTTGAAAAAGTTTGCATAAATTTCCTATGTAAGTTCTGCTTCACTGAAAAGTTATCGGTCACAAGCAATAAAAATTCCACTTTGTTTGATTAATGTTATGCATGTGTTAATTATCATGTGTAATATCAGTTTTATTTGTGTCTTTCGAAAGCGAGCATTCATAAATTTAAAAGGATATTTCAAACTATTTTCAAAATATAAGTATCTTTTACAAGTTTTTTTTCCGTAATGAACTTTGCTCAGTTATATTAATATTGAATATTCATCTTACAAAATAAGCGTCTTGTAAAACACATTCCGTTTCAGTTTTCTGAAATTTATGTATAAGTTATTTAGAAATTATGGGTGGAAGTTAAAAATCTCTGTATTAATGATATATTGTCAGCACCTCTCAAATAAAAAAAAAATTCATGTATAATTTAGTTTGTCCAGATGATGTTCAATTTTACGTAGTAGCAAACTCTATATTTTTCAAATTTATGCTAGTTTTTCACAAGAAAAAAAAATATATTCTTTAAGTTTGCCTAGCAAACTTTTTTCAGTATTTAAATTTTCTAAGTACATTCCATCACATGAGTAGTTAACTATTTCCACTAAGGGAAATATCTTATTATTTTAGTGTGTTTGATTGATGTTAGATTTTTATGTTTCTGATTGGTGATTTGCATATACTCTTTTAAAAACTTTACACAATTCGTAACATATATGTTAGAAATAATAGTATACCGCATCTGAGATTGAAAAAATTTATAACTATTATCATGTAAAGAAGGTTAAATTTTAAAAACATGTCGTTGAATATGAGTGTTACCATGAAAAAAGTTAACTAAATTACTTGTGATTTCCTTTCAGAGTATAAAAAGTTTCTTTCAATTTATCTTAAGATGTTTTAAAAGTCTTGCAGGTGATTTTCAAAACTTGAATGCATATCTACAATGTATTTAATATCTACAATTTATTTAATATTTTCCCCCAATTCACCTTTCAAGTAAAATAAACCTTAGTCAGCATGTATTGCACGAGTTAATACGACACCTTAACGTATATTATTACAAAGTAAATTGTCTAAGTCTTTCTTGAAGTAACATAAATTTCCAACTTGTATTGATTTTCCGATTGAAAAGTAGAGGTGAAATTTTTTCTTTGGAGTATCTATAACTAATATTTATTTTAAATCTCTTACTATTTTTCTTCTATGTAACAATTTTGTTAAGTTTTACCCGTATTGTAGCATATAATCCCACTGAGTTTGAACAATATTCAATGTTTTAAATAATAGAAAAGTTTTCAAGTAGAAATGATCTTAAATTCTCCAAGTGAATCATACTTTTTGGAAGAAAGTCCATGCGAATTCTACCTTCACTTACTAATATGTCTTTGAAATCCACTTTATTCATTCCAAGTTTTCACAAACATTTCATTATGAAAACGGCAAAGTAGGAAAACGATAATCTCAAAGACCTGCTGACACATCACAGCATCACCCGCTGCTTGCGCGTCGATGCTGTTGTTCTTGCTGTACAAATCTCCCGACCTGTTCCAACAAGTTTTAGCGTGACTCATCCTCCGATCTAAAAATGCCGGCGAATGGCGTATCACCTACCGCTACCCTGATTGGCTAATTACCGTCACCTGCTTATCTTCCCATTTAAAGATGTGAATTTTATATGTAAAGTGAATTTTTACGCTAATGCTTAAATTCTTTGCTATAGAAAGTTCAAGTATGTTAGTTTTTTTTCTCTTATATGTTACATTTTAAACACATGATACGAAATTTTTACGTTATGTTTATCTTAGAAATTTTAAGTATATTATTTTTTTTCTTATTTAACATTAACCTAAGAGTTTAATTGTATATGAAGAGTAAATTGTCACGTTAAAGTTTAAGGATATGATATTTTTGTGAGGTAAATTTTCGTGTAAAGGTTAAAATTCTTTATCTTTGAAATTTTTATTCTGTTAAATTTCCCATTATTTAACATTAACCTAAGAAAATAATTGTGTATGAAAATGTCGCGTATTGTTTAAATTGTTGTCGAAGAAAGTTTAAGTATGTTATTTTTTTTTTCTTCTCTAATTTAGCATTATTCTTACACATTTTAAAGATAAAAATTTTATGCGTGAAATAAATTTTCGCATATTGTTTCAATTCCTTACCTTATAAATTTTTAGTATTTCTTTTTCTCTAATTTAGCGTTATTCTTACACATTTGAAAGACATAATTTTTATATGTGTGGTAAATTTTCGCGTATTATTTAAATTATTTGCCTTATAAATTTTTAGAGCTTCTTTTTTATCTTATTTATCGTTGATATAAGAGTATGATTGTACATGTGAAGTTAATTTTCACGTTCAATTTTAAATTCTTTGCCTTGTAAATTTTTAGTGTTTCTTTTTTCTAAAAGTTAGAGTTGTCATTATACATTTTAAAGACATGAATGGCAATGTTTGAATTCTTTGTCGCAGAAATTATAGGTATGTTATACTTTCCTCCTGCATGTCAAATTTAAAGTCGTGATTTTTATGTGTAAAGTAAATTTTTGCGTTAATGTTAAAGTTATTTGTCGTAGAAAGTTTAAGTATGTTACTTTTTTCTTTTATTCAGCGATATTTTAAATACATGATTTTTATATATGTAGTAAATTTTCACTCAAATGTTAAAATTATTTATCGTAGAAATTTTAAGTATGCTAATTCTTCTTACATGTCACATTTTAATGTCGTGATTTTTATATGTGAAGTAAATTTTTACGTTAATGCTAAAGTTATTTGTCGTGCAAAGTTTAAGTATGTTAGTTTTTTTTCTTTTATTTAGCAATATTTTTACCTATTTTAAAGACATGATTTTTATGTATATAGTAAATTTTCGCGTAAAGGTTAAATTTATTTGTCGTAGAAATTTTAAGTATGCTAATTCTTCTTACACGTTACATTTTAAAGTCGTGATTTTTATATGTGAAGAAAATTTTTTACGTTAATGTCAAAGTTATTTGTCGTACAAAGTTTAAGTATATGTTACTTTTTTTTTCTTCTTTTATTTAGCGATATTTCTACATATTTTAAAGTCGGGATTTTTATGTGTAAAGTAAAATGTTACGTTAATGTTAAAGTTATTTGTCGTAGAAAGTTTAAGTACGTTACTTTTCTCTTGCATGTCATATTTTAAAGTCGTGATTTTTATATATGAAGGGAATTTTCGAGTAAAGGTTAAATATTTATCTTAGAAATTTTAAGTAAGTTACTTTTTTTTCTCTTATTTAGCGATATTTTTACTCATTTTAAAGTGATTTTTATGTGAAAAGTAAATTTTTTACGTTAATGTTAAAGTTATTTATTTTAAAGAGTTTAAGTATGTTACTTTTTTCTCTTATTTAGTGATATTCGTTCACATTTTAAAGACATGATTTTTATTCGTAAAGTAAATTTTCACGTTCACTTTTTTTTATAAGTTTATTTTTTATAATAATAATAATAAAATCTGATAATTATTACTAAATATTATCTTTATATTTAATAAATTTCATAATTACTCCAATTGCAACAACTGTCTACGCTAAAAACCCATTCGCTACACTATGACGTCACGAACAAATTATCTATCACTTTAACTGTTTCAAGCAAGATCGTTACACAACAACTCAACTCGCAAACGCGTTGAAGCGTGTTGAAACATCCCTAGTCTCGCTCCCCTCCCTTCTGACGGGTCGATAGTCAGTAGCACCCTCTACCGTGAAACCTGATTGGTCGGTGAAGTCACGTGATCACCCCTCATATATAGACGCTACCGGTTGCCGTCTCGCCATTTCTACTTAGATACCTGAGTGTGAAAGACGTGTTTAATACTTCGTGTTTTTTATCAGAGATTTTTTTTTTTTTGTTAGGGTGGAGTGAGACGGTACCAATTCTTCCTAAAAGAGGTATCGGGCTGGAGGTGGGTCCTCACCTTTAATAAATAATTTTTCAAAATTTATTAATTGTAATTCTAAAGTCTTAACTTATTCAAAATTAGTTAGGGAAGGGGGGTGGGTAGATGAGTTACCATGAAGGCAACGTCCGATAGTCGATATTTTAACAATTGTTTGGTAAAATATTGAAATGTCACGTGTAGCTCGGGGTTAGGGTTCTTTAGACCCTTAGCAAATGGCCTTCCTCTTATTAACTTTTCAAATTTAACATTTTTTTTTTGTGTAACTTTGTTGCAGGTATTTTAACTTGGCTAAAGGATATGTAAGTAACTCGCTAGAAAACCAAACAGTCAATCAGGAGTTAACTTTTGGTCACATGTTTAAAACTTATCAATCACCAGCGAGCATTTAGCTGACCGATCAGAACTCGTTGCCAACACCTGAAAACTAAATTTGGTATATATCCAATGTTATCACCACTTAAAACGTAAATCTTAACATAGAATGACGTCATACCCACTGTGACGTCATTAGTAAAAATACCTATCACTCTACCTTATTCGTTTAGAAGCAGCCCTAGAACAATTCAGCTCCATCTTAAAGGTAAATTGAAACTAAAAAGTGTTGCCATCGCTCTAAACTTTGATATAAAACACATTATGACGTCATACCTACTGTGACGTTACGCAATAAAAACCTATCACTCTAGCTTATTCATTTACAAGCAGTCCTAGAACAACTCAACTCCGTCTGCTAGATAAACCGAAACTAAAAAAAAAAGTGTTGCCACCACTCAAAACTTTAATATAAAACACATTATGACGTCATACCTACTGTGACGTCATACACAAACAGCTTATAATGAAACTAAAACAACAGCAGGAGGGGAACAACTCAACTCCACTTCCGGTCACGTGACTTCCGGTGACGGCATATCCTGTGACGTCATATCCGGTCACGCCCCCTTCCGGTCACGCCCCCATACCATACCGTCGCTCGGTCAGTCCATGGCCCCGGACTGTCATTTTCTAACTACTATTATCTTGTAAAAAGGACCAACTCCCTTTGGCTATAAGTTTTGCAAATCACACGATCAATTGGATATTTGCACGATGTCTTCTCCAAAGCCTTAGCATGCCCAATAGCAACGGCAGGGCTAACCTTCACTTTTCTTATAAATATAGAAGCATGCTCTAGAACTATCTTATAATCCCCATCCACTTTGGTTGAAATTAAGCAAAATGAGGATTTGCTGCGTATCATTTTAATTTTGATATCTACCAAGTTAATCATGAGACGATTTTGTTGAAAAATGTCACAGTGGAGTTGACCAATCATTTCTACGGTCTGGCTGTCTTTGATAAGATTGTAACGCGTCTTCAATCCAGCATCAGCTTTCTCATCTATGTGATATCAGGTTGCGTATCTTTGTAGAATCCTTCACAGGTCAGCAAACTTTTCTTGGCATCTTCCCCATAATTTAACAATGTCTCTATATAGGCTCTAAAAGGATAAGTGTTGCTTGCAGAAGAAATATTTCTCTCGTTTAAACTAACGTCTACTTGACTGAAAAGCGAATGAAGGAAAATGTTGACGGGAGCAACTGGTTCCTTTTCTGGTAGTTTAGTTCCATCTGCTTTCATCACTTTCACTTTCACGTGTAGATAGGAAGCAGCTAAGTCCACATATTCTTCACTACTTCCTGATATTGAAAATTCAATCGGTCCACCATCTCGTACACTTGAAAGGGGATGAAATTCGACAAATTGTCCTTTTTCGATAACGGTCTGGGTTGGGGGAATTGAAAATAAATCTAATTCCGACTTGACGCAAGGAGCAAAGTCTTTGTAGATGAAGGAAGCCATTAGGAGAAAATATCATGCGATGTGCACTTCTTCTTGGCTGAACGTGGAATGATGTTTTTTTTCTTCTGCATACGCTTTTTATGTCTTTTTCCACTACCAATCATAGTCTTGACTTTGGTGGCGGCTTTATCTGTTAACACATTTCCAGCTTCTTTGAGTCTTCGTTTGGCGGCCATTTTAAAATCTTGACCTTGAGAAACATCATTCATCAGGTTGACACCGCTGTGAAACATTTGTTTCCCAATAGCTTTAGCACCTGATTTCAGTAGCGGAGCTGCGGCACGAAAAAATGATCTGAATAGACCTCCTAATCCATATCCTCTCTGATAAGAACTTCCTTGGTAATAATTCAAGCCTTTTCCCGTCTGCTGGACATAATAATCTTCGAAAGATTTTTGACAACACTGGTAAGGGACATACATTATGAGAGAGACTTCTGACGAAAGTGTAACTTCACGTATGAGCGCCCACGTTCAAATGGCGTTAAACATCCCGAGTGCTTCCTTTTAACGATTTCCAAAGTCTCAATAATTTTCCGGTTTACAGGTAAGTAGTGCGGTCTATCACACTGTTCGCTAATAATCTCACCATCTTGTCCTCTCACTCTAACCACTCGAAGGAGAGGTGCTAAGACATCTCCCACAATTTGTGGTTCCACTATATCCGTATAAATCATCAATACGCGATAATGTGCAGAGGGGTCGGCTACGAATGGACCCACAACAGTTGTTTCTATACTTGCGTCAAACGAAGTTATTTCCATAGGTTCAAATCCAAGCATTTCAGCAAGTCCTTGATATAATATGAGTTTCGCATTATTTTTCACAGTTATCTGAACACGCTTAGTTACCGCATTATAACTTGTGACAATTTTATCATCATGTTCTTTCACATAAATAGCCTTTAAAATATCAGGAACTGTCTCATAACAACCCGGAGGTAATCTTCTTCCTACCTCTAACTTTCCACTCGTCTCGAATCCAATTAAATTATTTTGATGATTCACATTATACCAAGTATGCGGATATAAAAACTCTACCGTTCCAACTTCCCATTCTCCTTTCAGTTCAATTGGTATGGGTAAGCGAGTAATAAAATGGGAAATTTTATTTTCAGGAAAATAGGACATGGAACTATCCGAGATGAGTGTTATGTAGAAACTCATGATAGCAAATGAGTCTTGCAACATGTGCTAGTAGTATTTATAGGGCTAGTAAGTTTGAAGTGGGGATCCATTGATTAAACTTGTCGGGGTATCTTTGATATTTCACAAAATATTCCATTTTCTTTTTACGCATGCGTTTTCTTAAAACTTCTTCAACAGGAAATTCGTCTTTCATTGTTACTTTTTGTAACTCTTGTGCGTAAAACGTTCCTTGTATAGGCTCTCCTAATAAATCATTCACTCTATACACTGCAGGTTGTCTCTTGACACACTCTGTTATGACAAACAATTCTTCCGTCCAATTCGTTTCATACCCCTTTTCAAAGGTTAATTTCTTCTTTGAAATGCGAACTACATCATCTACATTAAATACGCATTTGTGTTTAGGTAAATTCTCCATATATCCATAGAGAGTGAACCAAACATCTTGTTCATTTTCGGCATTCACTTCCACGGGAGCTCTTTTTATACTTGAATGGTAAGTATGATTATAACTTTTCACTAAATCTTGTAATACGTCAATGTATCTATGCGTATTTTTAGCAGTAAAGTACTTCCACATTTTAGTTTTAATACTTCTATTCCAACGCTCGACTATGTTTGCTTTCGACAAATTATATGTCGTGAAAAATCTAATCCCCTTCTTTTTTAACAAGGTCTGAAATAGATTATTCTTAAATTCCGTTCCCTGATCAGTCTGAAGTGATTTCGGAGTTCGTTGATCGAATATTATTTGAAAAGCCTCAACAATATCTATACCTCTCTTTCGTTTCAGAGGAATTAGCCATCCAAACTTTGATAGCACATCAATACAACTCAAAATAAAGCGTTAACCATCATTAAACTTTTGAAGACTTGACATATCCACCAAATCCGCTTGTCATTGCTGATCAATGTTATAAACAATCACCCGATTCGTAGGAAATTTATGACGAATGGGCTTGTGTAGAGTGTACGCATCCACACCCTTTAGCCATTTCTGTATCGTTTTCTTGGGAATCTTTCTTCCTGAGGCACGGTATAATGCATCGATACCACCGAAACTTGCTACATGACCCGGGTCTTGATACGTCGCATTCATTACAGCAAGAAATTTTATTAACTCTTATCTGTATCCTAAGTCTTAACATTTTCACATTGAAATAGATAAGTTTCCAGTTTCATTGAGACGAAGCGTAAAATCGATAGCGAATCGATCACTACTACTTAAAAAATAAATAATAATGCAACACATAAACAAATACACAAGTATGCAGTATTCACAACCTCACTCGATAGAACCATACTTGCAACTAACACATTCAACTATAAACTTTACCTTATAAAGAACAAAACTTGATAAAATTAATATCCTTAAGATCATACTTATACCTTAAAATTCCTTGAAACTCCGTTTAAATGCAAAATTCCCACTATATCCCCTCTGTGACGTAACATAAATATTTTTCAAGCAAGAACGCTATCTTCAATTCCCACCACGTGGTAATTTTTCTGCAAGTTTTAAAATTAGTTTAAATTATATTTTATAATTATTCATCAACTATTACTTAAATCTTTCCATTTCAACAAGTATCAACGTTAAAAACCCACGTGATAATTTTTCTATAAATAAATATTCATTTAATAAATAAGCGCCAATACCTTATCAGTTTAAATGCTAGATTCCAGCCATATCATCATTATGACGTCATGTGTTAAAAGCCAATGAGTTTATATTTTGCAATCGTTATCAACAACTCAACTCGCAAACGCGTTGAAGCGTGTTGAAACATGCCTAGTCTCGCTCCCCACCCGCTCTGATCGGTTAGAACCAAGCAGCGCCCTCTACCGTGAAATCTGATTGGTCGGTGAAGTCACGTGATCACCCCCCATATATATACGCTACCGGTTGCCGTCTCTCCATTTCTACTTAGATTCATGAGTGCGAAAGACGTTTATTGTGTTTGCTTAGTATTTGCTTATCGTATTTGCTGCTACTTTAGCTTTTTGCTGATTTCAACTGAATTATTCGGTAAGTGAATTTTTATTATTTGTGAAATGTTAGTATCTTTTAAGTAATATATGTATTCAAATGTTTTAAGTAACATGTGTATTTAAATGTTAAATTATTTTACCAAGCATTAAAATACTTAGCGCGTGTAAATTTTATTTAGTATTGTTAAGTTTTTTTTTTTTTTTTTAAATTTAAGTTACTTACTATGCGTGTAAATTTTATTTAGAAGTGTGTTATTGGAATTATTTACCGCTTGTAAATTTCATTTAGTTAGTTTAAGTATCACGTGTAAAAAAAAAAAAATAGGCTTAAGTATCTCGTGTAAAAATAGGATTAAGTATCGCACACTAATGTTAGGGTTAAGTATCACGTGTATTGAAATGTATATAATTTAATATAAGTAGAGAATTAATAATGCTTTCTAATTCCAGCTACTTGAACATGATTTCTACCATGGATATCGTTATAGAAATTGCTGAAGCTATGGAAGTTGATGACGCTATGCCTAATGCCCAAGTAAGTGTTCTTGTATTAGTATAATGTTAATTTATATATGTTTTTGTGTTTTGAGTTAAGATTAAGAAGAGTGTTTAGTTTAGATAATGTTTTACTTGCTTTTTAAGTAAAGGAATTTGTATATACATGACTTTAAAATTACACAAGATTCTTTAATTAGATGAATTTATTGACATTTTTATTACTTTTGTACTTGGTAATTTTCAACGTTGTAACTATTGAAAGTTGTTCCAAATTCATGCCGAAATTTTTATTACTTTTGTATTTAGTAAGTTTCAATGTTGTAACTGTTTAAAGTCGTCCCAAATTCACGCCAAAATTTTTATTGCTTTTATACTTAGTAATTTTCATCGTTGTAACTATTCAAATTCATGCCGAAATTTTTATTATTTTTGTATTTAGTAAGTTTCAATGTTGTAACTGTTTAAAGTCGTCCCAAATTCACGCCAAAATTTTATTGCTTTTATACTTAGTAATTTTCAATGTTGTAACTATTCAAATTCACGCCAAAATTTTTATTGCTTTTATACTTAGTAATTTTCAATGTTATAACTATTCAAAGTCGCCCCGAATTCACGCCCGATTTCTTAAAAGTTTATTTCTTAGTTATAGATGATTTAAAAATATTCATTTTACCCAAAATCCATGCCCGATTTTTCTCTGACGTAAAACACTTAAGAGTAATTTTTCAATATCTTACTTTAGGAGGTTGTTATTGAACCTACTGCTGCTGAACCTTCTAATGCTGCATCCACCTCACGCGGTTTACATGTAAGTATTATTTCAATCATTTAGGTGAAAGAATATTAACTTTTAAAACATGTTACTCAAAATTTCTATTTTCAACAGGTCTGTACCATCTGTAAGAAGGGTTTCGTACAGAAATGTCATTTGACAAGACATTTGAAAATCCATCAGAAAACTGTAAGTATTACATTCAAAGGACTAACTATTATTAAGAATATGTTAAAATAGCTTATTTAAATGTTAAATAATTTTTTCAGGTACTTGCTGCTGGACCCTCACAACATGCTGCATCCTCAATTGCTGGACCTTCCAATGTTATGAATTCCAATGTTGAACCTCATGTAAGTATTAGTTTTTAAATTATATTTTGCAGAGAGAGTTTTTAGATACTTTAATTTAAAATAAAGCATATTTCACATATATAGATAGTTTATAGAAATAAAGTATTTTTAATAAAAATGTTTTCAGATATTTTACAAATTAAGTAATTTTTGGAGAAGATATATTTTGTAAAATGTTTTAGGTTAATATATTTGAAGATTTTCAATCCATTTTTGTAATAAAGATTTTAGATATTTCTACAAATAATGTGTTTTCATGAGAGCTTTCCAGAAGAAGATATTTTTAAATAAAGTTTTGGAAAAAATGTGTTGCCTTCAATAATTTTTTTTTTTTTTTTTTTAATACTTAATATAGATATAACTATCATGTAACTATTTCTATGTTGCATACTTCGAATAATTTCTTGAAACTCATCCTATTTTTTTTTTTTCAACAGGTCTGCGTCATTTGTGAGAAGTCCTTCATTCACAAAGGTCACTTCAACGCACATCTGAAGATACATTCAAGTGCTAAGGATTTCACTTGTAGAGTTTGCAACAAATCCTTCACCACCAACTCAAACCTCATCAGACATATGAACAGCCACAAGAAGAACCAGTCCACTCATGCATGTCCTGACTGCGGAAAGAGTTTCGGTCGTAAAGATGTCATGATGCAACATCTTCTCACCCACCTTCGAGTTGCCCAAGTAGGAGGAATTCAACCTGCATCCCCTGCACCCAGAAGGAGGAGAGTTGAGGTGAAGACGTCTGATGTCTTTGCCACATGCCATTTATTCCCGAGTGAAGAGGCAGTTGGTGACCTGCTTCTCTTCATTAGGGAAAGTCATCCTCAAGTTCAGGATGTGCTGCAGGAGGAGTTGGGAGAGAAGAGGGCTATCAAGTGGTATGCTGTGTCTAAAATCCGGTTCGTTCGTAAGAGTGATGAGGGAGACGAGGAATATGCCACCCCCTATTTCCGAAGCAAGGTCAGCATGGAGCTGGATAACAGCGTCCTCCCTGAACACATCACCCTGGCCTTCGAAAAAATAAAGACGTCCTTCGACGAGTTTATTGAGAAGGGGTCTGGATGGGTTCTGGATGCCATTATCCATCTAGAAGTGAAGACTGCCACATACCAACCTCTAGCCCCTGCTAACTACTTCAAGTTACCCAACAAGTTAGCAGCGAAGCAAGCAGTTCTCAACATCCAGAATGAAGACACTAAATGTTTCATCTGGTCTGTCCTGGCTGCCCTCCACCCCATGAGCTATACAGATCATCCATACAGAGTTTCTCACTATGCAGAATACGAGCAGGAGCTCAAAATGGGAAATGTAAGCTGTCCCGTGCAACCCTGCAAAGTTCGTTTTGTGGAGGCACTGAACAACCTCCGCATTAACGTCTACGGCTATGAAGATGATGAGATATTACCTCTATACATCTCTAAGAGGGAGGATCCTGAGGTTATCAACCTACTTTACATCATAGAAGGAGAGAGGCAGCATTATTGTCTAATTAAGAGTATGTCCAGGCTTCTCACCAACCTCACTAAGTATAAAGGCAAGTGTTTCTATTGTTATAGCTGTCTGCATCGTTCTGCCAAGGAGGAGACTCTCAAAGCACCTGTCCCGTACTGTAACGAGCACTCACCCCAACACATCAAGATGCCGACTCCAAAGGACTGTGTGCTGAAATTCAGTTAGTACAAGTTCACCCAGAAAGTCCCGTATATCATATACGCGGACTTTGAGGCCCTTGTAGAGAAGTTAGACGTCACCACTCCCTCCAGCACTGTGAAGACGGCTACCCACATTCCCTGCGGATACGCCTATGTCATTATAGGTCCAGATAGTAAGCCGACCAAACCCATCTCTGTCTACAGGGGAGAAGATGCAGTGGACCACTTCATCAGTAGTATCATTGCAGAGAAGGACGAGCTGGCGGTGAAGCTGACCACCATCATCCCCATGAAGATCACTGCACAGGATCAAATTACTATCAACGCAACGACTCATTGCGGCCTCTGCAAAGGCCGACTAGGAACTGATCGGGTGAACGACCACGATCACTTGACCGGTCAGTTCCGTCAAGTGCTCCACAATGAATGCAACCTTGCCTTCAGGTTGCGGAAAATGATTCCCTGCGTCTTCCACAACCTGAAGAATTATGATGCGCATTTGATCATGCAGGGGCTAGGGAAAGTGGCTGATCATGACATTGGAGTCATCCCTACAACGATGGAGAAATACATCTCCTTCTCCATCACCAAGAAACTTGACAAGATCCCGGTGACTCTCCAGTTTATTGACAGTCTCCAGTTTCTGAATGCATCACTTCAGAAACTTGTCGATAATCTGGAGAGAGACAAGTTTCACATTTTGAAGAGTTCTATCGCATCTAACCATGGTACGTAATATAGCCAATGTTAATATTATATAAATGTTCTCTTAACAATATCATTTAATTTTTATTTTTTCCTTAGATCTCTTGCTGAAGAAGGGAGTGTACCCTTATGAGTACATGGACTCGTTCACTAAATTTCAAGAAACATCTCTGCCACCTCAGCAAACCTTCTATAACACCCTTACAAACTCCTCCATCACCGATGCAGATTATGACCACGCTCAAGTTGTTTGGGAAGCTTTCGGCATCAAAGACCTTGGCGAATATCACGACCTGTACGTGAAGAGGGATTTGCTCCTCCTCTCTGATGTTTTTGAGAATTTCCGCCGCTTAACTCTGGACTTTTACCAGCTAGACGCCGCTCACATGATGACGTCTCCGGGGTTAGCGTGGCAAGCCGCTCTCAAGATGTCAGATGTCGGTTTGGATTTATTCACCGACATTGACATGCACCTCTTCATAGAGAAGGGTATTCGGGGAGGAGTCTCCGTCATCACCCATCGTCATAGCCAGGCAAACCATCCAGGCTGTCCTGAATATAATGCTGCTGAGGAGAAGAAACATATATTGTACCTGGATGCCAATAACCTCTATGGTAAGCATGAATTTACTTTAAAACTGTCATTTTTTTTTTATTTAGCTTCTATGTTAATATTGAATGATTTAATTGGATTTTTCTTTCAGGTTGGGCCATGTCTCAATATTTACCTGTTGGTGATTTTCAGTGGGTGGACCCTGAAAACATCTTTACTCAAACCATCTTGGACCAAGCAGATGATGCAGATGAGGGTTTCATCCTAGAAGTGGATCTCGACTATCCTGCTGAACTCCACGATCTCCATAATGATTATCCTCTGGCTCCCGAACGCTTCACCATAAAGCCAAATATGCTGTCTCCTACCGCCCTCGAGATTTTGGAAGAAATGCAGATGAAGCCAGCTTCTTCCAGCGAGAAACTCGTTCCGAATCTTCAGTCAAAGAAGAATTATGTTATACACTATCGTAATCTGAAGCTAAACCTTTCCTTGGGACTGAAACTAACTAAAGTCCATAGAATTCTAAAATTCTACCAACAACCTTGGCTGAAGGACTACATAGCATTTAATACGGAGCAGAGAAAACTGGCCAAAACATCGTTTGAAAAAGATTTCTTCAAACTTCTCAACAATGCGGTGTTCGGGAAAACTATGGAAAATCTGAGGAATAGAGTGGATGTTCAGTTGGTGAACAACCCGCATAAAGCCAAGAAACTGGTCGCGTCTCCTGCCTTCCATGCCTTCACTGAGTTTGATAACAGCTTGGCAGCAGTACAAAGAAAAGTTAAAAGTCTCACACTTAATAGACCCATTTATGCTGGTTTCGCCATCTTAGAACTGAGCAAGGTTTTAATGTATGATTTCCACTATAATATCATCATGAAGAGGTATGGAAGTAATGCCCGCCTACTATTCACCGACACAGATTCACTCACTTATGGACTCACCACCCCAGATCTGACTGCTGACTTACAGCAATTAAAGGGATTTTTTTACTTTTCTGACTACCCATCAGATCATCCCCTACACGATGTGTCTAACAAGAAGAAGATCGGTTTCTTTAAGGATGAACTTAACGGAAAATCTGCTTTGGAGTTCATAGGGCTTCGTTCCAAAATGTATTCCATTTTAAGCGAGTGTGGTGAGAAACAAACGGCCAAGGGAATCGCAAGAGCAGCTCAAAGACAGCTAAAACATCAGACCTATAGAGACTGTCTTCTCAATCGACAACCTTCGTCTGTGGTTCAGCATCGGATCGGTAGTGAAAAACATCACATTTTCTCCATCCAGCAAAGAAAGCGAGCGCTCTCGGCATTTGATGACAAGCGATACCTGTTGGAGGATGGTATAACTAGTTATGCCTATGGTCACTACAAAATTCCTTAAATCATTCATTTAATCCTTAATTTTTATTTTTTTTTATCTCTTTAAGCCTTAATTTAACTAAAATATTACTTTAACTAAATTTTTAAAAAGCTCATTTAACGTTAATTTTTTTCTTCAGGATTTTGTATGTGACCATTAAATTTAATTCATGAGAGAAATATACGTTCTCACAAATCTTCTTTTCAGATTTTCTAAATTTCAAAATTGATTAGGATTTGAGATGATGGTGTCTTCTTAAAAGATATTATTGGATGGTTGGTTAGTGACCTCATATTTCAAGGAAATATACGTTCTTTGGAATAAGTTTTTTTTTTTTTTTTTGATAGGGTGGAGTGAGGCGGTACCAATTCTTTCTAAAAGAGGTATCGGGCTGGAGGTGGGTCCTCACTTTTAAAATTTAACTTCAAAATAATTAACATTTTCTAAAGTCTTTCAAATTAACTTATTCAAAATTGGTTAGGGAAGGGGGGTGGGTAGATGAGTTACCATGAAGGCAACGTCCGATAGTCGATATTTTAACAATTGTTTGGTAAAATATTGAAATGTCACGTGTAGCTCGGGGTTAGGGTTCTTTAGACTCTTAGCAAATGGCCTTCACTTTTATTAAATTTAAAAGTCGTGTTAAGATATTTTTTTTTATTTGCATGTATCTTTGATCTTAGAAGTTTAATGTAAATGACTCTTAAATTCATCCCTAGATGGTGCCACTACCTTAAATTTTGTAGAAAACTATCTTACTAAACTGTATAGCCAATGAAATCACGTGACACATTTCAACCAATGAGAAGAGAGTATTTGGTGATGTGTCTAAAAACCGACCAATCGCAAGCAAGTATTTTTCCGATCTCTAACATAAAGCAATTTATGACGTCATACCCACTGTGACGTCACTAGTAAAAATATCTATAACTCTAAGTTATTCGTTTAGAAGCAGCTCTAAAACAACTCAACTCCACCTGAAAGGTAAATCGAAACTAAAAAAGTGTTGCCACCGCTCAAAACTTTGATATAAAACAAGTTATGACGTCATACTCACTGTGACGTCACTAGTAAAAATATCTATAACTCTAACTTATTCACTTAGAAGCAGCCCTAGAACAACTCAACCCCATTTAACTGGAAGCAAAAAAAAAACTAAAAAGTGTTGCCACCGCTCAAAAACTTTGATATAAAACAAATTATGACGTCATACCCGCTGTGACGTTCACGCAATAAAAGCCTATCACTCTAACTTATTCACTAAGAAGCAGTCATAGAACAACTCAACTCCGTCTGAAAGATAAACCGAAACTAAAAAGTGTTGCCACCACTCAAAACTTTGATATAAAACACATTATGACGTCATACCCACTGTGACGTCATACACAAACAGCTTATAACGAAACCGAAACTAAAACAACAGCAGGAGGGGCACAACTCAACTCCACTTCCGGTGACGTCATATCCTGTGATGGCACTTCTTGTGACGTCATATCCGGTCACGCCCACTTCCGGTGACGTCATCATCCCTCATGCCGTCGCTCGGTCGCTCCATGGCTTCGGAGCCCTATTTTCTAACTACTCACACCTAAAAAGAAATGAACCGCAATTTAGTTTTTTAATAACTTCATTTAGAAATTAGGTTTATACTATTTATAATGATTAACTTTATTCTTATAAAAATCAATTAAAGAAATTATTTTACGAAATTTAGTCTTAAAGTATTCATATTTTTAGGGACAAATTTGAATTATTTGCAATAAGAAAAAAATTCAAAATACTTTTCTTCAAAAGCTCACTTTTTTAAAAAAAATATTGAGTTCTTATATTTAAAATGCAATGATTGGAAATCTTAATGGTAACAGAAAATCATTCAATAACAAAAATTATTTTAGTACTTAAGTAAAATTTTCACATTAGTGCTTTAAAATTCACATTTGCATAATTGGTATAGAAAATAATAAATTATAGGGAAAAAAAATACTTACAAGATTCACAGTACCAGATCCATTTGAAGGCTCAGAAAATTCAGTAGTTGAAGTTCCCGGAATAATCTAAAAATAAAGGTAAGATAGATAGAGAAAAATATCTATCTGCTTTTCCTAACTTTTGAGAAATTTGGCGTGCGTCATAGACGAAAATTATTATTTTAAAATCATATATATATATAAATACTATTAAGAAAAATATCTAACTGTTTTCCCTAACTTTTATAAAATTTGACGTGGATTTTAGATATTGTTTCAATCAATGGGGAAGTGTATCAAATACAAATTATACATTGAAATAAACTCTAGAGATATTTGTTCATTAAAAAGGACATTTCTCGCTAAAAGAAATGATTACACAATTATACTTAATGAGGTGCTTTTAAGAGGTTTCTTAGAATTTCAAAGATAATTATTTAAGAATTATTTAACAGAAGTTCTTGTATTTAAAATACAATGATTGGAAATCTTAACGGTATCAGAAAAACGCTTCTAAGAAAATGTCACTGTAACAATTATTTTCATTTCCATGATTTGTATAGAAAAATAATAAATAACATACCTGATTCATAGGAACCGTCTCGACGAAAGCTGAAGCAATTGCTTCATTGGGACTTCCAGACATAGTTCCACAGCTGAAATTACAAAAATACAATTTTGAAATTCGTGATATATTTTTCTATGAGGATTATTGAAACATTTACACAACTTAACATAGAATATTTAATGTACTTACTTATTGGACGCGTTTAGAGAGAAAGTAAAATCCTTCTTCACCAATCGATAATTTTCGGCAGAATGGCTTATCAGAGCGTCACTTGCCTCATTATCACAGTAGTTCGAAGCTTATCCGTGAGTCACTCTCTTTCTGATAATAAGAATCGTTATCAAAATGCATGTAGGATTGTTCTTGAACCTTCTAGAATATTCGATGACATTACTTCCGATTGAGTATTTGAAAAAGGGAAGTGAAAGATTCATTTTAAGGAATTAATTTTTCCGAATTTCAAACCTCATGTAACAAAATTAGTGTATACTTCTATAAGAAATATCCTTTGGTTTTTCTTTAATATATGATAATTAAATAAGAGAAATGGAGGGGGAAGTGATGTTTTTATATTGAGAGAATTAATTACATTAATTAGCAAGATTTCAAAAATATCGAATAGATATTTAGCGTATAAGAAATTTCCTTGGAGGGTTGTAACAATTTCATAGAAAAAGCCTTCCGAGAGGAGTTTTCAAGGGGAACTTGTCATTTTTCAGTCATACAATATAGGAAAAAGCCATCTGAGAGGAGTTTTCACGGGGAACTTGCGTTTTTCCTTCGTATATTATAATGTTATAGGAAAAAGCCTTCCAAGAGAAGTTTTCAAGGGGAACTTGTTGTTTTTCCTTCGTATATTATAATGTTATAGGAAAAAGCCTTCCGAGAGGAGTTTTCAAGGGGAACTTGTTGTTTTTCCTTCATATAATATAATTTCATTGGGGAAAAAAAAAGCCTTCCGAGAGGAGTTTTAATGATATATATATATATATATATATATATATATATATATATATATATATATATATATATATATATATATATATATATATATATATATATATTGTTCTCCGAGAGGGTTTCTAAAGGTAAGAAATTATTACTCATACAAAGGTCTTTCTAGAAGAATTTCAACTACCAGATAAGGATTGTTTAATCATGATATCATGAGTAAACATCATGCGGTACTACGAGTTTGGTAATCACGTGATACTTGTCGACCAATAATATCGCTACCACAGCGTTCTTTAAAAGGTCGCTATCACTGACTAAACTTCATTTCTCACTTGATATTACTAACAGAAGCTGCTGCTGCTCACTACTAGAAATGGCCGATTTAGTTCTAGAAAATATTGAACACTTCTACGATTCAAACTATTCTCAACAATTGCTTCTTGAATTGCTGAAATACAATTATCAAGATTTGAAACTCTGTTTCAACGGGAGAAATTACATTCCTAAGAGGAAGGTCCTTGCATTTGGTGATTACGGTCTTAGCTATGCCTTCTCCGGAACGAGCGTCGCTGCTGAGTCATGGACCCCCACGCTACTGGCCATTAAGAAGGATGTTGAACGCAAAACAGAGCAAGAGTTCAACTATGCCCTTCTCAATTTCTACCCAGATGGATATGCCAAGATTGGGGCCCACAAGGACGATGAAGCAAGTCTCGACCCGACGTCTATCATCCCCACTCTAAGTCTTGGAGCCGCCCGCACCATGCAGTTTGCCAGATCCAAACTTCAATCGCAAAAAGTGTTGCTGGAAAGTGGATCGCTTCTTCTCATGAAACCTCCAACAAACAACTTTTGGAGTCATGAAATTCCTGCAGAGCCTGCTGTAACGGAGCCTAGAATCAGCATTACCTTCAGGAAACTCATTGAAAGACCCCGAGATGTTGCCTCCCACAAGTCTCCTCCCCAAAAGCGATCGTTTGATGAAGCAATCCCCGAAGACGACTGGTTGACCTGACTATATGCTCCAGCAAAGAAAAATAGTGTGTGCCTTAAAGAGTGGAACCTCGGGTTTGGTTTTGTAGTGTCCCTACATCAATATGACTCTCGCGTTTTTATTCATATGTGTCAGCATAGTAGTCAAAGTGGTGCTCAGAAAATTGTAATGAACATGAACACATTTGTGGACTTTATGAACAAAATCTTTCTTGTAAATACGAAATATTCAACTTCAAGCGTAGTGTGTAATAATCAACTCCTAATCTTGTCACAGAAAGGTGAGCTAGTTTTCAAATAAATTTTTAATTTTCAACTTAAAGACAGTTTTTTAAAAGTGGATGATAATAATCTCATTAAAATTAAAGACCTTATACCCGAAATGTGTGAAACAATTAAAGAATCTCTTTTAACTCTATTAAATTCTAAAATTCTTGTTAAATGTGTAGCGAATGTTAGTGTACCTCCTAATGTAGATTTATTTAATGAATATGTCTCTGCTTTGCGACTTCAAGTTGAAACTAATGTTTTTAAGTTATTTCGCTGTGAAGGATGCGTTCTCAACGAAATGGGGCAACAATCATACGCCTGTATAACTGCTTCGGTAGAAGATCAATTTTGGTACGTGGGTGACAGTGCAATTCTCATATTGAATGTAAATACTATCATTGAAACTTTGATATCTAAAAATGTTATTCACTTATTTGATGAAGATTTCTTCAAAGTTATTTCTTGGAATGCTTTGAAAGATCATTTAAAATTTTAAATTGCTGTAAATAATTGTCATTGAAACTCTATGTTATTCAGATATTTTAAAACTTATGAGATTATAAATAAAATGTATTTCATTCAATAATTTGTGTCTGTGTGATTTCAATAATTGAACAGTTTTAAGCAACACTAGTTTATTGAATAAGGTTCCCACTTTAAAGCATGTTTTACATTTCGTTTCACCTTCCCTCGAACATTTTTTACAGGTGACTTTAATAAATTTTTATTTCCAATAAACTGCTTTGGAACATTTAAATTTTGTAATGCTGTATCATATATACTTCTGGCATTACTTTTGCTATTGTACATATAATTGAAAAAGTCTACAATATTAGAGTTTGGTATTTTTTCTCCGTGTAGTGAAATTTGTCCTTTGGAATTCCACGATAAGATATCAGACTGGTTCTTGATAAGAGAGAGGACGCTTTCCGCCTTCCTTCGTAAATTCTTAGGTACTGAAGACAATATAAGTTCTTGATAAATGTTTTCTTTTTGAATATGCTTCTTACTATCTTCCACTTTCACAGATTCTTCCACATTCTTGTTACTTTCAGATTTCTCAATGTCTCCTACTTCTCCATTTTTCTTTTCCTCTGTTGAACGCGAGTTGTTAAATTCTTGCAAATTTAAACTTTTCTTAAGCAGTTCTTGATAACGAACTAATTTCTCATGATCAAGTAAGTCACTATTTAAAATTTATATCATAGCTTTATCTAATTCACTAAGTCTCTTATGAGACACTGTATGTTTTGTGACCAATTCCTCTGGTATAAGAGCAAATTTCTTAATTTGAGCCATGAAATAATGTTGTTAGAACACTCAAAGCGGCGGGAATAAGTACGTTAAGAAAACCTCCTTTCTGTAAAATAACTTGGCGCTTTTTCGATAAAGACACTTTACGATTACTTAAATGTCGCAAAGTCTTTTTATGCTTAGAGAGTGCTTTCTTCTGTTGTGGAGTCAATGGAACATTTCCTTTCAATGTGTTCATGCAGCATTCACATATGGCTTTTATACATTTCTTATTGAGTTTACTTAGTAACGTTTTTCGTAAATTTAACGGACATATTTGTAATAGTCGCAATTGATTAAGTTGTTCCTTCTTAAGCGACATCTTGCTAAATGACACTTTTCTTCAAAGTCATTCACTTTTATATCATTTAAATTGATACACGAGTTGCGTCTGATGAGGTAAAATTTTTGTACGCAATCGTAACAATTCAGGTGTTTCAGCACGTAAATCTATAAATAGATATGAATAGGGGTTTTTCGTGGCGTCTTCAAAGACCTCTTGAAACAACTTTACGTGTCTAGGAAATAGTTGTCTTCCGAGATGCGAGATCTGACTCAAATCTCGCCTATTTTTACAAAGTACCAAGTAATGCGCGTTCAATGTAATGTCTCGCATTTCCTTTCCTTTATAGAAGAAATTATGTGTTATGAATATAACACTTAGATTTAAATGATGACTCCCTTTTGTAAAAAGATCAGTTAAGCGATTGTTAGCATTTGACATTAAATCATCAATTACGAAGAGTGTATTCTCCCCCAAAAATTCTTTAAATGTAGTTGGTAGACCTTCTACAAATGTCATGTTATCAATTTCGTCATATAAAGGTTGATGTATTCCTTAAAACCAAACTATCTTATCGGGAACGATTGAAAACATGTCCTGCTTTTCACTTATCAAATCCCGTACAAAATAACTTTTACCACATCCTGTGGGGCCAGCAATTACCATCGTGAAAGGGTGTTGTAACTTTGGAAATTCCATATTGAATGAGAGACGACACAAAGTGTTACTGTTTAAATACTTTCTTTATTGATAAAATGGTGCTACAATTTTAAAGTGCTTGGTTACAAAATGATGCACTTTGATATCATTACATAGCTGATTGGGTACAAAAGATAAGAGGATATCGTTCAGAGAACGATCATTACATTTAGAATATAGATAAAAAATACAATATTGTTCGCACACGGAACTCGTATTCGATTGAAGTATCATAGGATTGAACTCAACATGTCGGTAATTTTTAACATAACTTGAAATTTTTCCAGTAAAATATGAGGGCGGGTTTCCGAACGAGTCAAAGAAGCAAATTTTTGTAGGCGAATCTATGTAGAAAGCTACCCAATGACTACCTTCTTGATCAGACTTGTCAGTATTAGCAATAAAACAGGCTGGAAAGTTTCGAATAGACGAGGGTAATCGATCACTTGAGAAAACGCCCAAGAATATATTCTTCGTTTTTACATGTCCAGAAAGAATTCTGGTTATTTGTAAGGTATCCATTAATTCGGAAAGTCACAGACAACGTGACGTGGTTTTGATATTTCAATCACGTTTTGAAACTCTGCGTAAATGAGAACGGATAATGTCTCCGAAATAGCTTCGGAAAATTTAATTTCCACACGTAAATTTATCTGGTGTTGTAGATTAAAATGTTCTCCGTCGCAAAGATCAGGACTTAGATCAAATGCGTAAAGTACATGTCCTCTGGCGTATTCTTCTTGAGATAAGTAAATTCAATTATCTTGATTAAATCCCGAGAATAAACTGTGATAGGCGCGAACGTAGTTGTTAGAATCGAAATTGAGTTCTAACGGCTTAGAAGGAACAGGTTGTCCGTCTACGTAGATGGATACAAAATTTGCGTTAAAGTGTGAAAATAGGAACGGGTTCTTTGAATATTGTCCATTCATTGCTGCATTTCCTAAACAGGTTAGTATCACGCGCTTTGGCATGAGTCCAAGAAAGACACTATCTTGTAAAAAGGACCAACTGCCCTTGGCAATACTAAAAGTTTTGCAAATCACACGATCGATTGGATATTTGCAGGATGTCTTCTCTAAAGCTTTGGCATGTGCGATAGCAACAGCAGGGCTCACCTTTACTTTTCTTATAAACATAGAAGCATGTTCTAGAACTATCTTGTATTCACTGTCCTCTTTGGTTGAAATTAAGCAAAATGAGGATTTGCTGCGTATCATTTTAATTTTAATATCTACTAAGTTGATCATGAGACGATTCTGCTGGAAAATGTCGCAGTGGAGTTGACCAATCATATCTACAGTTCGACTGTCTTTGATAAGATTGTAGCGCGTCTTCATTCCGGCATCAGCACTTGCATCTAAGGGGTCTATAATATCAGGCTGCGTATCTTTGTAGAATCCTTCACAGGTCAGTAAACTTTTCTTGGCGTCTTCTCCATAATTTAACAATGTCTCTATATAGGCTCTAAAAGGATAGGTGTTGCTTGCAGATGAGATATTTCTTTCATTTAAACTAACGTCCACTTGACTGAATAGTGAGTGTAGGAAAAGGTTTATGGGAGCAACCGGCTCCTTTTCTGGTAGTTTGGTTCCATCTGCTTTCGTCACTTTCACTTTAACATGTAGATAAGATGCAGCTAAGTCCACATATTCTTCACCACTTCCCGATATCGTGAACTCGATCGGTCCACCATCACGAACACTTGAAAGGGGATAAAATTCTACAAATTGTCCTTTTTCGATAACGGTTTGTATAGGGGGAATTGAAAATAAATACAATTCCGACTTTACGCAGGGAGGAGAATCTTTGTATATGAAGGAAGCCATTAGGAGAAAATATCTCGCTCTGCACACTTCTTCTTGGCTAAAAGTGGAATGACAGACTTCCTCTTCTGTTTGCGCTTTTTATGCTTTTTCCCCTTACCAATCATAGTCTTAACTCGAGTGGCGGCTTTATCTGTTAACACATTTCCGGCTTCTTTCAGTCTTCATTTGGCGGCTGTTTTAAAATCTTGACCTTGAGAAACATCATTCATCAGGTTGACACCGCTGTGAAACATTTGTTTCCCAATAGCTTTAGCACCCGATTTTAAAAGAGGTGCTGCAGCACGAAAAAATGATCTAAATAAACCTCCTAGTCCATATCCTCTCTGATAAGAACTTCCCTGATAATAATTCAAACCTCCTCCTGTTTGCTATACATAATAATCTTCGAAAGATTTTTGACAGCACTGGTAAGGAACATACATTATGAGAGAGATTTCTGTCGAAAGTGTAACTTCACGAACGAGCGTCCACGTTCAAATGGCGTTAAACACCCCGAGTGCGTCCTTATAACGATTTCCAAAGTCTCAATAATTTTCCGGTTAACAGGTAAGTAGTGCGGTCTATCATATTGTTCGCTAATCATCTCACCGTCTTGACCTCTTACTCTAACAACTCGAAGGAGAGGTGCTAAAACATCTCCTACAATTTGTGATTCTACTATATCAGTATAAATCATCAATACGCGATAATGTGCAGAGGGGTCAGCTACGAATGGACCAATAACAGTTGTTTCTATACTTGCGTCAAACGAAGTTATTTCCATAGGTTCAAATCCAAGCATTTCAGCAAGTCCTTGATATAATATGAGTTTCGCATTATTTTTCACAGTTATCTGAACACGCTTCGTTACCGCATTATAACTTGTAACAATTTTATCATCATGTTCTTTCACATAAATAGCCTTTAAAATATCAGGAACCGTCTCATAACAACCCGGAGGTAATCTTCTTCCTACCTCTAACTTTCAACTCGTCTCGAATCCGATTAAATTATTTTGATGATTCACATTATACCAAGTATGTGGGTATAAAAACTCTACCATTCCAACTTCCCATTCTCCTTTCAATTCAATTGGAACGGATAGACGAGTGATAAAATGAGAAATTTTATTCTCGGGAAAATATGACATGGAACTATCCGAAATGAGTGTTATGTAGAAACTCATGATGAAAAATGAGTCTTGAATCATGTGTAGGCAATATTTATAGAGTTAGTAAATTAGAAGCGGGGATCCATTGGTTAAACTTGTTGGGATATCCTCGATATTTCACAAAATATTCCATTTTCTTATTTCGCATGCGTTTTCTTAAAACTTTTTCGATTGGAAATTCATCTTTCATTGTAACCTTTTGCAACTCTTGCGCATAAAACGTCCCTTTTATAGGCTCTCCTAATAAATCATTCACTCTATACACTGCAGGCCGCCTCTTGACACATTCTGTTATAAGAAACAATTCTTCCGTCCAATTCGTTTCATACCCCTTTTCAAAGGTTAATTTCTTCTTTGAAATGCGAACTACGTCATCCACATTAAATACGAATTTGGATTTAGGTAAATTCTTCATATCTCCATAGAGGGTGAACCAAACATCCTGTTCATTTTCAGCATTCACTTCCACGGGAGCTCGCTTGATACTTCTATGATAAGTGTGATTGTAACTTTTCACTAAATCTTGTAATACGTCAATGTAATTATGTGTATTTTTAGCAGTAAAGTACTTCCACATTTTAGTTTTAATACTTCGATTCCAGCGTTCGATGATGGATGCTTTGACACATTGTAAGTCGTGAAAAATCTAATCCCCTTCTTTTTTAAAAAGGCTTGAAGCAGCTTATTTTTAAATTCTGTTCCTTGATCAGTCTGAAGTGATTTTGGAGTTCGTTGACTCAATATTATTTGAAAAGCCTTAACAATGTCAACACCTCTCTTTTGTTTCAGCGGCACTATCCACCCATGCTTTGATAGTACATCAATAATTGTTAAAAGATAGCGATAACCCTCATTAAACTTTTGTAAACTTGTCATATCCACCAAATCCGCTTGCCATTGCTGATCAATGTTATAAACTATTACCCGATTCGTAGGAAATTTATGACGAATGGGCTTGTGTAGAGTATACGCATCCTACCCCCTTCAACCATTTCTGTATCGTTTTCTTGGGAACTCTTCCGCTTGCAGCACGGTATATTGCGCTTATACCACCAAAGCTTGCTACGTGTGCTGGATCTTGATACGTCGCGTTCATTACAACAGGAAATTTTATTAATTCTTATCTGTACTCTAAGTCCAATCATCTTTATAATCAAATGGATATATTTCCAGTTTCGTTGAGTCGAAGGGTAAAATCAATAGGTAAACGACTGCTATCTGTTACAAAATAAATTATTGAAAAAATAACGAGCACACCAATATATATGCAAGAACTAATAGTAACTTCACTCGATACTTCCATCTTTGCAACTGAGACGTTCGTATAGATACATTACCTTATAAAGGACATGACTTCATAGCCTAGTTACTAAAACGACAAGTTACTGGGCTATGAAGTCATTTTACCACGAGATTGTAGGTTCGATCCCCCGACCTAGTAAAAGAAATGTAGAAAAAAATCTCTGTAAAATAATAGACTTTAGTTTCCTATCCCTAGATGGCATCACCATCTTAAACTAATTCTCAAATATAAACTTAAAAAAAAAAGCTTCAATTCCATAACACTAGATGGCGCCACCATGACATTAAACTTTCTTGTAAAACCAAAACTAACCAGTGTTGCCACTCCTTCTAAACTAAACACTAAAGGCAATACACTCATTCCTAATGTGACGTCATAGTTAAACCATTCATAGAAGTAATGTTTCCTTTCATCAGCAGTTCTATTACAACTCAACTCTCTCTTGTAAAACCCAAACTAAAAAGTGTTGCCACTCCTTCTAAACTAAACTCTAAAGGCAATGCACTAATTCCTAATGTGACGTCACGAACATCAGTCTATAACGAAACCAAAACTAAAACAGGAGGAAAACAACTCAACTCGCTCTTACAAAACCAAAACTAAAAAGTGTTGCCACTCCTTCTAAACTAAACTATAATGAATACCCACTGTGACGTCACGAACATCAGTCTATAACGAAACCGAAACCAAAACTAAACTAGCAGCAAAACACCTCAACTCGGCCTCCCGCGGGAGCAGGAGGAAAACAACTCAACTCGGCCTCCCGCATCTCCCGCCTGTTGCAGAACTGTCATATTCTACCTACTAACAATCCCTTTCTCAGAGACCTTGCAACTACTATAGTAGCAATTTTACTTCGGGCGGTGATCGGAATTCCATCCCCATGTGAATCGCCGGTGATTGGCGATTCACCTGAAACTTACCCTAAACTTATCTTTCCCTTGGCAACTAATCCATTTTGTCCCCATGGCCGGCCATTGGCCGATGTCCGGAAACTGATCGAATTCGAGGAGAAGCCGGCAAGAATTGGTTTGAAGGCCGAGACAAAAGGGGGAAATACGAGCACTATCCGAGGAAAATTTTGCTCTCAAGAAATATCGAAACGGTCGTTATTTTGTCGAAAATATCAATTAATAAACATTAAATAATTATAAAGATGTAAGTATCGAATATTAAAAACGACAAGTTAAATTAATGCAAAACTAAAATATTTACCCACAGCGCGTAATTTTTATATTGTAGTATTTCCAGTGACATATTAAGAGTACAAATCGAATTTATAACACAACAAAATTACTCACGCCAGAATTGTCTAAATTACTTACCCTGGGATCGAACAAAGGATGTTCGTCTCCGAAGCGCGTTGACTTGGCCACTAGACAGATGGTACTAGCGATTCTTGGTATAGCAATTGTACTAACAAAACTCTACCATCATACAGACTTTGCAAGGAAATTGACCGAAATTTTTTTTTATGTATGGGGGAATTTTCGGAAAATAGCAAATCTTTCATAAATTTGGGAAAATGATATTAATTTATTTATTATAGCAAAAAACTATATATATCCCATATGAAAACCTATTTAGTTCATGTATTCTTATACACATACTAAATAGTGTCGCCATCTATTTTGTAAAATTTTAACTAATTGAAGTGTAAATTTTATATTTTTTTTAAATGCAATTTAAGAGTTTACTTAATAATTTTGACATTTAAAAAAATATATTTAATTTTTAAATTTTTTTAAAAACTATATTCAATTGGATTAACTTTTTGAAACATATAAACATATTTTTATTTTACTTAAAAGATGTTTAAAAAACGGACCAAAATGAGTTCAGCAAATTATAATGAAAACTATTTAAAAACAAGGAATATATTTTTATTTTATATTGAAATTGAAATGAGAATTTATTTTTAATTTTAGAAAATTGTTCCTATATTTTTTTACTATAAAAAAACTTTTATTTATGGATTTTATTGACGCATTAGATAAGCAATATATATAATTATGTGGTTTGCATTTTTTCAAAATATATTTTTACAGTTAAAAATTTTCGTACACTTATTTTTTAAATATTTTTCACTTATTGCCAAAGCGAAATGTTTAGCAATTTGTATACTTGATTTAAATTTGAAATACATTCAAGGATCGCCTCTAATTCTGTGGAATTGCAAGAAAAAGAAACATAAGTTTTTTATCGCCTGTCGATGTCGTTCCGATATTTTTTGCCGATCAAAAAAATGATGATTAGAAATTCCACCGGCCACCGATGTTGGGAAGATATCTTTTCCCGATGAGTTTAGGGTCATCGGCAGACGAGGAAATACGGGTGTGCTTATATATCAGTCTAGGGAATCGCCGATGACTTTGATGAATTCCGATCATTGGCCGACGAAACGCCATGCAGTGATTGCTACTAGGGTAAACGGAAAAAGCTCGTTACGAGATCTTTTCACTTCATGGGTTTTTAGGGGGGCACTTCTCCTCAAATGGGTATCAATTTACCGAAATTCTGTAAGGAATGGTCTACTTTGTGTTTTGGGAAAAAGCAGGACTGCGATCAGAAGTCGAGCTTGAACTAAAATTAATTTTAACATTTATTTTTCAGATATAAGCCCAAGTTTTTCTCAATAAAGAAGCTTTTAAATAGATTCATGATTTTTCAAAATATATTTGGAGACTTGTATTTTGTTCGTATCATTGGAAGATCCGGATGATTCCAGGTCCCTCCCCATGAATGAGCTGAATTTGTTATGCATCTTTAATCTTAATTATCATATATAAGTATTGTAAATATCTACTTTTTCTTTTAATTAATTTGATTATAGTGGTGATTATTTATAGTAAGCCAAATTAGACTGTCCCCCCCCCCCCCTTCCAACATCTAAAATCACTTCCGAGTACGCAGATATAGGACTCAATATTCATTTTTTAAAATTAATATTTCCTGGAAAAGCGACTTATAATAGGCCTAGAGCTCTGAAAATTTCAACATAAGTAGTTTTGGCCTTCTAATTTTTCTTTTCGCAAACACGTTTTAAAATATTCTCAAAGCGGCGTATATTAATGATAATTTTTTTTTGTTTCTCGACAAGGAGGGGCTTTTAATATTGAGAATTTAATACGTAGAAATTAATTTTTAGTGAATGAAGTGAGCTTATGCTTACGCCGCAATGAACCTTTTAGCGAGCGAAACGAGCTCATGTTTGTATAGCAATGAACCTTTCAACGTGTGAAGTAAGTCTGTGCTTATGTATCAATGAACATTTCAGCGAGAGAAGTTTGTTGCAATTAAGCCTTTAGCGAGTGAAGCGAGCTTGGTTTTACATAACAATGAACCTTTCTGCGAGCGAAGCTCCAAAAGCTGGGACCTATAAATCAATGACGGGTCTCCATAACGCTGGGCCACGCAGCTAGTTATTTAAATAATGAAGATTAATTTTAGACAAAATCCTCTTGAAGGTTTTGGCAAATTTTTTTTCAGCAAAAGTAAAATTCACAATCTAAATTGCATTTTATGTTAGTAACTTATATTTAACTTATATATTTATGATCTGAATATTTTACTATTTAAACGATAAAATTAATTTAACGAAATAAAAGAAAAATTCAAAACAAATAACTCAAATGAGATTAAAAAAAAAAAAAAAAAATATTAGTGTATATTTTGGAAGAACTTGTTTCTATTTGATTTAAAATTATTTTAGGTAAAAATATTAAGGTGAAGAAAAATGTCTTTTTCATGTGACCCTTAATTTATATATAAGGTATATTTATTAACAAACCTAATTTAAAAAACTTTTATGTTCCTTCCAAAAAACAAACGCTGGATTAACTTTTTATTGCCGAAAGTAGTGTTAAGTCCTTGGCGCCAGTTCTATTCTAAATTTAAACTAAACATTGATAAAATGTTGAATGATATTTATTTGTTTTATGTTTTAAATCAAATTTGCAAGTTACGAAAAATTAATTTTTTTCCTTCATATTTGTCCTTGGTATACTGCAACATTCATTGTTTTTAACTCGAAAGTTCCATTTATAAGGGTAACAATAAATACATTTTTCCTATTACATTCCACAAGTGAAAAAGGGCTCTAAATTGAAAACTAAAGATTTTTATAGAGTAAAAATATAAGATTGAAAATATTTATGTTGTGTAATGAAATTTTCAAAAATGAAATATATTAATAAATTGATATGTTTTAATTTTATGATCAAATGAATAATTTAAAATCCATAATCTACTTTTTTTTTCTTCTAAAATGTTCTCTTTTCTCCATTTTATATTTAATATTCAAAAGCCATGTGAGAGGGGAATAATTTTCAAATTCCAAAATGCTGGAATGTTAGATTTTTTATAATCATTCGTTTTGTTGAAATATATAGTTTATTAAGATTGGCATGGGTAATTGAATTGTTTAATTTAGTCTATAGTTTTGTTTGTATATGCATTAGAGTAAAATTTTTGAACAGTTCATCTGTACTTTTACAAAAGTAGTTTTAGCACTTATTAGAGATTTTAAATAAGAATAAATTGTAAAATATCTTACCTTGAAAAGCAAACCTTGCTAAAAGAAGAAAGGCATTTTAACCGATTTATAATGCGATTTCCACTTTGTTTACACTTTTTCTGAAGAGCTCAATTTTTTTGAAGGGGAAATTATTAAATGGGAAGTCCGTAGGGAAGTTGGGAAGCTTTTTGTGATCTGATAAATATATTTTCCGCATGCCAAAGGAGTTTTTTTTACTTTCAATTACCCATATGTATACACAAGGTAATGAAAATATAGTAAAGTATAGTATAAGTAAAAAATAATATTTTTTTTTTTTGCATTTCTTCACGTTTTGGAACATCCTGAATTCAAAAAAGTGGTCTAGAAAAAACGCCTCTCTCTGAGTGTTTGTCTGTGTTCAGCATAGCTCCCGGACGCATTTAAGCATATCTCACATTGATTCAAACCACAGAAGGGAATGAGAATGTGCCATTGGCTGATACGTTGCTTTCATGGAAGCCGCTAAACACCTGAAAATGTTTACTGTGTTGGCACAGAGAATTAAACGCATGTTTTAAATCTTGAGTTTAGGAACTGATTTTTAAATGGCGAATGTTTTATAAATGATAATTTTATTCCTGATTAATGTTTTACTCCAATTGAATCTAATTAACTGCTTTTAATAACAAACTATAAATTTTGGATATTTATCAAGGAAAATTTAAAACAAGTTTTTTTTTTTTTTTTTTTTTTTTTTTTTTTTTTTTTTTTAGTAAACATTTAGACGTAAAATAAAAATTCGGGTGACTCAAAAAACTCGAAAGCTACTTTTGAAATAATCAATTCTTATTTTCTTATTATTTTATTAATAGTCATTTGTTTGATGCCATTATAAAGAAGAAACTAAAATATTTCTGAATAAATGACTGCATCAATGCCGACGCATAAATTTTTTAGAGTCTTTTTGTTATAATAATTTTTAAGTCACAGATGCAGAATATGACATTTCTGCGACATGATTTTATATAGGTGTTTTTTTTTTCTTCTGATAAATGCGGTTTCTGGAGACAGATTTAAGTTTTATTTTAATTTGATATTTTTATATTATTTACATTTTAACTTAATTTTAGTGTTATTTTAATTTTATTACTATTAGTATTTTAATTTAATTATTATTAATATTTTACCCTTATTCCATTATTATTTGTATTTTGATTTTGACCCTGTTTGCTATTATCAAATAAGAAATATCGCCAAATCTCATATACTACATCTGTTCCATTTATATAATTATAATAAATGTTAATAAATATTGAGCTTTTTTAATATTGACTTGTATTTAAAAAGAAATATTTTAATGTGCAGTCTAGTATTATATTGCATTATAATATTGTGAACATAAGTTATGACAATTGATTTATATTTATCTATTTTATGATAGTTGAAGTTAAAGAAATTATAAAGATGTCTATTCTATAATTTAACTATAAGTAAAAAATAAAATATAAATATAATATAGTTCGACTTTTCTTTCAATCCACAAATTAAAAGGAAAAATAATATTTTTTCACATAAAACGCCTTCACTGAATATTAATTATCACGACTCTTACATGGTAAAAATATTTCATAAAAGCTAAATTGGGATTTGTTAAATTTTGATATAGATGGCACCACTATTCAAATTTTCAATTAATCATTATTAAAAATCAATTTTACGATTATTTATAAGTATATTACAATTTCGAAGTCACAAACCAACTTAGTGCGACTATACAATCATCAAACTTCATTAAAAAAGCTACATCAATAAGAAATACCAGCAAACATAATTTTCCCCATTTAATAAGATTATGGCTCCGTCGAATTCAGCACTTCGTAATACTGTAAAAATCGTCCACCCAGGATTTTTTCTCGTACAATGATTTGATGTTGCTTGAAATGAAAACCATATCTTCCTTTTTTTCTAATCATATTTTCAAAAGCAAACGAAGAAAATACGAATTCTCTGTTAGAACTATCAACTTCCCAATCAGCATGCTGCCGCCATTTTGGGTGGGCGTTACTTCTTCGCTGACTGACAGGAAAACTGACCAATGGCGCACTCTCATTCCCATCTGTGGTTTGAATGAAAGTGAGGAATGCTTAAATGCCTCCCGGACAAACAGACCTACGATGTTCAAATTTGGTGTGCGGGTTGGTGATGGCACAAGGACCTACCATTAAGGTTTACGTCAAAATAGCGCATGCGCATTGGATAGCTGCCAAAAAAAATCATGTTTTTCAGTAATTGCTAAAAAACGGCTCTAACTATTTTGATAAAAATCGTTGTGGTAATGCCTCTTAAAGTGCTCTAAACATCCCCACCTCCGAAATTCTCGTAAAAATGTTTTAATGAAGTAAAAAGTCGAAAAACGAATGCCTTTAATACAGAGTTCTCTTTCCTTGAGCATACCCCATCAACGATCGGTTTTTATTCTCTACTCAGTTTCATTTAAAAGTAAGGATAATATAAAAATTATCGATAAGTATATCGCCAAAATCATCATTTTGGCACAGTTTTTTTTATTTTTTATAGACCAATACAAGAATTATCGCAAAAAATAACGCCAAACTATCCATTCTTACTAAATGAATGATGAACATATAAATACTGTAGATGACACAAATCCACGTTAGTGTTATAGTGTAATTGAAAGTTGTGCGATGCTCCACACTCCTAGTTTTAATCTAATTTTTTTTTTTATTATTTGATTTGGAGTTAGGGGTGCAAATTCCTCTCGAAAGAGATAAGGGGATGAGAATGGATTCTTACCCAAAAAATTTTTCATTTATAATCAATATTTGTTTATAAATAATTATATTCTACATTTCTGTAACTTGATTAATTTTAAATGTATATATTTTAAGAACTCTCGGAGATTTCTAAGCAAAGCACAAGAATTAAGTTATCAATCTTTAAGCGTAGGGAGCAGGCAATTTAGAGATTGAAAAACAAATCAATAGAATTACATTTATTGCTAAAACTTGTTGTACAATAATTACATTTTTGAAATTTTTAATCTGATTGTTTCAATTGATTATATTTTAGGAAATCTTGGAGATTACGAAGCGAGCCACCAGCAAGCGTATCGAGCCGAGGATACAGAAGCCTCTGATTAAAAAAAAAAAAAAAAAAAAAAAAAAAAAAAAAAAATGGTTACACTAATTTCTTATTTTTATTTTATGATACGAGTTAGTTTACAATGACATCTGCATTTATGAAAAGCAAACAATCCCCTGAGAGCAATTACATTATGGGAGATGGAACAGAAATTATCTCTGAAATAGGTACATATTAAAACAAAAGATGAAATGGAAGGGGAAAGCGGCTCTTTTCTCTATTGAGAGTAGGGTTGTAGTGCGAATTTTTTTTTCCGGTATGCAAGCTTCTCGATCGTGGTATCTTCAACTGAAGTCTGGAATTTTTTAAATCCTGTAAATTGTATCACGCAGATACTGATATTTTTTCCCTGAATAAAATATTTAATTAATAATAATCAATATATTGGAAATGTGTAAAAATATAACAGTCCCTAAACTGCTCCCTATTTTTTACTTTCAACTACCTATATGTAATATATATTTATGGTAATGAAAGTATAGCAGTCGGTAAAAAAAAAAAAAAAAAAAAAAAATCGTTTTTTTTTTTTTTTTGTGTGTGTGTGTGTGTGTGTGTGTGTGTGCATTTTTTCACGTTTTGGAATATCCAGATTTCAAAAAGGTGATCTAGAAAAAATGCATGTGTGTGTCGGTGGTCAGCGTAACTCCTGAACAAATTGATCGTTGATGTTCAAATTTGGTATGAGAGTTAGTGGTGGTCATGGGACCTACCTTTAAAGTTTTCGCCAAAATCGCGCATGCGCATAAGGTAGCTGCCATTGAAAATATCATGTTTTTCAATGATTGCTAAGAAACGGCTCTAACGATTTTGACCAAAATCGCTGTGGTAATGTCTCTTAAGATGTTCTAAACATCCCCACCTCCGAAATTCCCATAAAAATATTTTAATGGAGTAAAAAGCTTAAAAAGGAATGCCTTCAAAACAGAGTTCTCTTTCCTTGAGCATACCTCATCAACGATAGTTTTTTCTTCTCCTCTCAGTTTCGCTTATAATAAAGGATAATATTAGAATTATCGAAAAGTATATCACCAAAATCCCCATTCTGGCTATTTTTTCTTTCTTTTTTTTTAAGACTCATACAAGAATTATCGCACAAAATATCGCCAAAACTGGCCATTTATTCTGAATGAAGGAGGAAAATATACAAACGGTAAATCATACAAATCCACGTCAGTATTATAGTGTAATTGAAAGTTGTGCGATGTTCCACACCCTTAGTTTGTAAATAGTATTTCAAACACACGCATGACGCTATCCAATACAAGAAATAAAATCGCTAAATATTTCAAAAATCAGTTGCCGATTAAATCTAATAAATCATTTAAAGTATACAAATTATTTGCATTCTGCAATGAAAGCCAAAATACACCAAGTTTTAAATCAAGTTATTTGTAAATCAAGTTATTTGTAAATCCCGTATTTTTCCTGAATGATTTCGGATTTGTTCTTTCACCACGAAACCCCAAGCCAACTAAACAACTAAATTAAAATTTCAGTCAAGTCCATTCCGTTTCCTGTCATTAACTAACAAATTGCACAGTCTCAATCATTGAAAAAATAAAAAAAAAAAGAATCTTTCGGCACCCTTTTGCTTGCAGTGAAAACCCATTTGAGCATAAAACAATTATCCGCCAAGTCCGTTCATCGACACTCGATTACAGTGGACGCTTACGCATACTGAATGCAGAACTTGTCGCAAACCCCTCCTCTCGGCAATAAAAACCTTACGACATTGTATACAGCCGCTATTCTATTCAATTAAATAACCGAGAATGGGATCTTATTAGCAACTGAGCATTTCCTCTCAGCCGAATCCCAACTGGCAATCACGCGTGTTTTCAGCTGCTTTGATGGGGTTCCTTCCTGAATTTTAAATGATCTGACAAAAACATATTCAGAAATTACAGTCGTCGCTAATTTGAGCTATTTCCCTTTCTGCAGTTTAGGTACTCAAAGGCCTTTTAAGAATATTTTTGCTTAATTTTCTCCATTTTTTACTGAGACAGTAGACATAGAAAAAAAAAAAAAAAAAAAATCTGTCTCTTAAAATTTTCATTACGACAATCTGGATTATTTAGAAGAAAAATTTAAAGGTTTCTTCAATTTTCTTTTAGTATATTTATGAAAACTTAATTATCTTTATTTGTGATTCTATTGTGTTTAATTTTCTCCGTCTCTTACTGAGACAATAGATACTATTGTAATTTTCATCCTAACAATTTGGATAATTAAGAATAAAAGTTTCTTTAATGGCTTTTAGTATATTTTGAAAATATATTGATCTTTGTCTGTGATTCATCTATCCTTGTAACACATTTTCATTAGTTTCTCCATGCTTCATCGACTTGATACTTGCCTTACATATTTTATCTCGAATGTAACATAATATTCCACTACTCACTATATCAATCATGATACTTAAGGATTCTCAACTAGCTAAGTTACTACGCATTTTCCAAAACTTTTCTTAATAAAATGTAGCTTAACTGATTGATAAAACAGTCCACAGCCTATGAACTACTTCACAAAACAGTGGACAGTGGACACGTTGAAATTTATTGCAGTGGACAAAGACATAGCGTTTGTTTAATTTGTTGTGAAGTCTGGCTGGGACTTTCATGTTTTTTTTATATATATATAGATGCAAATACGGGTATTCACTGTATTACTTTTACTATCCCATAACTTTAATTTACAGATTACTTAACAAAAAGGCAGAAGAAACCTAAGAGTCAGAGAACTTAAAAAAAGATCTGGCAAACGTCTACCAGATTGTACGACAAATTCAACCCACACAATATTTCTTTGATTAAAATCGAGTCCACGGATTTGTAATACAGCTCTACAGATACTATTTTTTTTATTATCCAATAGGACGAATGGCGTATCCAAACACATAGTTTTTTTGGGGGGAGGAGAGGCTAAGAGCCTTATTATTTTATTTTTTTTAATAAATTTATTGATTTTTGAATATTTGATGAAAGGGAAATAGCAAAACTGTTTATTTTTAATTAGCACACATTCAAATTAATCTAAATTTTCGATTGATAAATGAAGATTAAGCAAAGAGTTACTTTATTACTTACAACTACCCATATGTTAACATAGGGTAATGAAAGAATAGTTTATGGTTAAAAAAAAATTTCGATTTTTTTTTTTTTTTTTTTTTTTTTTGCATTTCTCCACGTTCCGGACATCCTGACTTCAAAAAAGTGGTCTAGAAAAAAATGTTTGTCTACAAGTGTGTAATGTGGTCAACATAACTCTCGAACGAATTAACATGCAGTGTTCAAATTTGATGTACGGGTTAGTGGTGGTCATGGGACCTACCATTAAGGTTTTCGTCAAAATTGCTCATGCGCATAAGGTAGGTGACTATAAAAAATCATGTTTTTCAGTAATTGCTAAAAAATGGCTTGAACGATTTTGATTGAAATCACTGTGATAAAAGCTTTTCAAAGTGTTCTAAACATCCCTACTTCCGAAATTCCCGTAAAAATGCTATAAAGGCTTAAAAAGTTGAAAAACTAATGTCTTCACACGGGGCTCTCTTCCCTTGAGCATCGTTCATCAACGACCGTTTTTCTCCTCTCCTCTGATGCACTTGCAAGAAAGGATAATGTAAGAATTATCGAAAAGTATATCTCCAAAATCGCTATTTTGGTGAGTTTTTTTTTAAAGATACATATAAGAATTATCGCCAAAAATATATCTCCAAACTGGTAATTTTTTCTAAATAAATGATGAAAATATAAAAAAGGTAAAAATAGCACCAATCCACGTCAGTATTATAGTGTAATGAAAGTTGTTTGATGTTCCATATGCCTAGTTTTTTTTATTTAATATATATTCCACTCACTAATTACTTGTTTACAGTGTTAAGACCAACCTTCTTTTTTTTGGGTTGAAATTTTTATATAAAACTATGTCATCAAATATTTATGTTTCTGCAAATGATATTGTCTTGAAAATCTGGCAAATCGCTTTCATGAAACACTACCCGATTTTATACGACAGAAAACTCGGCACTGTTTGTGTTTATTAGTATCAGCTTTCTGAATGCCATGAAAGTTTCTATATCTTTGGATAAAAGTATATCTTCGAAAGAATTGTGAGATAAAATAGATGCTTTTGTTTTTTAATGTTCGTTGTTAAATTACTTAGAAAAAATGATTGACTTGCAAAGATCGTTAAACGAGAATATTATTAACTATTTGTAAATAATTCCAACAACAAATGTTTACGTAATTTTTTCTGATTTTTTTTTGGGGGGGGGGGTTGCGGACCTATCAGCTCTCCCTCTGGATACGCCACTGAATAGGATTATTGTAATATATTTCTTGAGCAATGAAAGCACATTATTACACAACAATTAACCTCATGATTATTTTATTTTCTGTTTTTGGGAATTCTTGGGAAATAGTACCATTTATTTTGGGAAATATTAAAATTTATTTTTTAATGAATCGAAAAGCAGAACTCTGCTCTACAGTCGACCCGGCTCGTGTAGTTGGTCGATCTGGAGTTAAATCGTACCCCGTATATCTATCATAGAATATCCAATGGAATTTATTTTAGCATTTAAGTTCGATTTATTGACAAATAATGAAGGGAAATGTTGAAAGTGGAGAACTGCATATTTAAAAACAGTAATACCGAGTCGACGCACTCCCCATAATAACTAACTTTGATTTTCAAACAAAATAACACCATTGGAAATTGAACATAAACTATCCTTCAGAAGTGAAGGTCTTAACCTTTAAACTGATGCATCATTTATCAATTATTGATTTTATGTAAATGGAGAAAAAGATATACCCCCTTCCCCTCAAATTTTTTCTTCTTCCAGAAACGGTATATAAGCTTTTAAGCAATTAGAACTTCATTCGATAACATTACAGCTATGTAAACATGTATTGACATATTTAAGAAAATATGTTTCATTTTATGCGAACTTTTTGGATGCCTTGATTTAGGATTTACATTTAAAGATGTTAACAATATTTAAAATAATTCACTTAAGTGATAATAATTAATAATTCAGTGATTAATAATTCCCATGATTCAGTGAGTGAATAAAGTGATTTAATAAGTAAATTCACGGAAATGTCACTGAGTTAATTTCTGTATGGATTAATTTTAACCCATCAAGAAAATAAGAATAAAATAAATCAGTTTCTTTTTAGTAAAACATGTTTGATACAAAAGATTGGAAAAATCCAAATGACATTTTTTCTGCAAGTAATTTTGTTATCTTTTATAATTGCTCTTACATAAATCCCAAGTCTTAACCTTTCAAATTTCAATTAAATAACTTAAGTGATTGGCATAATTCAATATACGATGCAACTAAAGAGATTGGAATTACTGTGCATTTAAGTACAATTTTTCTGAAATTACCTTTCTCAATTATTAAAGTAATTATTTTTGTATGCACAATGGAGATGAATGTTACATTAACTACTGAACCACTTATTTTTCAATCAATCAAAATAGAGTTTAGCTTTTGTCATTAACTTCCTAGCTGATAAACAGAAGCAGCGCTGTCAGGTGACTATTAAGCTAATTCGTGGATCATTTGGGAATAGAGAAAATAAATAATTGAAATTGTGTATTTGGGGTATAAATAATTTCAGTGCGATCTTATGTTCGTCTGTAGTAACGATAGTACACTCTAGAAACACAAAAACTGATTGTTATGAGATGGACCTATAAAATAAGGTTGTTATAAAAGGAGAAAAAGTACACTTTTTTTTAAAGATGAAAGTATAAGTTGGGAGTCTGAAAAGTTTGAATAGTAGAACGGTTTTTTTTTAAGATTTTATTTTTATGTGCGAGTTTTTTATACGTGATTATGCGTATTTTTACTTTCAATTACCCATATGCAAACGTAGGGTACAAGCCCTTTGCCAGGATATTTTTTCTGGGAGTGGTAAAAACAAGATTTCACACAATTTCGGGAGGAGGGTATGTCCCGAGGGTCCCTCCTTTCTACTGCCCTGATAGGATAATGAAAGTATAGTATTCGGTATAAAAGATTTTGATTTTTTTTTTTTTTTTTTTTTTTGCATTTTACTATACGTTTTGGAACATCATAATCTAAAAAAACTCTATCTCTGTGTTTGTGTGTACGTGTTCAGCATAGCTCCCGAACAAACTGACCTGCGATGTTCAAATTTGGTGAGCGGGTTGGTGGTGGTACAAGGACATACAATTTCGGTTTTGTCAAAACCACGCATGCGCATAAGGTAGTTGACTTTAGAATAATAATGTTTTCAGTAATTGCTAGAAAAACGGCTCTAACGATTTTGTTCAAACTCGCTGTGGTAATGCTTCAGAAGGTGTTCTAAATATTCCCACCACCGAAATTCTCATAAAAATGTGATAAAAGCGTAAAAAGTTGTAAAACGAGTGCTTTTAACACAGAGCTCTTTGCCCTTGAGCATTGCTCATCAACAATTCATTTCTTTGTGTTTCACGCTCAAGCGTGGACTATGTAATGTCTGTCGAATAAAATCACCAATTAAGCCATTTTAACGTCGTTTTTTTTTTTTTTTTTTTGTTCACGTAAAAATTGTTGCCAAAAATATCGCCAAACATGCCATATTTATTTAAATAAGTGAAAATAATAAAATTTTAAGTAACAACATGTTAAAATTTACTGCAATGACCAATATTATATATAGAAATTGAAAGTTTTGCGATGTTCCACACCCCCGTAGTTTATTATACCGGAATGTTTGAAGTTTAAATCTGGACCTTTAATCCGTCAAAGCTTAATAAATATTTTCAAGAAGAAATATTTTTAAAATTTTTTTTTTATTAAGAGATATTATTTTAGATAAAAGAAAAACTAATATTAAGTAAAAAATGCTTTACTTTTTAAAAAAGAATTTTCAATTGTGGTTTATGCAACATCGTGAACAATTTCTAGTAAAAATAGTACAGTTGAGCTACACATTTTTTAGACTACTACAATTGTAGAAAATTAATTATAATTCACAAATACAATTTTATTACATAGTCTGTATGATAACGATGTTTTAAAAACCTTTCCTGAAGCGGTACATTTCTAAAAGCGGTACATTATTTCACTTTCCTATGGCAAGGTTTCATAATTTTTTTTTAATTTTTTTTTTTGTTCGAAAAAGTTTGATGGAACAGTGGTAACACTTTTTAAAAATAAAAAGCATGTAAAATATGCTGTGAATGAAAGTTGCATAACATTTTTGTAAGAAAAAATAATATATTATTGCAAAAGTTAGTACCCCGGCATTCTTAAACAACTGTTTACTTTTTTATAATTCATCACTGGAGGTTATGTAGTAGCATTTTTAGCTACAACACGTTACAACTACCAAAACGGCCCCCGTTTAATCTACAATTAATTTGCCTTCCACTCACATTGATATGACCACCCTGGTTGATTCCACCAATGTGACAGTGATGAAGGGATGATCTTATTTGGGGTAATTTTAATTACGCCTATTATCTCTGACCACACACGAAACGACACGTGTTACGGAAAAATAAGGGGAAAAAAATTATGTCCAACTTTTTAAGATTAGGGGACGCATTATCAATTGATCACCGCACCCTGCGTACTTAATCTTAGTAAATTATATAATTATTCCCGAACGAGAGCATAAAGGAGTCGCATGCTGTTGCCAACGAGTGAATCTTAATTACTGTTGTATTGATTCCAATTAATTGTTGGACCACACATTCATTTTCTTGCAAATGTTAAATGTAAATGGTTTTTAATTAGCTTAATTGTTTTAATATGTATCTGAATGTATCATTCTATGATGAGGTTGTTCCGTTCTTCGATAAAAGTTTGAACTCGAGAATGGTCTACAAGAGTTTTATTCTATTTTTTAAGCGAGATGTTTATAGGTATGCAATAAAACTTATAGAAAAGTTTTTAGAACAATATTCTACATTATAAATTGTGGCATTCAACGCTTTACATTATAAACAGGCTTCGTCATTCTTTGAAGAAAAATATTTTTTTTTTTTTTGTTCCATGTCATTTTTGACATGTTTCTTATCTAGATTAAGTATTAAGCTCCAAGAAGTTGTATTGTAAAACATTTCTTATTGCGTGATAACAAAATTTGTAAATGTTTTGAAGTGCTTTGCAATGACATTTTTACCAGGAGCAGTTTTTAAAAATATATATTTCATGGAAATTCTTTTCTTAACGAAAAACTTAATAGAGTACTTGCACAATAGGCATTGTCTTAAAAGACATTTTTATATTTAAATTTATAACAGAAACATCGAATGCATTTGAGAAAATTGCAAATGGTTAGGTTAGAAAGATTTCTGCTTTTATATTTATACTTATTAAATGTCCCTATAAACGAAAGGATTTTTTCACAGGGAATTTTAAAAAATAAACACTTGAAAGAGTTTAAAAAAAATTGACAAAATAAAACTTACTGAAGTCAGTTCCAAGACCAAAACAAGTACACTCTCATATATAGCAAAAATCAAAGGTGCAAATTATTATACTAATAATATATTACTTAAAAATCATACAAAAATGTATGGCTTTTGCGTATCGTAAAATTTTAAGTAAATATTTATAATAAGCAAGGATCCAGTTGTGTCAATTATTAATCCTATAGCGTTTTACTCAAGATTACGTCATTATAGATAAATGTAAACCAATTTTAACATTCGCTTTACAATATCTTTAATTTAATTCGATTTTCGATTATTGATGGATCAATCTGATAGCTGTTTATCTAGCGATGTATAAAATATAATTAACGTACATATAACCCATTATTTCGTGGGAAACATTAAATCCCACGTTTGGAAGTTATTCTTCTCATATAGTACCAGAGCACGCTTTTGCAGTTCAACCTTCGTCGGCAAACCATGCCTTTTCCATCACAACGGACCTTGGACTTAAAATACTTATTAAATTACTCACGTTTAGTTCGGTTGTTTCGTGGCGTCCCCCGAAGATAGTTATCTCTCTAATGTTCCTATGGACCATGCGTGAATTGTGAGATGTGTGTTCCAATCATCATTATCTTCGACAAGGAATAAGATGGCAGGGACTTTTTTGATCGGGAATTGAGTTTAAGCATATTTGGGAGATGCGATGCTCAGACTTACAAAGATACGAGGTGCTAACTGGCATTGGAAATTAACCAGATCCCATTTTATAATAAGCTATTAAAATTTGCGATGCTTTGGTACATAATCTTAATTTAGTAAGAAGTATTTCAAAATGCACTGCAGTGCAAGAAAAACTGGTGTAGACAGCTAATATCAGAAGTCCAAAGTTCATTAATGCCCATATCGTGGATGGAGTTTTTCCCAGTCTTTAATTGATGCTTTTTGTGGGTCTATTTGTGGGCCGGTACTGTAGTCAGTTGTTGAGTGTGGCATGCCTATCGCGTGAAATTATTCTTGCTAGCCTATGCTTGCCATTTACTCTTTTCTGGAAATACTGCTGTCACAAGTACAAGTTTTTTTCTCGAAATTACTATTTCAAAGATATAGTCCCGAAAAAGCATAATTAATATATTTATTATTTTTTTTTTTTGGTTTTTCAATATATTACTGCACGTAGGCAAGTCAATTACATTTTCAAATAATGTTGCAAGAGTAGGTAAGTGTAACAAAATGACTCTAATTTTGAGTACTTTTTCAAAAATGGATATGATCCATTTTAAATGTAAGCTTTTCATTAATGAGGGCTTACATGTATGTCTTTTGTGTTGCTTTATCACTGTGCAATACTTGAAAGAAATTTAGGAATACCTTTTCTGTTTTAAATAAATAAATGTTTTTCTTTTGGAGATTAAAAGCCAAAAGAGTTAACTGCTTCAAAAGTGTTTTATATATTACTAAAACCAACAGTCACACCGACACTTGAGAACATAAATTTTTCTAAGACAGCTACTTTGTGAGCATGCGCTATTTTAACGAAACCATTTGACAGTCCATGACCACCACTAACTCGTATGCAAATGTTGAACATTGTAGAACAATCCTTTCGGGAGTTATGCTGACCCCTCCCACATTTTTTCTACGTCTCTTTTTTTAACTACAATTTAAACTGCAATACATTTATTGTATGCAACGAAAATTAAAAGCATACATTCTAGTATTCTACAAAACAGAGTCTGAAAGTTCTTGAAAATATTCCCATAAAATAAATTGCAAGTCGCTATCATTTTATTTTCTAATTCTAATCCTTCCGAATGCAGATATATATTACATTAGTTCTTGTTGGAGATTGATACTGACTCGTGTTAGAAAACAGAACATTAATTGGAATGTCATGGAATTTGTATGTATTTTAATCCAATCTAATTTCTATTTCCACATTGCATGAATCTTGTTGAGTAAATAATTCCATCTTAAGATAACAGAGCTGGCAGAATACAAATTTGCATTCACGTAACATGGAAATATTACTCGATTACCTTAAAATTGAGAAAATTGGTGGTTTCAAGGAAATCATTCTATGAATAACAGGTTTATAAATTGTATTTAAGTGCTTATTTGCTGATTCGTGAGTAAAGATCTTGCCATCGTTCCATCATTATTGAGATTTCTGTTCGTCAGTTTGTTTTCTAATAGCTGAATTTTAAAGAACTGGAGCTCTATGAATTCATAATCTGCTTATAATGACTCTTTAGAGTGACGAGTTATGATAATTTTTTCTGCCAAAAATTGCATAAGGAGAGATTGGTTGCTTTCATATTATCTGGCGCTGTCAGCAACACGAGGGCTATAATGCGCCGAAACATTCGTCATTAGACAAGCCAACATACATTTATAAACACCCATGCCTAACACGGGACTCGAAACCGCAACCTCGAGGTCTAGAAGCTAGCACGCTAACCACTATACCGTTTTGTCGGCTCATAAGGAGAGATGAAAAATATTGACTTATAATTATATTTAATAAATTACCAGATTATTTTTAAAACATTACTTTCAAAATTTCACCAGGAGAAAATATTGTTTGTTTTTATATGGAACTTATGACCATTTTGAAATTTTTACTTTCAATTAGCCAATATTTATTATGGAGTCATGAAAGTATTGTATTGGGGGATCGGAAAATGTATGAATGCTGTGTTGGCGTGGGGTATGGTTATTTATATTTGGTAGGTATTTGTGGAAGTGTTTAATTTTACTAAAAAAAATATTCGTCCTCTTTTATTAGTAGCTATCCATTTTACCAACAAAGAAACTTTAGTACTTTTGGGCTACGTTTAAACTTGGATCCTTAGGTAATTTTAAGGTGCTAATTCTAGAAAAATGTGATTTTTTTTTATCGTAAATTTTTACGCAAACCATATTTATAATCTTAATTATGGATTATCTGGATATTGTCATTCTCAATGTTTGAAAATATTGAAATAAATAAATACGAATAATTATAAATTATTGAAATTTTTTTTTTGCTTCATTGAAATTCAAAATCATCTTATTAAAAAAAAATTGAGAGTTTTTTTTTTCTAAAATCCCTTTAGAAAGATTAAAAATTTGCAATAATAACAAAGTTAGAGGCGATTTTATAATAAATTCTATGGAAAAATAAATAATTAATTTAATTTCAAACATATTGACAATTTTTTTTTTTAACAATTTGCTGTACTTCCTTAATGTTTGTAAAAATCAGTATGAAACTTCGTATTTAACAAACATCACACGCGAATTGAGTTCCGCGTTGTAATTGAGTTTATGAAAATCAAGTCAAGTATCTTAAATAATTGATTTGGATTTAATTGGTAAATATGAAATCTGTGATAATTCATAAAAACGATATTTCTGGGATTAAATAAGCTGGAAATATAAATTACTTTATTTCTTAACCACATTTAAATGTCGTCCAGTTTTTGAGTGATATTCTCCAATATACGACGTAGCTGCTGAGCGTACTCAACCAAAAATCTAATTTTGCTTTTTATTAGTCTAAGAAATTAGCATAAAATTAATCGGAGCGAGTTATTGCTTAGCATCCTGTCAAGCCCTCGGTTTTAGGGCAAGGCACGCTCTTTATCTCATCTTATAGTATAAGATTAGACCCAAACGAATTTCGTTACACTCCCAACCATTACGGATCCCTGGTAAGAGATAATATTCCGCCATAATCACCACCTTGTAACACTTCGCTAGTGCAAACATTCAGCCGTGAATAGGCCATGGATGGGCACGTGAGATATAGGTGTGGCGGAACTACTGTGATCTTCAAAAAATAGTTTCCAAGATCTACGCCATCATTGACCACTGAAATTTTTCGTTGTCCATTACAATCTCATTCTGGCTGTGGCATAGTTTGGCCCTTGTGTTGTCATTGCACCTAATAAATCTAAAAACAACCAACCACTCCATTTTGGTTGAGTTTCATTTTTATGTCATTTTCAAATGACCTTTTTGTATAAATTCCTTATATCATTATTTAGGATGTAAATAAAATTAGAAAATCTTAAGAGCATCTATTTTTCGTCAGACTCCCTTTCCTATAGATATAATGCTTAATTTTTTTTTGTCCCAATATCAAACGAATTATTGCTTGAAAACCATTAATATTTACACCACGTAAAATGTTGATAGTAAAATAAAAACCATTAGCGAAATTTGGAGGTAACGTTTAGTTATCGTTATTAATTTTTAAAAGATTGTTTTAAGCTACTTTATAATTCTTTTTAAAGTGCCTTAAAATAACACATATTTATTTTTTCCCCATCAAGTTTTTTAATGGCTTTTTAATATTATCGTTATGCTTGTAATAAATATTCAAATGTTCTCAAGCAATACTTCGGCATATATTATGGCTAAAACTATAAAGCATTATGTCTTTGGGTCAGGGCCAGACGGACGATCCTTCTTAACACTGGTATTTTATTTTTATTACGAAAACCTATGCTAATGTATGGTTTTTTATTTACAAAAACCTCTATACATCGAAACTACTAAAAGTAAATATGCATTTCTTTTAGAATGACAGCTTACACCATTAAAAATTGGGCATAAAGCAAAATTATGATTAGTCAAAAAAGTATCTGTAAAGGTATCGATAAAGTCGTTTTATTCCACCAAACGCTTCTTGTTATACGCAAATTTTAATTATTTAAAAATCACGTACCTACAGCGACAAATCTTACATAACTCAAAAGTAAAATTTGTCAAACATTGTCATATGAAGTGTTCATAGATTTGCTTCATTTTGCCATGTGTTACTATATATGTGGACATTAAAAAAAATTAAAATGAGGAACGTATGGCATCAATTTGTGTACATGTTAAAATTAAAATGTGTTAAATATTATTGTATATGGTATTAATAGGTTTAGTTTGGATCTAATTTGAACAAGTATTACTAAGTGGACTATAAAAAAAAAAAAAAAAAAAAAAAAAAAAAAAAAAATATGAAATGATGCACTTAACTGGATTAACTTGTACGTACACCCCCGTTAAAATAATAATAGTAATAATAGTAATAGTAGTAACAGTTGTAGTAGTAGTAGTAATAATAGTAGTAATAGTAGTAGCAGTAGTAGTAATAGTAATAATAGTAATAGTAAATATGATAAATAATAATAATAATAAATCAAAAATTACTTTTAGAGGCATTTACAAATTTGTCTTAGTCTTCTGAGTTTTATTAAGCTAGGTGCATAAAAATTAAAAAAATTCGAAATGACGAACGTACGTCACCAACTAATAAATATGTCATTATTAAAGTTAAAAATTTGTCAAAAATTATCCTTTGAGCAATCGATATATGCAATCTTAGAGGCGGTATCTTTCTTAAAGAGAAGATTTCGAAATTGTAAAATAAAAATCTTCCAAAATTCTAATTGAATATGTTTTCGAAATTTTAATTAAATGCATTTTTTTTTTAAAGAAATGCGTAGTAGTTTTAATAATCAATCTAAGCGTATGTCAAGTTTAGAGCAAATTTATTCAGTTGTTCCAGAATCAAAATTTTTCAAGCCTTATTTTTCGCACTTACTTTTTATTTTAATATGAAAACTTCACTATTTCTTTTACCCCTATCACTTCCTTTCAGAATCTATAAAGTCGGTGGAGAGAAAGTTTACCTGTAATGGGAAAGGATTTACAATTTACTTTTAAAGTAAGTCAATTGAAAAATAAAATACATAACATAAATGTATTTCAACTTCATCCATCGTGGAAACGTGAAAAAGAAAACATTCTTGTGCTTTAAAATTAAAAAATAATAATAGCTAATTCGATTGTTTTTCAATTTCGTTTTGATAAAACTACGAATATACTTTAGAAATGTTATAAAACTATGTGTTTGAAATTTTGAAACAATTAAAATTCGCATGTCGTAACATCATACGATACGTATATTAATTTTTAGTTAAGATTTTTATCATAAAAATGTATGTGTTGACTTTTTATAGAATAAAACGAATGTTTTTAATAAAAAACAATCGCTTTTAGTAGAAATTGTTCGGTCCATGTGCCATGACCGCAAATGCCGCCCTTGGCAGTTTGGCTTCAGACCAGCCTGTCATCGCGCCTCTATAATTTGATGCTCGCCTTCTTCCATCCCGCTACGGAGGTAATTTTTCAATTATATTCATCAAGTGAGGTCCAAAGTAAATGTTCACGGCGTTCACGAACTTCAGCAGGGCGTTATCAACATTCTCATCACCTCTAGTTACACAGCTAGACTTCTTGATTAGCTGGTGAGAAGTTTTCAATTCACTCGTCCGAGAAAGAGAAACAGTCTATTATTATACAGGGATATTCTATTCTTTAATTGGGCACTTGTGGAGGAGCCTGAAGGCTGGTTTGCACGTTACCAGTACGAGGTCGCCAGTGACTAGATACCAGTTACTAGCATCGTGAAAACGCTTCATCCCATTCAATGGAAAAGTCAGTTTGTCCACAGCTGCCTAGTAGTTAGCAGCTCAGTAGATCAAGTATTTTCCACTTTTCAGCGCAACAATTCCCATCACCCGTTCCCTTCTGTGATTACCGACTGGCGGATTAATGCACTCTCAATAGCTGGATTATTCCAGTTTATGCCACTGTGTAAACGAGAAGCTGGTAATCCATCAATCAACGCTTGACAGTGACATTTCAATTAACTTATCAGTCACGGGCAACGTGTAAATCAGGCCTTGATAGAAATGCATTTTCTACCGAAAAACGTGTATTGGACATTCTAATCCGTTGTGTAAATAAATTGCTGTGTTCTTTATGTGATAAAATGAATTTCAAACTACTTGTATATCACTGATTAAGTTTTATCAAATCATTCATATCATTGCCACCAAAAATTGACATGGTAGTGAGTGGTCACGTGACAAGTTCACTGCAAAGAATAAATTTAGTTTACTACAATAATAAATTAATATTAATCCAAAGAAGAAACCGAACGCTCTGCATATCTGCTTAATAGAGGATACGAAAGGAATGGTAGGGATAATATCAGTTAAAGCATTAAATATCGTTCTTAGATTGCGCTGACAGGAAATTGCAAAGAAAAGTTCATTTTAATTACAATGAAATAGTGCACAAAGGGTTCTTTAGTATAGGGGAAAATAAGTTTTTTGCCAGACTAAATTCTGCGACGCCTGTGCTTGAAATGCGGGAATACCTATTGAGTTTAGACAGACAGACCACATTTTGTTTAAATTTGGTACGATTTTGAAACGGATCAAGTTTTTGAAAAGTGGCGTTACTTGCTAAAGTGATACAAACTGATCCACATTACCAAAAATGAATTAATTCAGAATTCGTAATGTTTTTTTTTAAAAAAATTGCAGGTTAATGTGAAGATAAAACATGTAAAGCAATTTTTATTAGTAAAAATGACTTATTACTTTAAACAAGTGAGTTTTTGAAAAATTCATCCAAGTTAAACATTACAATAGACTATCAACTGCTTAGCTATAAATTGAGACTAACGTAGTTATTGTTACCTTTAATTCGTTTGATAAATTTATATTGCTATATATTTCAAAACGAATTTATATTTTTAACCTTCAGGATCAAATGTTAACGTCTCAACATTATCTGGAAAAGATAACTAATAAAAACAAATGGAAATTCAAAATTTACAATAATATTTCAACTCATTGTTATTCTTCAACCACACCATTCGAGACCCTAGTTTCTTGCTAAAATATAGAAATTATAGACCAAATTGGAATTTAAGTATACATTCTAACATCAAATAAAGATATATCAGTAAGGTTCATGAAGTTTATAAAACGGGGGAAACGATATAATATTACACTTAATCAAAACTTTTCACAAAAAAAAATTAAGCTGAATTTGTAAAACTCAACTTAGGATCAGCAGCAAGTTATAGATTGAGAACTTTGCACTGAAATTTTAGAAAATGCTTAAATTAACGCATAATTTTTTTCTCCTCTAGCTACTTAAACCGATATAGAAACATTGAAAAGTTAGTTTCAACAATTATGAAGAGTTTTCTGAAGCACATTCACCACCAAATATCACCTCGCTCCATCCTCCGAAATTGGTATCTCTTGAGAATAATTCCGTTAAAGTTGCTCACACACTTGTTAGAGAAACTTGAGAAATTTTAATTTTTAAAACAGGTATTAAAGGCAATTATTCCCAACCAAATTTCAACAAGATCTTTCAACAAAAGACAGTCCACACATTATTTCCACTAACCAGTAATCAATCATCGACAAGCCTCCCACCCCCTCGTATTCCAGAATGAAGTTTGTACAAAAACACCCCTTTCCAAAACACCAAACATTCCATTCAGAGGGTGGAGATCGAATGATTGATTCCACCCTTTTCATCAGACGACATTCCCACAAATACCCTTTGCTCGAAACTTGTTAGAACGACTATCTTTGGGAGGCGAGTGCAAATTTGCCATAATTAGCTAGTTCTCTATGAAACGCCATATTATAATGCGCATTGTATTACCGGTGGTTGCCGTTAATGAAGCGATTGCTCACTGGGGTCTTCTTGCTGAAGATGGATGCCCGTTGTGGAGGGCTTGGGCGTTCCTGGGGCTGTTGCACGCGATGGGGCGCAATTATGCAAATTTCGCTTTTGGGGAAGATGAGGATCCCAGAGAGGTATCAATAGATAAAGTGCGGGGTTTCTGTCTCCTGGTAGGCGTGGTCCGGGAACGGGCTCCGGCTGTTGGTTTCACGATGTGGGGTTGCCCTCAGTTCGATTGAAATCGCTTGTTTGGCATGCAAACTCTATATAAAGCGTTGCATATTTCAAATGATAACTAAACTCATACCTATACATATATTTATAAAAATTAGCAATACATTTGATAGGGGTTGCTTGAATTGGAGTTTTTTTTTTGTCGCGAGGGCCATACTAAGACGAAATATAAAATTCTTAACATATAGAACTTATATTCTAAAATTCAAAGGAAGGGAATGACTTCCGAGGGCAATTTTTATGAAGGCAGTTCTATCTTGAAAGACATCCTGAAATACATATCTTTCTCTCTTGACGATTTTACCATTTTCAAGGACACCAGACCTTGTTCTAAAAAGGTATTGCGACACAGTATGTCCCTTATGTAGCTCTTGAGCAACAAAATATCGAATGCAAACAACTGGATCACTTTTAAGGAAAACTGGTAAAGTTGCATCTGGACTAGGAGAAAAGTTATAGTAGCATACCAATCCGGCAGTCTAGTAACTACGCTCGACATATATTTCCATTTTCATGGGTTATATCTTAGATGAATGGTTCCACAGTATATCCGCATTGATACGTTGAGCCAAAATATATCTAGAGCAGCATCTTTCTCTGCTAGAGCTAGAAAATACCAAACAGGAAGTCTGGTAACTAGACTCGACACATGTCTTCAGTCGTCATAGGTTACATCTTAGGTTAATGGATCTATAGTAGCTCTCCGTACTGATATGGCGAGCCAAGGTACATACATATAGAGACACATATTACAGCGTCCTCCACTACCAGCTACGTGGGGAGGATGCAGTTCGCAATAGCCTTTTTTGTGGCCAGTTTGCTACACATAAGAAGGGGGAAAATCTCCTTGTGGAATTTCAATGACATATTGTTAATTTATTCCTAATTTTATCCTACAGGGTTTGCGTTTATTACTTTGAAATCAAGTCAGTGTTCCCAAATAACATGACCAGAGCATATAGAGCAATTCATTTATAAATTTACTGGAAAATATCAGTTATATTACCAACAATATTCTAAAATTGCGTAACAATTATTACTACTTGTCTATAAATGGTAGGATTGAATGTTGTCTTAATACATTGTCTTATAATTTGTCAGTTATCACGAAAATGTCTTTCAAATCGTGGACTTTTTAGAGGACCTTTTAGTAGCCAGATGAAAGATTTTCTTGGTTTTCAAGCAAATGATAAGAATTTTAAATCATGTTGCATTTAAAACTTTCTTTTTAAGGTATAAGTATACGCGAACTTTTTTTAAACTGCCGTTTTAAAAATATGATTTTTTTTTACACTAAATATTACATAATTATGATATTTACATTTAAAAAAATTCAGTTTTATTCAACAATTGAGTATCCAATTCAAATCAAACTCCTTAATTAGCATATTTCTTACAGGGATTACTTATTTTTTATAAAACGCAGAAAAAAATTATTGTTGGAACTTCATTCTTAATTTTTGACCCTCTCTTTTTTTAGTTATTTAACGTGTAAAATAATATCTCTCTCTGAAACTAGCATTTAGTTTACTGCTCTGTGCAGCAGAGTATTATTCAAGATTTCTCGAACACTTTATTATGTACAGCAATTAATGCATAAAAATTTAACGAAATCCAATCTAATATTTGAATTCAATTTGGCGCTCAGTGTTGGCTGCGAAAAATTTAAAACTTTAAACCCAGCAACCCCATCAAAGCCGCGGTAACGGAATCTTCGAAAGCAATTTGGTGCGTGCCACGTGATTCGAGATTCGGTGTTGCAGTTAAAGACAGGATGGAAAAGAGAAAAGCCATGATCACAAACCAAACACTGATGAGGAAGATGAAATGGGTGCAGGTGGAGGGGGATGCGGAAGAAAAGATATGAAGCAGGCGTTTTGTTTTCGAGTTAAATTCGCGTGTTCGGAACATTGAGTTTAATACTTTAGCGATTCGCAGATGTTCAATTTCTTTTCGAAACTAGTTATTATTTTTTTTTAACTAGGAAGTAGATTTTGATAAAATGCTAAAAACATATTTATTTCTACTAAAAGAGAAAGAAAATAGAAGTATAAATTTCATTTTGTTTATCAGTTTAGAACAATTTATTTTAATATAAAATTGTTTAAAAATGCTATGTAAATAATAAAAAAAAATTAAAAAAAAAAAAAAGGAAATTTCATTGGTACATACGTTGCTTGTTTGTAGCAAAAATATTAAAACAAATATCATACAAATTCACGTTCTACAAAATTTTTAAACCAATCCATATTTTTTAATGGTATGGAAACCGTTAATAGCTTTTTTTAGAATCAAATAAGAAAAACTTTTGCCTCTGAAATTTATTAAAACTAATTTATTATTCAACTCTCAGAAAATAGTTAAAAATAGATTGAATATTGATCAATTTTGCGTTTATATATAGTGTAAGGATAACTTTTTATGGATTCCAGCAAGTCGGCATTGCTTTCTAATAAAATCGAATCGATAATAAAAGAAACTACAAAGCTCAAATGCTATGTAAGTTCTCATAAAGAGTGTAAAACAAAATTGTTCTGTTTCTTTTCTGTATTTAAAAATCGCACATTCAAACCACAATATTTATTTTTAGTTTTAAAATATTGTAACAAAATGTTATTCTACGGGGAATTTCGAACATTAATTTATTTATTCTAAGATGAAATTTCACCCTAGGAAAATTTATTAACATTTGAAAATTGAATTTGTTCATTACAACTCATGAACTTCAAACCTGATTTGTATAGTTTAAAAAATGAAGTCTTTGACCCATGGTGATTAATTTACCAGACAATTTTGGAAACCCTACCAAAATTGGTATTTTGCTACTTCAGAGAGAGTAATCCTATACAAACAGACATTACGTATAAATTTATACGTGTGTATCTCAATTATTAGGAATTCTTTGGAATATCAAAGCTTTTGCATTACTGAATTTCCGAGTAGATCTCCCTGCATAATTATGGAATAAGAAAACGTCCTTTGCGAATCTACAGCTTCATGTAAGCTTAATTCACCTCCAACTCATCAACGAGCTAATTTATGGGCATAAATAAGCTGGATTATAACTCGGACAATTGACCATCAACATCGTCCATTAAACTGCCCCCACAAATCTACAAAACTCGGACTCTAAATGTCCAAGAGTTACAAATTATCCACACCTCCACTACCATCTGGTGGTGTAGTAGGACCATAAAATTGCGACCTATCAGTCAAATGCGATCGTGAATTGTCTTCATACCACAATTATGGGAGTTTACATACCTCCCCAATCGGTAGCAGCTGGTCATTGGTATTCATATACCCCAACCTAACATATTAGGTCTGTGCGATTTCAAATGGTGTTCTTTCCAGTTCGGCTGAGCTTCCATTTGCATTGATCTTGTATATGAATGCCACATCTCATGTGGTAGGTGTTAGGACATTAGGGAAGGATACATCTGATTTTGGATGGAAGTTTCTAGAAAGTTTTAAAGTTGAAAATGTGTGAGGCGGAAACTTTGTTCTGGAATTTCGGTTGGAAATATTATGCTAATAATAGCAAAGATTGAAGCATAGACAAATATGATTGACTTTGAAACAAACTAACATATTTAGGAAATTACTGACTTTTGGAGAGTCACTAAGCTTTAAGGTATTAAAAATTGAGTATAACTTTTCTTTATTTTATAGGATGCTTTAATTTCTTTCCGATTTAAATTAATGTAGAAAATCTTATGTTCTTTTAAAACTGTAATCGAACTTAAAATTTCCCTAATAAGAGTTAATAGTTATTTTCGATCTGCCTCTCGACGAAATTTTTCGCGTTAACCGAATTTCGTGTTACCACCAAAAAGCATTCTCATCTAATTAATGCAGATTTAAACTAATACTTGATATATTTGTATTTAATAATGTTGTTTTTACTTTACGTCTTCATTTTTATTATTCTGCATCCTTTTTCTTGTAGGTTCAAATTGATTTGCAGCATAAGACGCCTCAGCCCTTCCCCGATTATTTAAAAAAAAATTTGATAGAGGGATGTTGGCGATTCTATACTTGTCCGCAATTTCTGTTCTTTTTCTTCTTTTTTTTTTTAAACTTTATCGTCAATTTCACTTTAAATTGCTTGCTTCGTTTCTAACGATAAGAATTGCTGCATCCGACTCATATTGACAGGATTCAACATGCAAATGAGTCTGAGTTTAGTTTCTGAACTTAATGTTGAATACAGGAGCGGTGACGCCACAAAATCAGTTTACTGAGGGATGCCATCTAAATTAGCGTTGAAATCAGTTTGAAATTTGATCACTCGGGCATGATCTCAAATAATGTAGACCATCTAAAAATAGAACTTTAAAGAACACATTTTTTTTTTTCGTTTTAAGTGGGATTTCATGTTATGCGATTTCGTGTTAAAACGAATAAATTAAAGTTAAGTTTAAGCTTCATCGTACGAGAGACTGATTATTATTTCGCGTTAAACAGGATTTTGTGTTTTTGTGTTAAGCGATTTTGCGTTAACGGGGTTTCAATGTATTTCAAATTTCAATTAATATTTTCTTTTAGTGAAGGCGAACGTTTAAATTTTTTTCTTAAACTGCAAATTGCATTAATCAGACAGTTTAATGCTTGTGTACGTTGGTCGTTGATGAGTGTGGAAAACTACGGAATCTATAAGATTTATACAAAAATCTTTGTCTCCTACAATATGGACCTTTTGTATGACGATATCGCAGGCTACTGCTTTTTGGGAAGAAAAATTTCACACTTGTGATTGCTTGATAAAATTTGAAAATTCAATTTTATTTTGAAAGAGCTAGTGGGATTCGTATCAAATGTTTCCAAACGACAAAAACCCATTCCAAAAAACATTAAAAACATCGCTCATAATTGTTATTACTTTGAAGTCCACAAACTATGATTGCGATGAAATAGGGAACATGATTTCATGTGAAACTATTTAATACTTCTGCCTGAAGAGAAATCTCCCTCTGCCTATAAATTTCCAAGGCCCATTAATCAACAAAATGATTAATGTCGCCAATGAGTTTCTCGAAATCTTGCCAACCATCGCTATGTATGTTATGCATCTAGCATAGCCCGTGGCACAGAGTCGAAGGAAAAATTGATTGCCGCCTAATTCATTAGAAGACGATTGTAATAGTTCGGAGGGGGAAAAAAACGATTAGCAGAAATGGATAACTTGCCTAAGACAATCATTTAAAAAAAAAAGTAAGAATTAAAATAAAATAATTATCGAATGGCAGTGCGTTGGATGGCCAACGAGCGCGCCATCTGGCGAACAGAGAGCAGAGCTCGTAACTCCAGGCGATCGGGATAATTATAGAGTAAAGACGCTTTGCGTTGTAATATAAAACTTCATCTTCTTTTATACAGACCTTCTCTAATCAATCACGCGATAGTTCATTGATACTGTTACTCGATTCCTGTCACTAAACATTCATCACTTCCAAAATGAGACCACAAATGGTTCCATCGTCAAAAGAACCTTGTCTCCAGGTGTTGCCAGAAATACATTCGCAACTGTTCTGGCTGTGATTTTAATGTTTGTTGGGCTGTTTCTGCACTCGAAATTGAGATAAATAGTTCGTGTCAACCGAGAAATTGTCGAATTGTGACGCGATTGTCTGTCATGTTTCCGAATGCGATCATTAGAAACATGAAATTAGAGCTATTTATTTTCTTTTGATGAGACGATGAAGGCAGGGAATATCACCTTTCACTCTCTTTATTCTTAAATTATCGTGGAGTTCATTAGAGAAAGAAGAAACGAATGACATTTTTGACGTATTTAGGAATTTTCCTGACTTAATTAGAAATAATTGGCTTGTTTTCTGGTGCATTGAGTTATAAAATATTCTGATTCACACACAAATGACATCGAAATAGGTGGTATTCCAAATGAACTTAAATTAGGCAGATAATTGGCATATTCCGGTTGCCATTCAATAATTTCTATAAAAATACTTTATGCATGCAGCTTTTCGTGATTTCATAAACAAAATTATTCCTCATTACTATTAAATTAAAACCTAGTTTTTAAAACATTTATAGCTTATAGTTAATGGTATCTTTCCCCATTTCTTGATAAATAATTTTTAGATATGAAAAAAAAAAAAAAAAAAAAAAAAAACTTGGAATGTTTTTTTTTGACAACAGCTTAATCAAACTTCGAATTCGACGGAAAATTTAAAATTTTATTGTTTATTGTATAACTTATGATTAAATCACAGAGAGCTAAACTTCCTCATTTAAGTAAAAGATTATGAAAGATTATTTTAAGGGTACTGTGAACTATGGAAACTTTTTTTTTTAATTGTGGAGCAATTTTTGCGAATTTTTTTTATGATGCATTAGTTTATTAATATTATAAAGATGAGGAAATTTTGAGATTTTTTTTTTCTGAAAAAGTTATAAGTATTTAAAGTTTTTAAATACACCAATATTGTAGGGGAGACTTGTGTACCTAGGGTCACCCTACTTTTATTGAATAATGTTTAGTTCCAAGTTTTTTTACTCACTTGAGTAAGTGGCAACATCCAATTGCTCCTTTGGCAGCCATTTTGAAATCTTAGAGGAAAAAGCTGTGACAACTTATAAGTGGAAAACGTTTTTGTATGGTCTGCAGTTAAATTTTTCAGCTCATGTCTTTTACTGTTTTACAAAGTTAAGTCAAATACTCCTCTTTGAATTCTAGTAAATAATTTTTTTTGTAACATTAAGTACTAAATAAGATGTTTAAATAAGTCCTTTCTCCATATATATTTTTAGTAGTAGACATTTTATATGAAATTACCAACTCGTGTAGATAGGACCACATTGCTGCTTATTGTGTTCAAATCGCCAAAACCAAAATCTGTTGGTGCTTCAAAGCGATACTGCATGCAGCTCATTTTTTTTAATCAGTTTTTCAAGTTATGAAAATACCTGTAATTCACTAATAATTTGACACATTCCAATTTATTATAGCAATTAAATGATAAACCAATGACTGATAATTACTTGGTATTGTTATTTTTATAAAATTCATCTGTGTATGATTGTTTTCTATTCATTATGGACTGAAACCTCATTTAAAGAGAATGGCTGTAGGTACATCAGCTACTGGCCCTTGGTACAACGAGATCTTTTACATAGGGCCATTTGTGAAATTTCTTTAAAAACCTTCTGTTTGACAGAATCTATTATTTTAAGTATTTATATTGATCCCAATGGGAAGTAATTACTAATATGATGTATGCATATCAGTTTCACATTTTTAAACGGTTCAGTGGCTCATTTTTTGTGCATTGAAAAAAGTCGGCCTTATAGGTACACAGGTCTCCCCTTTCATATTTCAAAACCCTCAAGGCGCATCAATTTTTAGAAATTATTCATTTTTTTTTTTTTTTTTTTTTTTTAAATGCATTATAAATGCTAGACATAATTTTGGGACTCTTTATATAAATATAGAAGTACTTTTAGGAGAATGCGAACAAAAAGGCGGTTTTACCTATATTTTTCATAAAAATTTCATTCATATATTGTATTTCATAAAAAAATATTCATTCTAACTGAAATGAAGTACAATTATGCTTCCAAATGGTATTTACATACGTTTCATCAATGCTCGCTGAAAGTAATAAAAAAATAAAAAATATAAAAAAAAAACTATAAAAAAAAACTAAAAAAAAAAAAAAAACTACCAGAATGCAGTGCATTATCCAATTCCTCTCCAAAATGTCTACATTTGTTTCTATGACATAGTGTCATGATTGTGTTCGACTTTTTAACATTTTTTTTTTTTTTTAAATTGTGCCGACTTCTTTCAGAGTTACCTAAAACGCTTTTAATTTTGTCTATATAAATTGGGACATTTAACTTGTATGAAATAATCCATGTACATTTTTGCACTAATTACTACTTATAGTTTCTTCCTGTAAGAATTATAAATTGACTATATTGCAATTAAATGTTAAACTTCTAAAGATGTCAGAGAAGTTTATATTGATATTATAATTAGTTGATAAAAATTGTAATTTTCTAAAACTTAAGGGAGTTTTTTCTTGGTGTGTTACGTATGGGTTAGATCAAAAATACTTAAATAACAAAAGTTTGCATTTTAGATTCCAGCCAATAAGTCTTAATTTTTACCATATATTTTACAACAGAAAATATTAAGAAAACCTTAAAGTTTAGTAGATTGTTAAATAAGTGATGAAGAGGAAATTTTTTAACTTAAAAAATACGTATACTTATTGCATATTAAAAAGGGGGGGGGGGGGGAAAGGGACGACATTAATACAATTTTCAAAATATTTCTGTTTCTATTGCTTGAAATTTAGCAAATTTTTTTTTGAACATATGTAATGAGCTTTTACACATATATTGAGTGCAAAACATTTATTTTTCAAGTTTTTATGAAATTTTTTTAATTTAAAATTAAAAAAAAAAAAAAAAATTCCGTTTTCAGAATTAAAATTAGTACTCATGTCATAATTGTGGAAAAAAATATATTTAAATTTTATAACAGATTATTTTTAAAAAGAAAACTTACAATTTAAAAGAAATTTACCCCTACAAAAAATAAAATGATGAGTATGTAAATAATTTAAACTTCACAACTATGCATATTAATGAAATGGGTAAATTTTGAAATTCCGCGAATAATTTGTGCCAGTACATATTTACAGATAGTATAAATAGTTTTCGTGAAAAATTTACTTATAGCAGCTTAAAACAGTAAAAAAAGAACTAAGCTGATATAAATGTGTTTGAAAAATATTTTTTGATATTCAAAATACTTAGAAATCATGATAAGAAACTTAAAGTTAAGTTAGTTTTAGTTATCATATTAATACATATGTATCCTCATCGTTTTCATAAAATTATGAAGTTTTTTTAAACAGCTTTTTTCTTTTTTGAAACAATGATTTTTTAAAGAACAATTTGCACCCTTAACCCTGAACATAATGCATTTAAGGAAAATTTTGAGTGGAAAATTGTATAGTTATATTGTAATCAGCTTTTTTTAATTGTTGAAAAATCTGCTCTCTTCTTATAAAGAATGGAATATTTTAGGACTTGGAAATTAGTAAATTTATAATAGTACCATTTTTCATTACAAATAATTAAAAATTATAGATAATTAGCATAAGTATTAAAAAAAGCACAAATCTCCTCACTTGACTCGACTTAAAATATTAATACACGAGCTGAGTCGAAGTATCTTTAAAACATGATTATGAACTTCAAAGAGAACAGCACTTCATGGAATGGAAGAAAACCCAGAAAATTCTCACGGCTGTCCCAAAATCAACACGAGAGTGTCTGTTACAGTCACCTTAGTGCCTACTCATTTTTAATTAAGGTTTTGCGGAGCTTCGACATGGGAACTTTATTCCGTTCCTTCTTGCACCCTAGGTACTAGTTCTGCTTTCGAGTCATGAATCCGAGCGAGAACACATTATTTAATAATTTATTCAAATTAACCAGAAACATAATAACCTGACCATGACACGTTGGGGCCCTAGACCCAAACACTTTCTGGGGCCCCTTTTTCAAACGCAAGATTTATTAGAAATGGGTTTGACACATAGTCAAAAGAATTAACATTAAATATAGGAAAAGTTGAAATTTAATGTTAATATATTGTTTTCTAAAAGTTATTTTTTTATTACAAATAAAGAAACAAATCATGACCCTTAAAATCATAGTCCCAAGGCCCGGGCCTTGTGGGCCTAGGCGATGATCAATGCCTGGATTTATATTCTAGATAGGAAATCAAATTGATCTTGATCCGATTTCCAAGGTCAAAATGTGTTCTTAAACAACATAAAGAAATTTTCCATCTGATTATATTTTACTTTTTAATTTTTTTAATTGTTTTATCATTTAGAAAGGGCTTTTATAAACAATATAAACCCGTATCAATCTTTTTTTAAAAAAAAGGGGGGGGGGGCAGAGCTTAATTATCGTACTTGCAGTCTGACTTCTTACTATTGCATAGTTAGAAAAGGGGGAAATCTCTCTCTCTCTATATATATACTTGACATGCGGTACACTGAATCTCGGTTATCCATAATTGAGAAGGAAAATTGCAAAATCTTACTATAGCATAAGATGTTATAAGGAGAGAATTTATTTTATTCTTAGGGTTCAATTTCATTCCGATTTTCCACCACCCACACGAATATAAATAAGGTACTGGTACCTGAGTTCTTAAAAGGGAATACGAATTATTCAATCTTTCGATTGCACTGGAAAAAAGTGTTATGAAAATAGGGGATACAAAATCCATCAATCAAAAATCTTTTGATGAAAATCACTGCCATTAAGTATCTAACGCTAAAGATCCATATCACACCGATTAAGTTTGGGAGAAGGAGAAATTCTTGCAGGTAGCCATGATACAATGCAAAGATCATGTAAACAAATTCGAATTTACTTTGACCTTTCGTGCGCCAGAGGGCAGCACGTGAGCTGCTTGCACGTCCTGTTGCCACTTATTTCGGGTTAGAAGTCAAATTTGAAGTTCGACGTGCATAGGAACTTCACACCCGCAAATTATTGTATTCCATTAGCGCAAAGAAGGAGGCGAGGCTTTGTGCACTATTTTTATACAATAAATATTCTGTGTGTTTTGTGTTCTGGTTTATTGACGGGAAAAGTTTTCTTTGAGAGAACGTCGTAAACGAACCGCATTTGCATCAGAATCGCATCACTTCGCTTCGTGCGATAGCAATAAATCAGCGTAGTCTGTTTTTGTTTTTTCGACCAGGCGATTATCTATACAAATAGAACAAACCCAAGGAAAAAGATGAAATATAATGAGACATGGTTGTCTAAGAACGATCTTTACTTCTCGTTGAAGTTGCAAATTTATTAAAATATCCAGTCGTAATTATTTTTTATTTATTAATCAATTATTTTTATTTAGATGAAATATTTCTCAAAAAAGTACTATATAATAGTTTCGCAAGAGTAGGATTATTTAGATGGAAAATTCATTTAATGTTTGTTTTACTAAATTTTTAAATTAAAATGGTGATAAGGTGCATTACAAAATATTTTTATAAGCATTAAATTAATTATAAGCAATTTTTTGTGTGTCAATGACATATTTTGTAGTGCAGATTTGTAAATTATAGAACTGATTATGAGTCATCTCTCTTATTGAGGAAATGATACTGATGAGGTTATATTATCAACTTTTAGTGTTCGTTGTCCTTGTTATATGGGTCATAGTATAAATCTAGCCAGAATAGTAATTTGCCTTTTATTTGCAAATTAACAAATCAAAAGTTTCTGTTTTTTGTCAATGACTCGGTTTTTATGTCGATACTCATCTTGTCGGTTACTTATCTTGGCTAATATCGCCCAATGCTGGGTAATATATAATGAAGATTTTGAAATGTTGATGCAGTTTTAAAATTGAAATATATATTTTTTTTAAATAAAGAACGCAGGGCTAAAAAATACTTTTTTTGATGTTTTTGACAGATTTATTCGAAAAAGTCGTATATTTTAGAAGGATGTTCGAGTTTCAGCAGAATTGGCCAATCTTCCAAACCCCCTCCCCTATTTTCGACTTTAGCCAATTTTGCTATCGGCCAATACAATAGCATTGGTGCTACCTGGGTAGATGTGAGTGAATAATTTCCATGATTGCAATAAGCAAAAGGATGATTAAAATAATCCAAGTATAGCATATTTATATGCACCCTTCACAAAGCCTTTTAAGGGAAATCAGTACACTAATACCCGTAATGTTAAATTCATTATTTTCGATGTACCTTACCTTGAAAAATTCTTAACAAATGAGTTTGAAAATTTTTATGTAGATTAAATAACTCTTATATGAGATACTGAGATTAAAGTTTGTTTTTGTAAATATCGTCAGATTTCTTTTTGATTAAATTTTTTTGGGGGAGAAACTCTTCTTTTTTTTTTACGTTTTGGTATTTAAAAAATTAATCATTACGTTTTGGTATTTTAAAAAATAATTATGAAAATAACAGGGAATTTTTTTAACTCAGTTTAATCGGCATGTTATGTACTGCAATTTCATATATATATATATATATATATATATATATATATATATATATATATATATATATATATATATATATATATATGAAATTATGAAATATATGAAATATATATATATATATATATATATATATATATGAAATTATGAAATATATGAAATATATATATATATATATATATATATATATATATATATATATATATATATATATATATATATATATATATATATATATGAAATTATGAAATATATGAAATATATATATATATGAAATTATGAAATATATGAAATATATATATATATATATATATATATATATATATATATATATATATATATATATATATATATATATATATATATATATATATATATATATATATATATATATATATATATATATATATATATATATGAAATTATGAAATATATGAAATATATATATATATGAAATTATGAAATATATGAAATATATATATATATATATATATATATATATATATATATATATATATATATATATATATATATATATATATATATATATATATATATATATATATATATATATATATATATATATATATATATATATATATATATATATATATATATATATATATATATATAAAAAAAGGTAATATCTACTAGTTAATTAAAATAGGTACACTGAAATTTGATTTTCTTGAAATGTGATATTTAAAAGTTAAATATTACATTTAATAATTGATGTTTTGATTTTTTTAAAACAAAACATAACGTACCTCTAATTTGATTAGAAACTAAAGTAATATATCAATGGAAAGGCAAAAATACATAAAATAACTAGACACAAAAATTCCCAAATTGATTGTTTTCTTTTAAGAGTACTTAGTACCCTTGACACTTAATTTAATTGCTTTCAAAACAGTCAAAGGTATAGGAATAATCAGCACGATCTCAATATACTACAATATATCTTTAAAGAAGACAGTTTATTTTCGAATTTAAGATGCGCTATTATTGATAAAAACAGGCCAAAGCTCAAATAAAGGTTACACTTCAAAATTCGAGATCAACGCAGTAGATTCGATCGTTTCAATTCACTTTGACACGAAGAAATTAATATGCTAACGTGTGAAGAAGGGGGTGGAAGAGCCATTTTCATGAGCAGCTGCAGAATAAAGAATATTGTAATGCAGAGTATTGTATAATCTTCTTGGTGCATCCGCATAGGTGCTACAATAATTGATATAGTAACTCCAAGGTAAACACGACGATCATCGATATCTTATATCGATAAAGAGGTTAATCGATCCAAGTTTGTGTTGGAAATTGAGGCGAGTGAAAATGGTTAACGTTGCCCTGTTATTACAGAGATTTCCTCTGATACTGATAATTTCTTTTGTGTTTTTATTTGTTTTCTTTATTCTTCCATTAATCTACGGACTGGTTTGACGTAAATATAAATAAGTCTGGGGATACTTTTTGTATGGTTTGACTTGTTTAACTATGTAACAAGATTTTAAAAGTAGGAAGATTAAATTTGCTCATTAATAACTGCCAAAGAAAACGAGTAATTGATCACCTTAAAAACTATTTGTATGCGCTTGATATTTTATAGATTAGGCTAAATAACTGCTTTTGAGTTATCAGTACTTTTTTTTTTCCTGTAAAGATTTAAAAAAAAAAAAAAAAAAAAAAAAAAAAAAAAAAAAAAAATTGTAATTGTTTTATATTTTCTGCATTTGTGCTTTTTCATGTTCTTAAATAGATATTACAAATGAACTATTATTTGTAATGAATTACCGTTTGAGAGTTTATCTGAAACAATAATTTTTTAAAAGTATTCCTTTTTGAAATAATTTTTTTTAGTTTCTTTCTAATGTAAATTTAAAAAAAAAAAAGGACATTATGTGATTTTAGCAATGTTCACATATATAGACCGCACATAAAGCTATTAAATCGCGGTCAATGTTCCTTTGGTTTATTCTACATAAACAACTCAAACTGGGAATTCCCCAAACCACAGCGATAACAGATCTGCAATTTCACACTAAGTCTGCTTATACCAATAAAATTTGCATCGAAGACAGCTTTAGCACGAAATAAAAACACCAACATCCAACAAAAATGCAAAATCGGAATCGGCGTCAAAAGCAACATCCTCTTTTTTACAATTTGTTCCCCTTTTCCAGCGCCATTTCCCCGCCAAATAAAAGCTTAACAAGTTATTCCCTTTTTTCTAGAATGGCGTTACGTCCTTAGCACTCTTGTTACATAATGACATCACGAACTGCCCTGCGTCTTCCTTCCAGCGGAACAACCCCCTTAAAATCATAACAATGCATCAAACTCCTTTATCAGATCTATCAGCAGCTAGACAAATAAACTTTGTACAATAAAATTAATGGTCCCGGCCTGTCGGGAACGGCCACATTAGGAGCCCTCTATTAGTAAAAGGTCTGTATGAAATTGCATTATACATACGATTCGAAGCGTATCATTTGATGGCATTACTCACTTTTCAGCATCGGGCATTGCACAGACCACACCTGTATTCTAGATGAAGGGGTTGGATGTAACCTCTACTTTATTTATTCGATGTCTTTTTTTTTTTTTAAACTTCTTTTCAGCGTAAGAAGGGCTGCTTTTTGAGGAGGATACTGTATGGAGATATAAACTCAGTGTTCTATTATATCTTGCCAATAGACCTCTATTATACCATCATTGGTATTAGATAATTCCGCGGAGGAGGAAGAGGAGGAGGGAGGATTCGGAAAAGTATATTTCCCACGAATCCTCGCGGAAGGTCTGAATTGTATCTGAAACTTACCTATAGTAAATTTGAAAACAATGTCAATGAGGGAATGTTTTGGTGTTTGTTTTGTGTGGGTGATGAATAGCACTTTTTTTTTATTATCAGAGGCCAGTAAAGTTACATTGAAAGGTCGATTTTTTTACATATGGGATTGATCTAAATTATTTGCCATTTGAAAGTTTTCATTCTCATAAATGGGAGCTCATGAGGAAATTATTTAATGTTTAAATTTCTTGGTAAAACTGTTTTAATTTAATAGTTTAAATTTCTTGAGTAAAACTGTTTTAAACTGTCTTTCCAAGAAAACAATAAACATCAATTTACATCATTTTGTTCTTTTTTTCCTAACATGAAATACGCAATGCGCTCAATAATTTTGGACCACTCAGTACAATGTAGCCCATTTTGAACAAATTTTTGACATTCCGTTAAATTTGACATAAGCTAGCCGTACATATCTTTTACTGCAAATAGTGGTGACAATTGATTAAGGTCATATTTAACACAAAGTCGGCCTCTAAATATTTTTAGAATACGAATGCCATATCGTCATAATTTTTGGAGTCAAATGCTCGATCAGTAATTTATAACTTTAAATAGTTAAATTAAGAGGAATAAAGCTATTGTTAATTCATATTATCATTTCGTCATGGGAGGATTTCAGACATTCTCAGGCACCTGAGGACCACCAGAGAGGTTCAAATGAGTGCACTTGCACCTCTGCTGAAAGTGATTTAGGTAAAAGGTGCAAGTGTACTCGTTTGGTGTTTTAAAAACAAAGTGAAGAAAAGTGTTAGATTCACAGAAAATATAGTTAAATATGGTTTTTAAATTTTTAATGTTAATTTTTCATAAGGTATTCCAATTATACCATTGCAGGAAAATTTTAAATCTTAAGACTTAAGAAGAAAAACTTTATCGTATTGACCACTCTGTATACTTTCTGCAAACCTTCGCAAATAATCCTGCCAACTACTCAGTGGCGGCTCGTGCATTACAGCTACATCTTAATTTATTAGTTCAAAATCAAAAATTACATATCTTACAATTTTCTAAGATAAAGATCCAATTTCTAAGGTAAGTGTACAAAAATCCGATCAACAGCAAACTTCTTGCCTCAATACTCAATTCACGGGGGAAAAAACCCTTTCCCAATCAAGGTAATCTTTTTCCAAACGGCAGCCATGTGTACCTGAAACGCGTTTCGGCTGCTACGTTGCCATGGTAACCAGTGGAATCCAAAAGAGCCTTCCCTCCACGTCATGTGTAGCGCGGCAGCCAGATCAGCGATTTTTTCGGCTGCCTTTGAGAATTTCTTCTTTAAAATGATCTTTAGATGGAATTTTTGCAAAATAATGGTACCATCTGAAGGCTAGAGAATTATTTTTATTAGTTTGAAGTAAATTATCTTGTTCTGAAAATAAATTTGAATATTTTAAACTGATTATCTAAAAAATCGTGTTTTTAGGCGTGAAACTTCATTTAAACAGTGATTAACTGAAGTTTGATACAATCTTTCCGAAAAAGGATTTGAGAATTCAAATCTGCATTAACTATTAGATGTTTTGAGCCTGAGTCAAATTGATTGGAAAAGAAAATGAATTTTGCTAGATTTTTAAATGCAAAAGTTTTTAGAAAAATTGATTTTTTCTACTTTCACTGTTAAAAAAAATTCTTTTAAAAAATCTTACATTCTAAAAACTATTTCGAGGTTTATAACAATAAGAATGATATTACGAACAATTTCCAACCATAATTTCTTTTCTTGGCCCTATTACACTCGTGTAATCACTGTTCAAAAGTATACTTATTATCACGAGTTAAATGTTAGTTAAATAAATAATTTTTGAATGAAACTGAATTTTTTTCATTTAAACATTATTACTAATTATGTACTTTTAGGTGAAAAAAAAAAAATCTGATTTTTAAAATGACAATTAAAAAAAAAAAAAAAAAAAAAAAAAAAAAAAAAAAATCAGGTTTGATTGTACATGATTTTGGAAAGTGGGTGTGTGTGGTTGAAGGAGGGGAGGGGCGTTGTTGGGAAGTTGCATGTCTCCTGCTGTACTAACATTTTCTACCACAGGCCGCCATTGTAAAAACCATGCTTAGGTACGTCCTATTGTAAACCCAAACCAGTAAGATTGGTTGGTTGTTTTCAGATTATCTGGCGCCGTCAGCAACACGAGGGCTATAATGCGCCGAAACATTCGTCATTAGACAAGCCAACATACATTTACAAACACCCATGCCTAACACGGGACTCGAACCCGCAACCTCGTGGTCTAGAGGCTAGCACGCTAACCACTATACCGTTTGGTCGGCCCAAACCAGTAAGAAAAAGAGTTCTGAGACACGACTTGTGCCTAGAGACCAAGAGAAGTTTTTACTGCTCCAGAAAGCCGCCTTTCAATTTCTCAAACCCATTCGATCTCGTCCCATTAAATCCAGCGTGTTTGCTTCGAGGGGCGAGGATCGCATGTTCTCCGTCGCCTTAATGACAGTTTTCTCACAGCTGAAATGACACATTACACATCGTGCAATCGCCTTAGAAGCCGTTAGCAAGAGAGTTTCTTCGCAATTAACTCCGTGTACTTATTACGAGTGTTCTTTAGAGAGACAGGAAGCGCGCTTTTCGCACGGTGTACGCCCATGTCCGGACATTTGCGTGACATGAGCATGTCAAGTGAATAAAGACAACGAGATTCGATCATTAATTTAATGAATGCGACACTCTTTTCAACGCCTTGAGGGGAAATGTGTTTCTTTTGGGGCAACCGATGTGGTACTATTATTTTTTTTATATGCACGGGGGTCGCATTCACCCTAAAATTCCTAATATTCCTTAAGTTTTTGTTTTTCCCTAATATTAAAATTTTATTTAGTTAATTTTAATTATTTAAATTTTAAATATTGACAAATTGTTTTAAATTGTTGCTAAACTCATGTTAGCTTAAGTTTTAAAGTTGAAGCAATATTCTTTTTGAAGTAAACTTTGAATTCTGCTTAAAATCAAATAAGTGGATTTAATTAAATTCTCATGTTTGTAATTGAATTCTCAGTAGGTATAATTGTTTGATTATATTATTGCTGTTTTGCTAAAAAGTTGTTTGACGTTCAATCTTTTTTAAAAATTGGCAGTTTTTTTCCAAAAGGTTCGAAAGAATACGTCTAGGAGCCTATGTCAACTTTTAAGGCGATATTCCTAAATTTTTTGGAATTATCCCTAAAATTTTCGTAAAATGTTTGGTTGGCTGTTTTCAGATTATCGTCATTAGACAAGACAACATACATTTACAAACACCCATGCCTAACACGGGACTCGAACCCGTAACCTCGCGACCTAGTATCTAGCACTCTAACCACTATACCATTTGGTCGGCCGTAATGTTTGGAATTATCCCAAAAGTTCGTACCTAACTTTTTTAGAAAACTTACAGCGCTCCCTGTTTACATTTTAATATTATTTTTTGAATCAAAAATTACAGACATCGGAGTATTAATTTTGACCTTTAGGTTTCCATTTTAATATATATGTATTTTCATTGAAATTTTTTATTCCTGTTACAGTCATAATCAAAAACTATTGAACGGATTTTAACGCTTTCTGAAGATAATTTTTTTTTAATATATCGACCATTCATTTAGATGCTATGGATAAAATTTAACAGCCGACTTCCCCAGAATAATAAAAACAAAATGATTTATTCTTCGTAGATATTTAAAGTACTTCTGTATTTTAGAATTTTTACACAATTCAAATTCTATGCCGAATAAACTTTTAAAATTCGGAAGCAAAAAAATGTATAAATACCAATACTGTTCTTAGATAAAGATGCTCATACACTTACCAATACGGCTTAATTATTACAGTTATTAGTTCATATAGTTATTAGTTAATATTTTACCATCAATGAAAATGTCTGACACATTGATTGATTCAACTGGATTGTAGATTTACAATATATCAGGATAGACGTTAAAGTTGTAAAAATGCCATACTTAAGATGAATATTACAACTTTCGTCTTTTTTTTCAAAAGTTCTAGTTTAATTGTGCAGTTTGAATATTTTTATTTAATCGCAAAACACTTACTTTATAATTTCCTTAAAAAAGTAAATTGTCGGCCAAAACAAAGATTTCAGTTTATACTGAGGCATCATCTCATGTTTCACAACGGTATCGGCCAATGTTGGAAGATTGACAATTCCATTCTAAAACTCGAGCATCGTTCCAAAATACATGATTTTTTAAAAAATAAACATTTCAAAACCATCACTAAACTTATTTTTTATCCTTCCGTCCTCTTTTATAAAAGTATAATTAAATTTTAAAACTTTACATCAACTTTTCAAAATTTCTAGTATATTTTAGACAGCACTGGGCGAGATTGGCCAAAATCAGTAGCAACGTCCAGTCTTCAACGTTCCACATCGGGATTTGCCAGTGTTGAACGATATTGGCCAGCGTATTTATGCTACTAGAGATATACACTATTACTCCAAGTATACTTCTATCAATATCAGAACTATAATTTGACTTGGAACACACCATCGAGATTTCTACATGTTTGGAATCTGGACAGCAAAATCGTCAAAATGTATACATTTTTTTTTTTTTTTTTTTAAATGAATTATAAATTTTTTATAATTTATGACAGACAGGTATGATCATTGTATACATTTTCTGTATTCGGACGCAATGTGACTTTGTTATCATGTTATAGAAATAAAGGGTTTAGGTATTAAATAAAAGTTAATGACTTTATCTTATCAGATTTTTTTAAATACTGAAGCCCTTTTAGTTTCTATATCATGATAACAAAGTCACATCGTACACATATTTAGAATAGGCAGACTTTACAATATGTTGTCTATTTTTGTCAATATCGATTATCTCTGGAAATAGCCTTCAGATTGTTTAGCTCACCAAACCGCAAATTTATTCTCTATTTCTTTACTTTAAAGGGGGAAAAAAAGACAATTTTCCAAGAAGCTAAATATTTCCTCCATTAAAAATGCCCCCGCTCATGTTCATATTGCACTCAAGTAAACTATAACAGAATATAAACTTCAAAATAGGGTCTTTCTTGAAAGTGTCTAGAGCATAAGAATACCATAATTTATTGCATGTCTTTAATCATTTCCTCGTGGGACCCTTCGATCAAGGACCTAGCTCCGAAAAGCGTTAACTTATAAAAATCCATTAGGGGACAGGAGAGAAAAGCCCACGGGCCATGTCGTGCATGTAAAACAGAATTTGGGATGGAGTTGACAGATGTCTGCCACCCAAATTGAGATGGAATATTCGGGTTCTCCAGGTAGATTGATGGTGTCCCCAATGTCTACGACAATTTCCGTGACGAATTTTTCAGGTTTTCGTCAAGGAGTTGGAAGTAAGACTAGATTTGAAGATAAGGGCTCTGCTGGAATGGGATTGTTCAATCGATAGCGAAGACGTCGTGATGG